>CAUYUJ010002366.1:0-42239 GCA_963575745.1 Prorocentrum cordatum
CCTGCCTCAGCAATCAGCCTGCCTCAGCCTCAGCCTCAGCCTGCCTCAGCCTCAGCCTGCTTCAGCCTCAGCATCAGTCAGCCTTCAGCCTCGACCCCAGCCTCAGCCTGCATCAGCCTCAGCCTGCCTCTGCCTCAGCCTGCATCAGCCTCAGCCTCAGCCTCAGCCTGCCTCAGCATCAGCCTGCCTCAGCCTCAGCCTCAGCCTGCTCAGCCTCAGCCTCAGCCTGCTTCAGCCTCAGCCTCAGTCTGCCTTCAGCCTCGGATTCAGCCTCCGCCTGCCTCAGCCCCAGCCTGCATGAGCCTCAGCCTCAGCCTCAGCCTGCCTCAGCCTCAGCCTGCCTCAGCCTCAGCCTCTGCCTCAGCCTCAGCCTCAGCCTGCTTCAGCCTCAGCCTCAATCTGCCTTCAGCCTCGGCCTCAGCCTCAGCCTGCAGCAGCCTCAGCCTCAGCCTCAGCCTGCCTCAGCCTCAGCCTGCTTCAGCCTCAGCCTCAGTCAGCCTTCAGCCTCGGCTTCAGCCTCCGCCTGCCTCAGCCTGAGCCTGCCTCAGCCTCAGCCTCAGCCTCAGCCTGCCTCAGCATCAGCCTGCCTCAGCCTCAGCCTCAGCCTGCCTCAGCCTCAGCCTCAGCCTGCTTCAGCCTCAGCTTCAGTCTGCCTTCAGCCTCGGCGTCAGCCTCAGGCTGCCTCAGCCTCAGCCATGCCTCAGCCTGCCTCAAGACTCAGCCTCCAAGCATCAGCCTGCTTCAGCCTCAGCCTCAGCCTGGCTTCTAGCCTCGGCCTCAGCCTCAGCCTAGTCTGCCATCAGCCTAGCCCTCAGCCTCAGCGTCAGAACCCTGACCCAAACCCCCCCCCTCATCAATTCAAAATGTGGCCGGGAATGGAGTTTGGAACTCGAAGAACCCACGAGTGGCCTACAGTGGCTCCGGGCATTCAAATCATTACCAGGGAATGAGTTCTGGGAAACTTGAAGAGCACGAAGTGGCCTACAGATTGGCTCCGGGCATTCATCCAAAATGTGGCACTGGGAGGGGAGTTCTGGGAACTCGCAGAGCCACGAAGTGGCCTACAGTTGGCTCCCGGCATCCAAAATGTGGCCCGGGAATGGAGTTTTGGGACGTCGAAGAGCACGAAGTGGCCTACAGTTGGCTCCGGGCATCCAAAATGTGGCCCGGGAATGGAGTTCTGGGAAGTCGAAGAGCACGAAGTGGCCTACAGGTGGCTCCTGGCATTCAAAATGTGGCCCGGGGATGGAGTTCTGGGAGGTCGAAGAGCACCAAGTGTGTGACTGTTTGTTTAAAACAAGCCCGGCCCTGAGCCCGGCCCTCGCTGTCCGGATGCCGCCCAGACCTCCCTTCTGAGTCATCAGATGCTCTCTTTTGACACCACTAGAAACCTATCAGTCTTCGCTGTTAGGTAAAAATGCGCTGCCTCTCTCTCTCTCTCGCTCTCTCTCTGGGTGGCAGGGAGGGTAGCAATGAGCGAGTGCATTGTCTCTTCAAAACGGGGACCCAATTCCACATGGTGGTCTGGGGAAAAACTTCTGGGCTGTCGGAACATCTTTGGCCGTCGGGGACTCCTGGGGTTCTTTGACAGTTTTCTGGGAACCTCCCAGGGGGTTCTGCGAGAGGCTTCTTGGGGCCTCCAGGGAGTCGTCTTGGATCATTTCAGGCTACCTGGAGGTTTCTTGGGGGCTGCCTTTGGTCATATTTGGCCATCTTCGAATTCATTGAGGCATCCTCAGGGCGTCTTGGGGCCATCCTGGTGCCTGTTTCCCACTGGTCCGCGCTGTTGGGCCGCTCTCTGGTCATTTTGGGGCCCTCTCGCGCCCCTCCAGGGGAAGTTGGAGCCCTCTCAAGGCTCTTCTGAGGCAGTACTGTGTGGCTGCATCTGCAGATGTGTGCCTGCCCTTGTTCTGCCCTCTCGGAGTGTCTTGGGGATCCTCCCGACAGGTTTTCGTGGCCCTCTCGGGGCACATCTTGGGCAGCGTTGAGTCGGCGGCGCGCCCAGGGGGAAGTGAGAACGGACGGGCCTTCTCAGAAGGCTCGGATGTCCCCTGGGCCTCTGAGAAGTTTTCGAAGCCTTCCAAGAAGACACAGAAAATTTCTCAGAAGGCGCGAGGGCTTCTGATAAGTCCCGCCGCCTTCGGAGAAGGCCTTCTCCTTCTCATTTCCCCCCGTCGCTCGCCGCCGATTGAGGCCACCTTGGGCCGTCTGTGGGCTCTCTCTGGGGAGCTCCCGGGCAGCCTCTTTGGGCCGTCCTTGGCTGCCCGGTGACGTCCCGAGATCCCTGGGGCAGCCAAGAGCTGCCACAGGGGGCCCTTGAGTCTGGCAGAGCGAGACAAGCAGTACAACCCACAATCGGCGGCGACCGACGGGGGGAACTGCGAAGGAGAAGGCCTTTTTCAGAAGGTGGCGGGACTTCTCAGAAGCCCTCGCGCCTTTGAGAAGTTTTCTGTGTCTTCGGGGAAGGCTCAGAAAACTGCTCAGAAGTCCAGGTGACTTTCGAGCCTTCTGAGAAGGCCCGTCCCTTCCCACTTCCTCACCCTCGCTCGCCGCTGAAAAAAACGAGACAAAAGCACAGCCCACCACCCTACAGAGCCATGCAGGAGACATAGCCAGAGAGACTAAGAGAGAGGCAGGAAGCAGGACAAGATACGTGGAGGAAATGGTACCCGTACCGCTAACCTTGCCTCGTTCTCGCTTTTTGGGCCTGCTGGGAAGCCCTTGTCGCCACCGCTGGATTCGACTCGAAATTCTGTTCAGAACGCACCCAGGGAAAGGTCCGAGGAGTAGCGGTATCGGTACCATTTCGCCTCCTCAGAGAGAAGATATGAGGTGCCAGCAAGACATACGATCAGCCCAGCAGGGTGTTCTTTTGCCCGGTGCCCCCAGATGGGGCTGGTGGCCATCCCGGTCGATTTCGAGACCACCCATACCCGCGGCTATTCGTTTGTGAACCTTACCAGTGTAAGTCACGTGAAGTCTTTCGTAGAGACGTTCGAGGGCTTCTGTGACTGGCAGAGTGAGGCTTGCAAGAAGGAGTGCCAGGTGTGCTGGAGTGAAACACAGACCTTACAGTCTAACATCCTCCGCTACAAGGACAACTCCGTCATGGACCCATCGGTGCCAGATGATTATAAGCCGATCGTATTGAAGGATGGCGTGCGCATCCCTTTTCCGCAGTCCATCCGAGAGTACCGCGAGTTTGGCCAGAGATCTCGAACCAGGAAGGGCTGGCGAAGGACTACGAACATCGCATTCTCTGCCACAAGAGGCCGCCGCAAGTGAGCACAGTAGCCATCTCCATCCCGAACTTCCTTTCTCATTCTGCCTTATTCGCTTTCATTCTTTCCCGAGTGCCACAAATTTCCAAATGTGAGTTTAGCTGGCGCAGCGGGGGCAAGCCACTTACTCGACTGAGAAGGTGTCGTGCCTCCCTTGGCCACAGCTCTGCCACATGTTCTCAGCGATGTGGGAATCAGCCAGCGGCAACCGAATTTTTTCAGGAGCTAGAGCCAGGGGCTTGTCGTTGGTGCCGCTGACGGACATGATGGGAACCAGCCAGCGGCAACCGAATTTTTTGCGCTTGTCATTGGTGCTGCCAACGGACATGACGTTTGAATCCAGCTCGCCAGAGCTGGCGACCTGACGCCAATTAGCGATAGATGCACACCAGATCACACTGGATAAGTGCTGATCTGATCTGGGTTTCGCGTCAGTGTTTGCCTTTCACTTCAGGGTCAGCCCTTGCGCTTCATACTTTTCATGGGATGTTAGATCGCGTGCGATGCTTGATCGCGGCCCTAATCATACACCATAGTGTTTCGGAGCCCACGGCCTCACCTGGTGTCAAGTAGGCCTGGGCTGCTGTCCGCATCCGGTCGTCGGATGGCTCAGGCAAATCGCCGCCATTAGGGTTGGCTCGCTGGCGAGGTGTTAGCGAGGTTTTCCTCGCTCGATTAACACCTCCTTTGTGCACGCTTGCACCAGGAAGGGAAAACGAGAGCGCGCGCGTACCGATGTGTGCTACTCCTAGTGGCCTTGGGCGCCCTAGGGGACATCTCGGGGCCCTCTGGGGGGTCTCCATGGCGCCTTCTGGAGACGCCTTGCAGCCTCTTGGGAGCCTCCTGGGGGCCTCTCGGGCTTGAGGGGGTTCTCGGGGTCGTGTCGGGCTGGGACGGTCCTGGGCACCTGGCCGGGCGCACCCTGTCGGGCGAAGTGCCACCTCTGCGGCAGAGGACCCGAAGCAGCCTTCCAGACGGCCTCGCCGTCGAGCTCATCTTCCCTCCTGTCGCGGGCGCTGGTCACGCCAAGGCAGCGCGTGGTCTGTCGCGTCGGGTTCTGAGGGGAGGGTCCTCCGAGTTCCCGCGGATCCCTCCGCATCTCTTCAAAATCCTGAAGCAGTCCCTGCGGATTCCTAAGAAATCCGGTGAATTCCTAGGGATCCCGAAGGCTCCCCCAGGCATTTCCAAGGATTCCGAATTCCTACGGAACTTAGAGGATCTATGGGAATCGCAGGAATCCCTGAGGATTCCTGTAGGGATCCCTAAGGACCCCGCAGGATGTTCTCAGGATTCTTCAGGATTCCAATCAACTGCCAACGATCCCAAAGGATTCAGACAACATCCAACTAATTCAACTAGTTCATACCTATACGACCACCCTTCGGGTGATAAGGAGGTTCGGGGGGGGAGAAACCAACGTCTCACTCGATCGGTCTCACTATCGATCTCACTATCGATCTCAGTATCGGTCTCGCTCGATCGATCTCCCTCGATCGATCTCACAATCGATCTCACTCGATCTATCTCACAATTGATCTGACTATCGATTTCACAATCGATCTCACAATCGATCTCACAATCGATATCACATTCGGTCTCACTATCGATCTCACTATCGATATCACAACCGCTGTCACAATCGACGTCATCATCATCATCAACAACAACATCAACATCAACATCATCATCACCAACATCATCATAATCGGGACACCGTCCTCATCATCAACACCAACATCATCATCATCACGGTCATCAACATCATTGGGACACCACCTTCATCCTCATTATCATCACCATCATCACAATCATAATCAGCATCATCATCATCATCATCAACATCATCATCATCATCAGCAGCATCGGGACACAGTCATCGTCATCATCATCATCAGCAGCAGCATCATCATCGGGACACCATCATGATCACCATCGTTATTATCATTCTCATCATCATCATCATCATCAGCATCATCATCATCATCATCATCGGGACACCATCATCATCATCTCATCATCATCATCATCGACATCATCATCATCAGCATCATCAACATCATCATCAGCATCATCATTATCGTCATCATCGGGGCACCATCATCATCATGACCAACATCAGCATCAACATTTTCATCATCATCATCATCATCATCATCATCATCATCATCATCATCGGGTCGCCATCATCATCAACATCATCATCATCACCATCATAATAATCATCATCATCGGTACGCCATAATCATCATCAACCTCATCATCATCAAACTCATCATCATCGGGACACAATCATAATCAGCATCATCAACATCAACATCATCATACTCATCATCATCGGGACACCATCATCGTCATCATCATGATCATCAACATAATCATCAGGATCATCATCATCCTCATCATCGGGACACCATCAGCATCATCATCATCATCATCGTCATCATCATCATCAACATCATCATCATCATCATCATCATCATCATCATCATCATCATCATCATCATCATCGCATCATCATCAATCAATCATCATCACCATCATCATCATCATCACCATCATCACCATCATCATCATCATCATCATCATCATCATCATCATCATCATCAATCATCATCATCATCATCATCATCATCATCACCATCATCATCATGGTTACGGGACACCGACACCGCGGGACACACCGGCGGGACACCGCGCGCCACCGGCCGCCCGGAAGAGACACATTTGGTCCAGCCGCGCCTCAGCCACAGGGACACCGACGGGACACCAGCGGGACACCGGCGGGACACCGCGCGCCACCGGCCGCCCGGAAGAGACACATTTGGTCCGGCCGCGCCTCAGCCTGCAGGGACACCGACGGGACACCAGCGGGACACCGGCGGGACACCGCGCGCCACCGGCCGCCCGGAAGAGACACATTTGGTCCGGCCGCGCCTCAGCCACAGGAGACTTTCCTCTCGCCCGCCCACGCAGCTCCGCCTCCGCCGCGCGCACGGCACGCACGAACACGAAACCGAAATCGATTTCCCGGTAGGGGGGCTCTCCGTTCCAATTCGATCTCACCCCCTCACCTCCGATATATGATACCTGTACAATGGGGATCTCCATAAGGGGAGCCCGAGCTTTCATGTTGAGCTTTCCACCCCAAAATGGCCCGAATAGTTTCCCAGAGGCTCACGAGGTGCTCCCAGCAGGCCCCCAAGAGGGCCGAAGAGGCCCCAAACAGTCTTGCAGGATCCCCCCGAGGGGCATCCCAACAGATCCTGGCATCGACACAAGACGCCTCAGCGCCCACAGCTCGGGCACGGTGGCGGAGCCGGCCAAAGACCATACATAGTTGTGGCCCTCGCAAGAAGCTGCTGCTGCTGCTGCTGCTGCTGCTGCTGCTGCTGCTGCTCCTCCTCCTCCTCCTCCTCCTCCTCCTCCTCTTCCCCCCCACCCTCCGCCCCTGCGCCCGAGAGCGCCGCTGGCCACTGCCAGGAGAGCCGAGTTCAAGAAGTCGGGGCAAGAAGGTGTCTCATGTGGCAGCCGTCTTCGCTTCCCTCCTCCTTTTCCTCCTCCTCCTCCTTTTCCTCCTCGCTTTCCTCCTTCCTTTCCTCCTCCTTTTCCTCCTCGCTTTCCTTCTCCTTGTCCTCCTCCCCCGCATCACCGTGACCATCATCATCAGCATCATCATCACAATCGTCATCAGCAACGTCGGCATTGCCGTCATCAGCATCAGCGTCATCATCATCATCATCATCATCATCATCATCACCATCATCACCAGCATCTCCACACCCATCTCAAGCACCACGATCATCACCATCAACCCCATCGTCGTCACCGTTATCACCATCACCATCATCATCACCTACATCAGCATCTTCGTCATCGTCGTCGTCATCATCACAACCACCAACATCATCAGCATCATCATCATCACCAGCGTCATCCCCATCACCATCAACATATCATCCTTCGTCCCCCCCCCGCACTCTTCATCGATCCTCCTCCTCATCGACCCTTGCCCTCATGCCACGCTTCTTCGCATCCTCCTCCAGGCGTTAGCTGGGATGCGTCCTCAAAATAACCAAAGAGGCATCCAGCACGGCCCAGGACGGCCAAAGATGGCCACGGCCCCGAACGGTCGTAGCAGCTGCTAGCGAGCGCTTTAGAGGCTGCTTAGAAGCTTTTTTTTAAGCGGCTAAGGAGCGCCTAGAATGGGACACAGAAGCTCCCTGCATGTTGCCAGGGAGCGCCTCGCAAGCTGCTAGGGCACGCCAGTGAGCGCCTTGAGAGCTGCTAGGGGCGCCCTGAAAGCTGCCCAGGAACGGCAGAACAGCTGCTAAGGAGCGCCTGAACAGCTATAAAGAAACGCGCTGAAAGCTTCTAAGTTTTCGGTTCTATCAAAAAACGCTGTCAATGGCGCCTTAAACAGCTGCCACGGGGCGCCTTAGAAGCAGCTACCGGAGCATGAACAGTTCTAGGGGTTGCTTGAATGGCTGCGCAGGAACGTCCAACAAAGGCTGCCAAGAAGCGCCCTGAACGCTGCCAATAAGCGCCTTGAGAGCTATTACGGGGCGCCTCCAGTTGCTAAGAAGTAAGTTGCCAAGGAGCGCCCCCCGAACCTTGCAAGGAGCGCCGAACAGACGTTGCCAAGGAGCGCCACGACAAGCTGCCAAGGAGCGACATACCAGCGGCCGGGGGGGCGCCTTCAACGCTGCCAAGGAACGCCTTGAACTATGCCAAGGAGCGCCTTAAACACTGTTCGGCGCGCCGTAAAAAAGCTGCGCAGGAGCGGTGAGGAAGCTGCGAAGGATCGCCTTCGGATGTGCCAAGGAGCGCTTTACATTTTTCGACGGGCTGCCGTAACATATAAAGAAACGCGTACCAACCAAACAAGCAAACAAACAAACAGCGCCATAACAACAACCACAATAGGGCGGCGTGCAATCTGTTCAGGAACTTCTTCACAGCTGCTGAGGAGCGCCTTCAAAGCTGCTAAGGAGTGCGAGAAAGCTACCAACAAGCGCCTTAACATGTGCGAAGGAGCGCCCTAAGCAGCTGCCAAGGAGCGCCTTAAACGCTTCCACGGCACGCCTTCAAAGCTCCAGGGGAGCGCCTTAATAGCTGCAACGGGGCGCTTTCAAGAATTGCTAAGGAACACCTCGAAAGCTGCTGAGGAGCGCCGTAACAGCTGGTAAAGAGCGCCTCCAAACATTGCTCAGGAGCGCCTGACAAGCTGCTGGGGAGCGCCTTAAACGCTGCCAAGGAGCGGCGTAAATGCTGCAACGGAGAGCACCGAAATGTGCGAAGGAACGCTTTGAAAAGCAGCCAACGGAATGCCTCAAAAATCGCCGAGGGGCGCCTTACAAAGCTGCTAAGCAGCGCCTTCAAAGTTTCCAAAGAGCGCCCTGAACAATTGCTAAGGGGCGCTTTAAAACAAGTGCCAGGGAGCGCGTTGCAAAGCTGCCCAGGAGCGCCATAAGAGCTGGCAAGGAACGCGTGCGACATACGATACCACTTGGGAAGCACACGATTTTCAGAACCTACAACGTGGGAGTGGACCAGTTCACTGGGGAATGGACCAGTTTACTGAGGGAAGGATGTTTTCCAGTGGCGACCCCCACCGTTGTGGTGACCCCCCGAGGCTTCGCCACGCAGAAGTTGGGGCGGCCTTCGCAGAAGTTTCTGAACCCCCCTGGTGTTTTCCTGCCCCCATGGGTGCGCTCCAGCAGCTACGCCTCGCCGAGAGCTCTCTGGGATCGGCCGGGATCTTCCCGAACGGCCGCCAGAGGTTTCGAGTCACCACGTGAAGGCCGAGGTCAGGGCGAGGCGCAGGTTTGCCCATGTCCTCCGCCTAGGGGGTCGACCTTCGGGGACAGCAGGCGAGGCACACATGATCCAGGGTTCCGCCCCCTCCTTCCCACCATGCGGGGGGGATCGAGCCCCCCTCCCCCTGCTGGATGGGTACGCCCCAGAGCCTCGCGAAGGCCTCGCGATTAAGATCCGCCCACCCCCCCACCCCCCCGTGGTTGTGGCACTGCGGGCGCGGCGTGGTGGTGTGTGCCACTGCCCACTGCCCCACCCTCCCCCCCTTGTGGGTGTGGAGTGGGTCGTCGTCGTCGTCGTCGTCGTCGTCGTCGTCGTCGTCGTCGTCGTCGTCGTCGTCGTCGTCCGTCGTCCGTCGTCCGTCGTCCGTCGTCCGTCGTCGGTCGTCGTCGTCGTCGTCGTCGTCGTCGTCGTCGTCGTCGTCGTCGCCGTCGTCGTCGTCCGTCATCGTCGTCGTCGTCGTCGTCGTCGTCGTCGTCGTCGTCCCCTCCCTATCCCATCCGGGGAGGATGGCTGTGCAACCCTGGGGCTCATGTCATTTTCGGGGGGGGGGGGGGCGGAGCTCGTGAACTCTCGAACCGAGATCAAACATGTAGCACCCCGCAGGTGCGGATAAGAGTGCGGCGGCGGGCGCGGGGAGGGTCGCGGGTGGGTCTTGGGTGGGTCGCGGGTGGGTTGCGGGTGGGTCGCAGGCGGGTCGCAAGCGGGTCGCGGGTGGGCCTCGGGCCGGATCGCGAGTGGGACGACAACCAGAACAGTCAGCAGCGCGGCAGCCATCTCTTCCGTAGCCGGTTTCACTCAAGCCGAGATTGTCCCGGAGCTCGAGCCCGCGTTCCCCTCGAGTGCCCGACGCGCCGCAGAGCGCCCGAGAGCTGGGCGGCCGGGCGGCCATGCCGGCGAAGAAGTCGGCGTGGGGCTGGCCGGCGGGCCTGCCCGCCCACGTGGCCCCCGCGGGCTTCGACCCGCGCCTTGTGGCCGCGGGCGGCGACGGGGGCCAGGATCTGCAGTCGTCGCTCGCTGCCCCGCGCGGGGAAGAGGTCCCGTGGCCCGTGGGCCTGGCGCGGGTGGCCGGCTCGGAGGAGGACGCCACCAGCTCGGGGGACGCTCCTGCCTTCCGGCCGAGGACGAAGTGTCAGCGGCGCCGTCGCCAGCGAAAGCTCTCGAAGGCCATGGCACAGTCGACCACGACGAGGGGGGACGTGCCGTGTGAGTCGCTTGCCGCGCCGTCGGGGGGCTGCGACGATGGAGGCCTCGCAGGACCGACCACGACAGAGGTGTGGTCGTCTGCGGACGAAGAGCCATGCCCGTAGGGCACACGCGCGGAGGGTGCGAGGAGAAGCGGCGCTTGGGGGCAGGAGAGGAAGATCCGGAGGGCGGGATCTGGCAGGGGCTGAACGAAGGGACAGAGCGGCGCTTTCAGAGCAGAGCGCAGCCAGCGGTTCGAAGCCGCGGTTGCGCATGATGCACGAGTCTCCAGCGCCTGCCCACGGGCATTTTTAAACAGGTAGGCCCATGTGTTTAAAGCCAGTGCAGGCCGGCCCCGCGGCGAAGCGCAGGCGGGGGGGAGGGGTAGGGGCGGGGGGGGGGGGCGGGGAGGGGGAGGGGGGGGGCACACGGGCAGCCCTGGCCCCGAGGCTGCTCCGCGTTGACCTCCAGGCCCTCTGGCCGTGCCGCGTGCCGCCCGCGCCGCGCCGCGTGCCGCCGCACCTCGCGGCCCCGGGCCCCGCACCGCGCGGTCGCGAGGAGGAGCCGCCGCCGCGCGCGGGCTGCCGCGTGCCGGCCCGTGCCGAGCAGCCTGCGCACGGGCTGCGGGCTGCCGTTTCACACGTGGGGCGCTGCAGGGGGGGGGCCTCGCCCGGACTCCGGATCCGCCCTGCTTCGGGGCAACTCGTAAGTAGGGCCTGGAATTTCCGCCTTGCTTTTCAAGCCCCGCCGGTTCCAATTCCCGCCCCACTTTTCTGTTGCCGTTTCCGCCCTACTCCTGTGGATTCCCGCCTTATTTTGTGTTGGGTGCAGAAATTTCCGCCCTACTTTTTCGGCTTCTTATAGGTGGATTTCCGACGCAATTTGACGTTGGAAAAAAAGCCAAAGTAGGGCGGATCTGGAGTCAGGGCGCCGTCAAGGGGCTGCCGGAAGGAAGGCTGGCTGGACCGCCTCCGCCGGCGGAAGCCGGCGCAAGCTGAGATCGGCCTCCCAAGAGACGGCAGCCTTTTGTGGCTCGGGTTTGCGGAATCCGCCACGTGACAGGATGTCTGCACAAGGAGGATGTTGGTTACGAGAGTCTTGTTGAGAGCAGAGCGCGGCAATTAGACAGAGAGTCGCGGCTTACATTCTCCATGACCTTCAGTTCCAGGCGCATGCTCACGTGAAGATCTTGCCTGACAGCTCACGGCTACGATCTCGGTGAGGATGACTAAACTTTCAGCCGCAGCAGGCAGTTTCACGTGCCATCCTTTCCGTGTATAGCCTCGGAGAAGCCTATAACATTAAAAACCATCATGGTCTACCCGTACCCGCCATCGAGCCCAATCCGTTTGGGGAGGAGCACTGCTTGCTGTCAGCTTTCGCGCACGGCGGCGCGGCTGCAGGTTGCAATAACATAACATTCAAATGCCACGTTTCTCGTAAGTTACCCTGGTCTATCTCCCATGTAGCTGCCTCACCCCATGGGCGCATGGATCATGGCAAGCTCAACGCCACTTGTAACATAGGCGTCCACGAACCAGTGTGCCCTTGCGACGGCCCAGACTCTACCAGTGGCTAGCCTTGGAGGGGTGAACATTGGTGAGCCTGCCAGCGGGGTTCCTAAACAGTGCGGACGGGCTGACACTGTCTGTGCATTTTCTCGCGTTGTTCTCTTCTCTCTCTCTCTCTCTTTGCTGCTGGAGGGGAAGAATGAAACCAACCTTGTTCATCCATGGATTTACGTTTCCAGTTGCCTCGAGGCCTCGGCGGACTCCGCCTCAGACGCGCGGTCCAGTCGCGAACTCGTCCGCACCGAGGTGCAGCGCGTAGCGTGGTGGCCACCCCGCGCATACATGGTTGTCCACGTCCCGAGGGGCAGCCCGAGCGCCCCTGGGTCGTCGTCGCCGTCGTCGTCGTGGTTGTCGTCGTCGCCGCCGTCATCGCCGTGGCTGTCATCGTTGCCCGTCTTGGTCAGGGTCGTCTCGTTTCGAAGGGGCATCCCCGACGGGCGCAATGATGATCGCTCCTGGACATGCCGATGCAGTGCCAGAGGACTTGGATCCTCCCCGTTGCCCTACCCGGCTGCCTCCCCGACGGCCTTCCCGACCGCCCCCTCGATGCCGTCTTCAGGCCCCCTAGCAGACCCCAGAGAGCGCCTGGAGACCCCCCAGAAGGAGCCACGGCGGCCCATGAGGGTCCCAGTGGCCCATGGCAACCCAAATGACCCCCAAGAGGGTTACACCTACCGGGTAGGATTGGTCCTCTGGGCTCATCAAAGGATCCCGAAGCACCCAGAGATTGCCCCAGGCCAGCCCAAGCGAATCAATGATTGAGGAGCAGATGGAGGAGTGGAAGCTGTGGTGGCGGAGCAGGATGAAGAAGACAAACTGATTTGATACTGAGTGTGCCTGTGAGGCTTATGATAACGATGTGTCTGTTTGGAGAGGGAGAGAGAAAGAGAGACGGAGAGAGGCAGGGAGAAGATTTCGGAAGATAAGGATATAGATAGTGGTGATTCTGCTGATGATGGTGATGATGAGGAGAAGGAAAAGGCGGAAGACTAGGAAGAGGAAGAGGTGCTGCAGCAGCTGGAGGAGCCAGAAAAGAGGGATCGGCACGAGTTGGAAAGGGATGACAATCAAAGAGGGGAAGGAGGAGGATGAGGAGGAGGAGGAGGAGGAAGAGGAGGAATGGATTGATGTGACGGGGGAGGGCGAAGAGTCGGAAGAGCGCTGACGAGAACAAGAAGGAGGAGGATTGGAGGAGGAGGAGGATGAGAAGGCCAGGATGAGGCGGAGGACGACGATGAGGAGGGTGAGGGTGCAGCCATTGCATCTCTTTCTCTGGATGCAGGGCGGCACGCGACACCACAAGCCCACAGACGCACGCTGTTCACCCCCCCCCCCGCCTTTGGCCCCACCCCCTCAGAGGCCTCCTGGGCCCCTGTACCGCAGGCGTTCCAGGCAGCTTCAGGGGGCACGCCGATTTCTCATTCATTGTTTTGCCGCCCGGCGCGGGCCCTCGCACCCCGCCACAGAGGAGACCCGTGCCAAGACACACCCTGCTTGCCTCCAGGGTGCCCTGAGTTTCTTGGGTCTCGGTGCTTCTGCGATGGAAACCGTGACGTTCCCACACCAAAAGTCAATGGACGTCCTGGGGTCTCATGGTTGGGCTTCTTGTGGAAGTTTTCTTGTGATCTTGGCTGCGTTGGCGCCTGTTTCAAGCAGGTGGAGTCTCCCCCAAAGGACGCACGGTTGCAAACAGTCGCATTCAGCAGAGGTCCGGAGCCAGACCTCCCACTCACCCCAATGTCGAAACGCCGAATAAGAACACGTTCGCATGAGCGACAAGAGCGGCCCGACAAGGTCAAAGGACTGAAGCTTGCTAGAACCCAAGCGCGCAAAGCGCGCTCTTGGTTCTAGTATACAGTTATGTTCATACGCTGGCGACACGGCGCGCAGACGACACGGCGATGGTCGACCCGGAGCGTTTGCAGCACCTTGGGCTAATGCAAGGCATTGTTTTTGGAGCACGGTCGCCTTTCCCGCCTCGAGCCGAATGTCCACAGGACGGTGTCGGTGCCTTTTTTCAAGTACGACTTGGACGTGCTTCAGTCGCGCGTGGCTCGAGCCGTGCCGCTGTAGGCCGGCCGTCCCACCGCAGGAAAAGCGACGTCCCTACGGCTCGGTGGTTGCCACTCCGGTGCAATTTTGGCGCGACCGACGCGGCCGCGGTGGCGCTGACCGTTGGGCATTCCCAGCGGGCACTTCAGTGCGAGTCGGCGACTTGGGCGGGCGCGGTATCATGGCCACGCCAACAACGGCAAATGCGAGTATGGGAGTATCGATGACGGTAACGACGGTAGCAATGACGACGGCAAGGCCAGTGACGGTACCGATGATGATCGCGCCCTCCGGGCAACGATGACGCTCGCGTCGGCGATGAATGTTGTTGAGGGAGTCCGACATGCGCGCGCGGCCGACTCGCGCGAGTGGCCCGCGTGGTCGTATTTGACATGGGTCGTGCCCCCCCCCCCCCCGGCACGCGTAAAAGGGTATTCGACTGAGTTCGACATGCGGCGCGGGAGGCCCTCTTGGCTGAATGTGATGGACATTTTTTGGATTAGAAACAGCTTGTGCTCCTCTCAAGACTGCGTGCGCAGGCTGTTTTGCTGGAAACTAATTCCCCACATCCTGAGTGGGGTTCTTGTTTTCCCAGAACACCCTCTCCTTCCCACCCACCTCCCGCTCCATCTTCCATACAGCACAATATCATTCCTACCACTCACACACACACACCATACCATACCATAGTTCCTACCACACATACCATACCATACCATACCACACCATACGTACCATACCGTACCATACCATACCATGGCGTACCATAGCATACCATACCATATCACACCAATGCCACACCGTACCATACCATACCATACCTCCAGTACCATACCATACCATATCATACCATACCGTACCATACCATACCTACCATACCATTCCATACCACTCCATACCGAAAACCATACTACTTACATGGTTTCGTGCCCCTCCCACCCCTCCAGGGAGGCCCCGCCTGAGCGAGGAGGGTATCGGAAACCATACTATTTACATGGTTTCGTGCCCCTCCCACCCCTCCAGGGAGGCCCCGCCTGAGCGAGGAGGGTATCGGAAAACCATACTATTTACATGGTTTCGTGCCCCTCCCACCCCTCCAGGGAGGCCCCGCCTGAGCGAGGAGGGTATCGGGTTTCGTGCCCCTCCCACCCTCCACGGAGGCCCCGCCTGAGCGAGGAGGGTATCCGAAAACCATACTATTTACATGGTTTCGTGCCCCTCCCACCCCTCCAGGGAGGCCCCGCCTGAGCGAGGAGGGTATCGGAAAACCATACTATTTACATGGTTTCGTGCCCCTCCCACCCCTCCAGGGAGGCCCCGCCTGAGCGAGGAGGGTATCGGAATACCATACTATTTACATGGTTTCGTGCCCCTCCCACCCCTCCAGGGAGGCCCCGCCTGAGCGAGGAGGGTATCGGAAAACCATACTATTTACATGGTTTCGTGCCCCTCCCACCCCTCCAGGGAGGCCCCGCCTGAGCGAGGAGGGTATCGGAATACCATACTATTTACATGGTTTCGTGCCCCTCCCACCCCTCCAGGGAGGCCCCGCCTGAGCGAGGAGGGTATCGGAATACCATACTATTTACATGGTTTCGTGCCCCTCCCACCCCTCCAGGGAGGCCCCGCCTGAGCGAGGAGGGTATCGGAAACCATACTATTTACATGGTTTCGTGCCCCTCCCACCCCTCCAGGGAGGCCCCGCCTGAGCGAGGAGGGTATCGGAAAACCATACTATTTACATGGTTTCGTGCCCCTCCCACCCCTCCAGGGAGGCCCCGCCTGAGCGAGGAGGGTATCGGAAACCATACTATTTACATGGTTTCGTGCCCCTCCCACCCCTCCAGGGAGGCCCCGCCTGAGCGAGGAGGGTATCCGAAAACCATACTATTTACATGGTTTCGTGCCCCTCCCACCCCTGCAGGGAGGCCCCGCCTGAGCGAGGAGGGTATCGGAATACCATACTATTTACATGGTTTCGTGCCCTTCCCACCTCCCCAGGGAGGCCCCGCCTCTCCAGCTTCTCCTTCGTGTTGATGTTGTCGTACCCCATGGGTCCCACGAGACCGTGAAATGTCTTTATGTGGGGAACTCCGTTAGCATAATTTTGCAAAACTATGTGTTGCATGTGTCGTGCGGTTTTTGTAAATCCGCACGACACACAAGATGTTTCGAAACATTCTGGCATGCGCATTTTTGAAGGATTGGGGGGTCTACATTTGTTTGTCCCCAAAATTGTTTTCGGGGCGTTCGGTTTTGAAATTCTTACGACGCCTGGGGTTTATACGAATTTCGACGCGCGCGCAGAGACCGCGCGGGTGCACGTTCGTCCCAAAGTTGCAACGGATGTTCGTTACACATTTCCAGAAGAACTGATGATTGTTTACAAACGAGTGCGCGCGCATCGTATTTCCTGCAGAACATGAGGGGGATGCGTGTACCGGTTTAGTTGGAATGATTAGAGGTCATATTTAGGATGGACGATGGGGCCGTGTCATACGTAAATAGCAACGCGGAGAGGTGGCCCGTTAAATCCGGGGCTGGCAGGTAGATCCTAATATTCTTGTAGAGAGAAGAAGCTACATTGTGCAATTCAACCTGCCGAGCTCGAAGTTCTCAATTCCACGTCCCGCGCAAACAGCCCACCCGCCCACCCGCAACTTGGTTTGCGAAACTCGTGTGGCGGCGATTCCGATGAGTGCTTGGCGTTGTCTGGCGCGGCCGCGCGCAGCGATTAGCGAGTGCAGCGCGACCGACGCGGCTGCGCTGGCGCTTGCCGCTGGGCACTTTGAACGAACACTTCACTGCGAGTCGGTGACTCGGGTGGGCGCGGTGTCATGGCGACGCCGACAAAGGTAGACACGATGATGAGAATATCGATGGTGGTGACGATGGTGGCGATGACGACGGCAATGCGCATGACTGCGCCGTCGTCGAGCACGCACGCCGGTAACGATGGCGATGTCCTCTCGTCGGTGGTGAATATGTTGGAGGGGTCCGACATGCGCGCCCGGCCTACGTGGTCGTATTTGACACGGATCGTGGCCCCCCCCTCCGCGCACGCGTAAAAGGGCGTTCGATTGAGTTCGGCGTGCGGCGTGAGAAGCCCGCTTGGCAGAATGTGGTGAACATGTTGATACACCCATGGTTTTCTTCAGGATTCGCAAATCCGCGCGCGCAGGTGTTTTAAGGGAATCTGATCGTGCAGAACCATGTGTTCTGATTCGTGTTCGGGGCATTCGTTATAGGACGCGTTCGCGAAACCCGAGGTTTCCGAATGACTACATCATGCCCGAGCGACGACGCACGCGTGCTTTTCGTCCGATCGTTGACAAAATATGTTTGCGACAGCACGCGCGCAAAAGGCTTCCGAACGATCTCGACATGCGCGCGCGAGAGGCCAGTTTGTCAGCATTGTGTGAAAATGGAGAACAACGTGGTTAAGAATTGGCAAGAGCGCTGGCGCAGGCATGTTGTTTATCCTTCGCTGCGAAACCATGTGCGTTGCATGCGTTTTCGGGGCGCCCGAGTTCTCTTGGCATCCTTGCGGCGCCTAAGGCTTTACCCAGATTCCAGCATGAGCGCGCGACGACGCGCGCGTGCGCACTCAGTCTTACTGGTGGCAAGGGGTTGCGGGAGCTGGTGGTTCATGATAAACGACAGCGCGCGCATATTTTTTGGCTGAAGATGAGGGGGGGCGATATTGGATTGGCTGGGATGGTGCGCGCTTATTTCCGGGATGGACGTTGGGGCCGAATCGTCTGTAACCTAAATTCGGAAAAGTGTGCCGTTAACCCCCGGGAGGGGGGGGAGATCTCAATACTCCCCCAGAGAGAAGAGCTTATGCGGCCCAATTCATTTTTTCCCAACCGACCTGTGGTGTTGGGCCTTGTTTGGAAGAGACGGTCCCTGCGTCCCTTCCTTCCTCCCTCCTCCCCCTCCCCTCTTCTGTTCTCTCCCTGCGTTTCACCCACCCAGTACAGCGCTTCGTGGCCCCAAAAGAAGCCCCACCGAAGCCCCCAGTGCCACCGTCCGCATTCGCCCCGGAACACCCAACTTGGCATTTTCACCCACCCAGTACACATTTCGTGGCCCCATAGGGAGCTCAACCGAAACCCCCAATGCCACCGTCCGCACGCGTCCCGGGACACCTAAATTGGCATTTTCATTCACCCAGTACAGCGATTCGTGGCCCATACGGTGCTCCACTGAAGCCCCCAGTGCCACCGTCCGCACGCGTCCCGGAACATTCAGTTTGGCATTCTCACCCGCCCAATACAAAATTCCGTGGCCCCATGGGGAGTTCCACCGAAGAAGCCCCCAGTGCCACCGTCCGCATGCGTCCCGGAACACATCATTTGGCATTTTCGGTCACCGAGTACAGTGTTTCGTGGCCCGACGGGGAGTTCCACCGAAGCCCCCAGTGGGACCGCCCGCATGCGTCCCATACACCCAATTGGGCATTTTCGGCCACCGAGTACAGCGCTTCGTGGCCCCATAGGGAGCTCCACCGAAGCCCCCAGTGGGACCGCCCGCGTGCGCCCCACACGCCCAATTTGGCATTTTCGGCCACCGAATACAGCGCTTCGTGGCCCCATAGGTAGCTCCACCGTCGACCCCAGTGCCACCGCCCGCTTGCCGTTCCCCCCACCCAGTGCAGCGCTTCGCGGCCCCGTAGGGCGCTTCACCGAAGAAAGTATTTACAATTGCGGTGCCCACAACTGCATATGGTTGGGTCCTTCGCCAAGATAATTGTTCAAACGACTTAACAAATTCGATGCTTCTGTAAAAATCCCCCCCGCACGCACAAACACACAAATCAGTGGTTTTCAAAACATTTTTATGCGACGGCGATTCAAACTAGGGTTTGGCGTTGCCTGGTGCATCTCTGCGGCCGCTGTAGGCCGCGCGTGTTCGCGCGCACAGCGGCCAGCTAGTTTTGCGCGACCGCCGCGGCCGCGGTGGCGCTGACCGTTGGGCACGGTTAGCGAATACGTCACTGCGAGTCGGTGACTCTGGCGGGCGCTGTATCATGGCGACGCTGGCATCGGTAAACACAATTCGGACAGTAGCGATGACGGTGACGATAGTGGCGATGACGACGGCAAGGCGAATGACTGTGCCTATGTTGATAACGCCCGCAGAGAACTAGACGATGTCTTCGCGTCGGCGATGGAGGTTTTTGAACGAGTTCGACATGCGCGCGGGGCCGATGCGAGCAAGTGGCCCGCGTGGTCTTATTTGACACGGATCGTGCTCCTCCCCGGCACGCGCGCAAGGGCGTTCGATCAAGCTCGACGTGCGGTGCGGGAGGCCCGTTTGGCGGAGTTTGATGAACATGTTGATACACGCATGGTTTTGAAACAATGGCAAGTCCTCGCGCGCAGTTTTTTTTTATATATAAAGATATCTTGCAGAACCATGTGATGTGATTTGTTTTCGGGACATCCGTGTTCGGAAATCCTCCCGAAACCTATGGTTTTTTTCAATATTCCAACATGCGTGCGCGACAATCCGCGCGTATGCACTTCGTCCAATGTGTTGCAGAGTTTTTTTGCGACAACACGCTTGCAAAACAAGCGTTCTATCGACTTCGACATGCGCGCGCGAGAGGCCCGCTTGGTAGCACAATATGAAAATGTCGACAATTTGGTTTTCAAAAATTCGACATAGCGGGGCGCAAGTTTTCTCTTCCAACGATCCTGTTGCGTTGGGCCTTTGGTTTGAACAGACACCGCCCCGCGTCCCTCCTCTCGCTGCCCCCTCCCTCCTCCTTCTTCCGCAGTTCGCACGCGTCTCCCCCGCCAAGTACAGCGTATCGTGGCCCCAGAGAGGGTTCCACCAAAGGTCCCAGTGGCGCAGTCCGCATGCGGTTCCCCCGCCGAGTGCAGCGCTGTGTGGCCTCATAAGGGAGCCCCACCGAAGGTCCCAGTGGCGCAGTCCGCATGCGCTTCCTGCGCCCAGTGCAGCGTTTCGTTGCCCCAGAGGGAGCTGCACCGAAGGTTCCAATGGCGCAGTCCGCATGCGGTTCTTGCGCCCAGTGTAGCGCTTCTTGGCCCCACAGGGAGCTCAATCGGAGGTCCCAGTGGAGGGACTCGCATTTGGTTCCTGCGCCCAGTGCAGCGTTTCGTCGCCCCAGAGGAAGCTCCACCGAAGGTCCCAGTGGCGCAGTCCACATGCGGTTCCCCGACCCAGTACAGCGCTTTGTGGCCTCATAAGGGAGCTCCACCGAAGGTCCCAGTAGCGCCGTCCGCACGCGGTTCCCCCACCCAGCACAACGCTGCGTGGTCCCATGGGGAGTCCCAACGAAGGTTCCAATGGCGCATTCCGCATGCTGTTCCTGCGCCCGGTATAGCGCTTCTTGGCCCCAGAGGGAGCTCCACCGAAGGTCCCAGTGGCGCAGTCCGCATGCGGTTCCCCGACCCAGTACAGCGCTCCGGGGCCTCATAAGGGAGCTCCACCGAAGGTCCCAGTAGCGCAGTCCGCACGCGGTTCCTGCGCCCAGTGCAGCGCTTCGTCGCCCCAGAGGGAGCTCCACCGATAGTCTCAGTGGCGCAGTCCGCATGCGCTTCTTGTACCCAGTGCAGCGTGTCGTGGCCCCAGAGGAAGTCACCGAAGGTCCCAGTGGCGTAGTCCGCATGCGGTTCTTGCGCCCAGTGCAGCGTTTCGTTGCCCCGGGGGGAGCTCCACCGAAGGTCCCAGTGGCGCAGTCCGCATGCGGTTCCCCCGCCGAGTGCAGCGCTTTGTGGCCTCATAAGGGGGCTCCACCGAAGGGCCCAGTGGCGCAGTCCGCATGCGGTTCCCCCACCCAATACAACGCTTCGTGGTCCCATGGGGAGTCCCTCCGAAGGTCCCAGTGTTGCAGTCCGCATTCGATTCTTGCGCCGAGTATAGCGCATCTTGGTCCCAGAGGGGGCTCAATCGAAGGTCCCAGTGGAGGGACTCGCATGCTCTTCCTGCGCCCAGTGCGGCGTTTCGTTGCCCCAGAGGGAGTTCCACCGAAGGTCCCAGTGGCGCAGTCCTCATGCGATTCCCCCGCCCAGTACAGCGCTCCGTGGCCACAGAGAGAGGTCCACGGATCACGATATCCACACTTGCGGTACTCACAATTCCAAATGTTGATTTCCTCGCCAGGCTAATTCAACATCCTTGTTGCGAAACCATGTGTTTATACAGAATATGGTTCCGTGGGTCTCGATCCTGAAATCTTGACGACGCCCATAGTTTTTGAAGGATTTCGGCATGCGCCTGCGACTACGCGCGCGCGCGCACTTCGTCCTATTTTTAATTTGGGGTTTGGGCGAAGTTAATGGTTACTGCAGGGGATGCGGGGGGAACCGATACCAGCCTGCCTGGTATGGTACGAATTCAGATTTAGGATGGACGAAAGGCCAAAATCGTATTCAAGTTGCAGTACGACAGATGGCCCGTTAACCCCGGGGGGGGACGATCTGACCATTTCCTTTGGAAAGGAGAATTAATGTCGTGTAGTCTACGCTGTGCAATCTGAGCGGGGACGGGGTGGCGACATGGCGACCAGAACGCCAAACAGATCAAACAACCCAGGCGGCGACGGGGCAGCGACGGGGTGGCAACGGCGGGGCGACGGGACGGAGACGGGGCGGCGACGGCGGCAACACACACGCCAGAGCGGCACACTGGCGCAGACGACGGGCTGCGACGGGGCGGCGATGGCGGCGACGAGTCGGCAGCGTGGCGGTGACGGCGGCTACATATTGTCGTCAGAGCGTCAGATTCGTTTAGTTCCTTGGGGAGAAAAACATAACCCCTAAGTGCAAGCACTGGCAACCGGGTCCACGGGCCCAGAGGGCGACCAACTGTGTTCCCAATTCCCCCTCCCCACCGTAACCCATTTTTTCCCCAGGCGTCCGGGACCCATTTGGACCCATTTGGGTGGGTTTGGAGGACCCGAAGGCGCCCCCCGAATCGTCCAAGAGGTCTCCGAGTCGGTCCACGAGCGCTCCAGGACCCCCATGATGGCTTCCAGACGGCCGAAGGGGCCCCCTCGACTCTGTCAGAGGGTTCCAGGCGGGCACCCAGAGGGGGCCTAAGAAACACACATCGTCGCAATGCAATAGGAAACGTATGGTTGTCACAGATCGCGCTTCTGGTCTGAATAGCTTCCACGACAGCCCACGGGGCCCCAAAGATCGCCCCAAGACGGCCTACCAGTGCGCCCCGCAGCCATATTGGCTCAAGCCATGTCAGGTCCGGGTCGCTGGGCTGGAGGCTGGCCCCTCGCCTCCGCGCCGTCCTCTCCGTCTTTCCTCCTTGCTTTACCAGCCTGGAACATATCCCTATCCCTATGCTGGGCACCTCCTCGCCACGATGCCAATCTCAGGGATTCCCTTATCTTTTGAGGGCGAATCCCTGAGATTGTCATCGCCTCTTGGCGTGTCAATCTTAGGGATATATGTTCCAGGCTGGTAATTGCTGTCTTGTTGTCGCCCCTCTCCGCGTGCAGCGCGTGCGGCCATGGCTTCCAGCCGCGCGCCTGGGCTGTGGCGCGCGCAGTGGCCGGCCGCGGCCGCCATCCTGTGCACCGCGGGCACGCGGTTGCTGCGCTATCTCCGGACATACTTACCAGCCTCGAACGTATCCCTATCCCTGAGATTGACACGCCAAAAGGCGATGACAATCTTAGGGATTCGCCCTCAAAAGAGAAGGGAATCCCTGAGATTGGCATCGTGACGAGGAGGTGCCCAGCATAGAGATAGGGATATGTTCCAGGCTGGTAACATACCCTGCGCTGATGGTGCCTCTGGCCGACTCGACGGCCGAGTCCGTGTCCGTCGGAGTGTTTGTGCAAATGGCCGATCTCGGATCGTGGCCAGAGTTGCGGTCGTGTCTGTCGAACGTGGCGAGGGCACATGGCAGAGTCGATGTGTACGTGTCGTCTGTCGAGGGGGTCTTCCGCAACAGTTCGGTGCGAGACGATGTCCAACAAATGATTTCTCGTATGAGCGTATCGATAGATCTGCGCATGTCAACAGTGCCAGACGTTGGAGAAGACATGGGCTCATTTATACATCAGCTCCACATGGCAGAGCGCGAAGGAAAGCGTTATGAAACGATATTGAAGGTGCATTCATTTTCTAATCACGGGGCTGCGTTGCGTGATCTTGGTCTTCAATCTCTTTGTGGATCCAGGTGGCAAGTCGGCGCAATCGCAACTAATTTCATGGAGTGGGCCGACGTGGATATGATTGTTCCAGCAGGTACCATATTTGACGCCGCCACACCCATCAGGCGAATCGCTTCTGTTATTCGCGATTTGTACTTTCGTTCGAAAGGTGTCAACGACACTGTTAAAAACGTGATTGGACAAAACGAAGAACACCTCAAAACACTATTTCAGAAAGCGGCTCCTGATCTTACGGGTGCTGCAGCCGCAAATCATCTCGCAGCTGTTGTAGTTGGACGCATGTTTTGGGTGCGCCATGCTGCGCTGCGGCCGCAGGCTTTAGTTGCTGCGCGTGAAGAAATCCTAGCCGGAATGTCACATTGGATAGGTTTTTCCCTTCCAGCATTTTGGCACGTGGGCGAACAGTATCGCAAATGCCACCAGCGCCCAAAGTCATGGCAATCTATTTCCCACAGTATCATGCATTCGAGGAGAACGACCGCTTTTGGGGTCGTGGTTTCACAGAGTGGACATTGCTGAAGCCTTTCGAAGGGAAAGGGATCCGCAAGCCGTTGAGTGTGGAGCAAGGCGGCCTTGGGTTTTATGATCTGACGAGCAGGGATGTTCGCAAACAGCAAGCGCAGCTTGCGATGGACCATGGTGTACACGGTTTTTTGTTTTACCACTATTGGTTTACAGGCAAAGGTGTGAAAAAACCAATGGTGATGGAGAAGATACCGTCGTTGATGCTTGAAGACGGCGAGCCCAACATGCGGTACTTTTTCAATTGGGCAAATGAACCGTGGACAAGGATGTGGAATGGTCGTGCAAGTGCAGAAAATCCACCACTTCTTGCTCAAGAATACGGGGATCAAAGTGAATGGCAAAATCATTTTGAGTTTCTGTTGCCCTACTTCAAGCACGAACAGTACATGAAAATGAATGGCAAACCAATTTTCGCAATCTACAGACCTGGTCTTATCGCTGCCGAAGCAAAGCTTGGCCCCATGCTGTCACTATGGAGGCAACTGGCCCAACAACATGGATTTCCTGGCATGTATTTTGTAAACACTCACAGCGGGTTCTGGCAAGAGATGGTTGGGCAGCCTCAATTGTTCGATGCTGCATACCATTTTCTCTCAACATGTTGTTCCTCGGGAAGAGAATACAATATCGCAACGGCTGCAGACCAAGGCCTGAACCACGAG
Source organism: Prorocentrum cordatum (assembly GCA_963575745.1). Taxonomy (NCBI): domain Eukaryota; class Dinophyceae; order Prorocentrales; family Prorocentraceae; genus Prorocentrum; species Prorocentrum cordatum. Next base: position 24,257 of record CAUYUJ010002366.1, read on the forward strand.
CCGGTTCAATTCTGGGGAGCTTTCACAGGCTTCAATAACCGGGTAAGAGGCACTGTTCAGCTTATGGAGAAGCCAGTAACACCACATCAATTCTACGCAGCATTGGTACATTCATTCAGCGCTATGGCTTCGGCGCCCCAGAGGCGGCTAGACCAGTTCTCCAATAACATATTCGTTGTGGCCGCCTGGAACGAGTGGAATGAGCAAAACGTGCTGGAGCCGGACACTGAGTACGGTTTTGGATTTCTGAAGTCTTTGCAGAAGGCTTTGACACATTTTCATTCATCGAGATTTGTTAGCACTGGCGACCTGTGAGCGATTCTTCGTCAAACGAGCACGTGAGGCGTCTTTCGGCGTACGGCTACGCGTTCAGCGAGTTGCGTCTTCGTGCCATTCGGCATGCGGCTTTGAGTGAGTGGGTGAGTGCGCGCTGAAAAGAGCCCCAACACGCCCAAGAGAGACCCAAGAGGACCCAAGACGGCCCGAAAGGGTCGTCCTGTGGGGCTCACGGAACCCCCCAAGACGGCCCAAGATGCCCTCAGGTCTTTCGCCAGGCCAATTGGGACAATTCAGAGCGTCGAGCTGTATGAGCAGCTCCATGTGCGACAGCGTCGGCCTTTCCCCTCCAAAGGGAGCGAGTCGCTGTTGCGCGCCATTGCTGGCCTATTTACCCAGCCTTATTTTACCCAGGCCTATTGTACCCCGGCCTATTTGGACCTTATAGTCGCGAGGTTCTGCCATGTTCGCCCTGGCAGTCAGGCTCTAGTAATTGCCACGCTGTCGTCGAGCGCACACAAAGATGTCTGACAGAGATCCCTGGCGATCCACGCCATAAGTCCCCACTCTCGAGAGAGAGAGCTCGCTAAACCACTCACGCCCAAAGGGCTGGTGGGATTGGTCGACGCCTCAGTATGTGTGCCGTTCGCGTCAAGGCGCGTCAGGCTGCAATGCTGGCTTGCAGGTGACGTCCGCCTGCGGTCAGCCCAGTGAATTTGATGCTTTGCTTTACTTTTAAGAGCGGGTCGCTCCACCTTGCGCGCACATCCTTGGGCAATCGACCAGATAAGTGCGCGCGAGGTTGTTGTGTCTCTGGCGCGAGACCTCGCCAGTGAAGCTTCTTTCTCTTCACCGCGGAGGCGATCGTTTATTTCATTTCGCCTTGCGTGCACACCCGTGGGCAATCGACCAGATAAATGCGCGCCTGGTTGATGCGTCTCCGTCGGAAAATATAAATGTCATGTCCTGTTGTTCACTCTTTTCGCTCCAGGGGCAGCGACGAGTTTCGCTACGCTTTGTGTGCGCACCCTTGGATTACTTACCAGGCGAGTATGCCCCAAGCGGTGCGTCTCTACCAGTATGTATGTATGTATGTATGCATGCATGCATGCATGCATGCATGCATGTATGTGTGTATGTGTGTGTATGTATGCATGCATGTATGTATGTATGTATGTGTGTGTATGTATGTATGTATGTATGTATGTATGTATGTATACCTGTCAGTCTGTATGTCTGTCTGTCTGTATGTATGTATGTATGTTTGTATGTATGCATGCATGCATGCATGCATGCATGTATGTATGCATGTATGTATGCATGCATGCATGTATGTATGTATGTATGTATGTACGTACGTACGTATGTATGTATGTATGTACATCTGTACGCATGTACGTATGTACGTATGTACGTATGTACGTATGTACGTATGTACGTATGTACGTATGTACGCATGTACGTATGCACGTATGCACGTATGCACGTATGTACGTATGTATGTATGTATGCATACATGCATGCATGCATGCATGTATGTATGTATGTGTGTGTATGAATGTATGCATGTATGTATGCATGCACGTATGTATGTATGTATGTATGTATGTATGTATGTATGTATGTATGTATGTATGTATGTTTGTATGTATGTATGTATGTATGTATGTATGTATGTATGTGTGTATTTATATATATATACATGTGTATGTATATGTATATACATATATATACACATATATATATATATATATATGACACCGGAGTTCCAGGTCCCCGGGGGGGCCCGGCCTCATTTCTCTACGGCGGGACCGGGGCTCCAGGACCCCCCGTTCCCGGTCCAAAACGGCCTCGATGGCCTCCAAGACGGCCAAGATGACCCATGATGGCTGCATAAATGCCTGCAAGAACGCTAAGATGGCCTCAAGAGAGCCCTCGAAGGCTCCAAGAGGTACCCTACACGGTCCAATATGGGGTCAAGATAAGTCCAAATAGCCTCCGAGGCGGCCAAGACGCCTCCAAGACATCCGTTGGGAAATCCAGAAAAAGCTGAATGAATCGATTTCCCGTTGGTTTTTGAATATTTTTGCATTTGTTTTTTTTCGGCCTGCTGACGGTCCAGATGGCGCACGAGGCCCCCAAGATCGCTCCCAGAGCACCCAAGAGGCCTCCACGATAGCCCCGTGACGGCCCAAGAAGCACCAAATATGGCCCCAGGAGGGCCCCAAGACGGCTCAAGAGGACTCAACACGCCTGAGATTGCCTCCAAGACAGCCACGAAGCGCTCCAAGCGGGCTCGAAGACGGCGAAGACAGGCCTCAAAAACGACTTCCTGCAGCGTCCGACGGGCCAGGAACGCTGTGAGACAGCCAAAGAGGCCGGGGCAATGCGGAAAGATGGCTGCCGCGGGGCACGCGTGCACGGGTGCGCTGAACTCTTTGTGGGGCACGATCCGCGTGAAGTGTCGCGCGAACACGCCCGCTGAGGCCGCATGTGGACCTCCTCCGGGCACGCCCCGTGCCAAACAAATTCCGAAATGGGCGCGGGGGCGCCATGCAAAGATGCCCGTTCTGGAGCATGATTCGCGTGACAGGTGTGCCGACATGGGCGGGGGGGGGGCGTTGTTCGAACCTTCGGGGCCTTTAATTCGGTGGTGCTCCTTGTGGGCATGATCCACGTGACGGGGTGTACCGCCATGGCTGGGGGGGGGCGCAGTACGAACCTTGCTTCGGGGGCCGTGGGTGGAGATCCCTGTGGGCCACGATCACGATCCGTGTGCCAGGTGTGCCGAAGTAGGCGGGACGGCGGGATGCGAATTCTTTACGCTTCGCGTATCCCCACCAGCCCATCTCACAGCAGCAACTCTCGCGAAGCATGCCGACAGTCGTGTTTTTCAGGCGTGTGTCCGCTGGGCCCCGCATATCTCCCCTGTTCCTCCTTCCTCCCGCCTCCTTGTACATCCTCCTTGTGGGGGGAGCGGGAGAAGGACGAGGCGAAGGAGGAGGGAGAGAAAGCGCTCCTCGTGGTTGGAGTCGTTCGGGCTCCTCGTGGTGTGAGTCGTTCGGGGCCCGCGTCGCTGTGTGAGTCGTTCGGCCTCTTCGTGGTGTGAGTCGTTCGGGCTCTTCGTCCTGGTGTGAGTCGTTCGGGCTTCTCGTGGTGTGAGTTGTTCGGGCCCGTCGTCCTGGTGTGAGTCGTTCGGGCCCCTCCTCCTGGTGTGACTCGTTCGGGCTCCTCGTGGTGTGAGTCGTTCGGGGCCCGCGTCGCTGTGTGAGTCCTTCGGGCTCCTCGTGGTGTGAGTCGTTCGGGCGCCTCGTCCTGGTGTGAGTCGTTCGGGCCCCTCCTTGTGGTGTGAGTCGTTCGGCCTCTTCGTGGTGTGAGTCGTTCGGGCTCTTCGTGGTGTGAGTCGTTCGGGCCCCTCGTCCTGGTGTGAGTCCTTCGGGCTCCTCGTGGGGCCTCTTGGGAGCCTCTTGGGGGCCTCTTGGGGCCTCTTGGGCGCCTCTTGGAAGCCTCTTGGGGGCCTCTTGGTAGCCTCTTGGGGGCTCTGGGGGCCTCGTGGGAGCCTCATGGGGGCCTGTTGGGAGCCTCTGGGGGCCCCTTGGGGGCCTCTTGGGAGCCTCTTGGAGGCCTCTTGGGAGCCTCCTGGGGGCATCTTGGGGCCTCTTGGGGGCTTCTTGCGACCTCCTCAGAAGCGCAAATGAGCGCTACCCCCTGGGAAGGACAACATGAGCCCAAAACCTTCGTAAAATCAATGATTTTGAGAACAAGGAAGAGGAGCGCTGCCCCCTCAGAAGGCCAAAATGGGGCCAAAACCGTAGTAAAATCAATGATTTTGGCTTCACAGAAGAGGAGAGGGTTTTTTCTCTATCCCCCCGACGGGGCCAGAATCCTCGTGAGGGTCGTCGTTTTTTGGCCCTCCCAGGAGTCGAAAAAGACCCCCCTGACCACCCGCGGGGCTCCCTCTCCAGGCCCAGGGGGAGGGGGTAGGGGGAGGGGTAAACCCCTCCCCGAAGGGGAAGAAGGGGGGTTGAGGACAGAGAGAGCTCCCTAAACCACTCACGCCCAAAGGGCTGGTGGGACTGGCATGCCTCCAGTTGGCCGCTGGCCCACAACCGAGGCATGGAGTAGGGAGAAGGCAGGATGGGCAGGACGAGGAGGAGGAGGAGGAGGAGGAGGAGGAGAGGAGAGGAGGAGGAGGAGGAGGAGGAGGAGGAGGGAGGAGGACGAACAGGGGTAAGAGGAGGAAGGGGAGGAGGGCGGAGTAAGGAGCGAGAAAGAGGACAACGCGATTCATCGAACCACCTCCTTTTTTCATTCCCGCCTCCAGTGGCTCCGTGGCTCACACCCACTGGTGAACAACATCGGTCAGACATTGGCAGGCCGTGTCGTTCCTCTGTGGGTCGCGCCAGGGGTCCCCCGTGGACGGCTTGGGCAGAGATCGGCAGCTGTCGGCACGGGGTGGCCTCAGGAGCCCCCCCCCCGCCCCGCGTTCCTTTATTTCCCGCCGCAGGGCCGCCGCGTTGCGGCCGCCAGGGCGCCCCCCCTCGTCGCGAAGAGCAGTCTCGCGCGGGGGGGCGGCCTGGTGGAGCGCCCTCTGATCACTTCCCTGATTTCTGAGGCCTCCTCCTCCTCCTCCTCCTCCTCCTCCTCCTCCTCCTCTTCCTCCTCCTCCTCCTCCAAGGGGACGGCGCGCTTGCGTTTACTTCACGTAGCCTTCTCAAGGGCAGGTGCGTCCTGGGACCAGAGCGCGCGCGCGGCTCCAGCATGGACACGCTCGGGGCCAGGGGGGGGGACGTGTCTCCATCTCCGCCGCCTGCCGTGGCCCCCCAAGATCGATCCCACGGGGGGCGGTCACGGATACACCCACGCCTCGCATGGAGGGGCGGGGGCGATGCTTGCCATGGAGGGGGGGGGGCCTCAGGAGGGGAAGGGCAATCCTTCTCACCATTTCCGGGCTGTCCCTGGCAACTTGGGGGGCCCCATGGGGCCTTAACGATGCCCTTATCCGCTGCCCCCTTCGGTTCCTGGGAGATCCACTCCCAAGCGGTGGATATGGATGTGTCCCGGCCTCGCAGCAATGCCCCCGTAAGCCTTGCAGCGCATCCCGACATATTCCGCCGTTCGTTGACACGCCACATGCTAATCTCAAATATTGGGTGGCTGAAGAATTGAGTGGCTGACCCAATCTTCCTTGACCGCCCCATCATTTTATGTTTCCGCCAGTGTTCTCCGAGCGACGGTACGCAAAAACGCCGGATCCATGCGCCGCGGCATCAGCCCCAGGTCAGCTAATCGTGCCCTCGTCGAGCTGTGTCAGCGAGGTTTGCCTGAAGCACAGCCGCTACAACGTGAGCGACTTCTCCTCATCGAGGCTCCTCGTGCAGCTGTCCACGCTTTTTTCCCCATGAACCTAAGACGATGTAATGAATATAATGTTTTCCAACTTCGCAATGGATTGGCCCTGCAGGACTTTGCGAAACCTGCGAGCGAGCGAGGCCACTTGCAGGTCTCGCAAAGTCCTTCAGGGCCAATTCATTGCGAAGTTGGAAAACATTCTATTCATCACATCGTCATCGACTGGGGAACTCGCAAGTGAGGTTACTGCGGAGCGCGGTTCGGCACGCGGCACGCTAGTTTTCTCTGGAGCTGTACTCCAGAGGGGCGGTTGGGCTTCGCGTAGCGGGGGGCGATCACAGGAGGGCACCGAGGGCTCCAGAAAAGGGGGCCCTTTCTGGGTCGTCAACGGGGCCCTGTAAGGTCCAGAGAGGGGGCATCTACGCCACGAGAAGCGCGCACCTTCCTCCTCCAACGCGTATCGCCCTTCCACTATGCGACATCCAAGGTAGTCGGCTAAACTTTGGGCAAACCAGATGGGCAGTTCCTTGGGACGCTCTGATGCCAGTTTTGACGGCACGCGGAATCATCGGTCCTGTCAGGTTCGTCTGTTCGGTTTTCTTTTTCTCTCTTCCCAAATTTCGTTGGATCAAAACCTCTTCTTGCCTTCAGCGCTTGGACAGGTCCTGAGAGGAGCGTAGTTGGGGACTAGGTTTGTCAGATCAGGTCGGCTGAAAAAGGGGGCATTTTGAATTGAGGTGGAGGTGCGAAATCTGCCGCGTACAGCTTACCCTCCGAGGGGATCTCTTGCACTCTTGTTGTTGCTTGTCTGTGATCGGCTATGCATCTCTATGGGGAGATAGCCCCTCATCATGCGAGGACTTACTGCTTGCGGGCACGGTGCATTAGTCGCTCCTCTCACCCCTGTAACTTTTACGGTGCATCACAACACGTGCATTGTTGTTGTTGTTGTTGTTGTTGTTGTGGTTGTTGTTGTTGTTGTTGTTGTTGTTGTTGTTGTTGTTGTTGTTGTTGTTGTTGTTGTCGTTGTCGTTGTCGTTGTCGTTGTCGTTGTTGTTGTTGTTGTTGTTGCTCTACTCCAGCGTATCTCCGCTGCTTCCCCGCTTCATGGTGATGGCTTTGGACATGTCGATGAATGTCTTAATTTCGTCTGAGGGAGATGGAGAGATGAATGGCCGGTCTGGAGAGATGGTCCAGCATCAGTTGGTCGGCTCGAGCCCGTCCCACCTCAGGCTTTCAGTGCTTTGATTTCTTTGTCGGTTTGCTGCAGCGGGGGCTCCCAGTGATCTAGCTGGTGTGCTAGATCAGCCGCGGGGGGTCTGAGATAACCCTGCCTCGCGGATCGCGCGAATCAACCGGTCGCTAGGAGCACCGCACAATCTGGCCTGCAAAAGGCAATCTCATGCATTGAATGGTGGCCAGAACAATCAATCGACAGTGCATATACGACAGGGGGCACGGAGAAGGAGTGAAAGAAGAGGAGAGTACGGCCGAGGGTGGCGGTGTGGAAACCAACAGGTACAGATCCTGCTGCTCCCAGGAGCTCTCCCAGGGTGCGTTCTGACCAGGATTTCGAGGCGAATCCAGCCGTGGGCCATAATGGGGGAAACGGGCGAAGGGTAGCGGTACGGGCACCTTTTCCTGCTCCGAGAAGGGACACTCGCGATGTTTCCCCGTGGTGCTCTTGCACGGCAGAAAAAAAAAACAGAGAAAACACCCGACGATACCAGAGAAAAAACCCAATCAGGGCTATAGGGCGAGGTGGCTATAGGGCTATCGGGCTATAGGGTTGTAGGGCTATAGAGCTATACGGCTATAGAGTTGTTAGGGCTATTGGGCTATTGGTCTATAGGGCTATAGGGCTATAGGGCTTAGGGCTATAGGGCTATAGGGCACCCCCGGGCACCCCTGGGCACCCCCGGGCACGCCCGGGCACCCGGGCACCCGGGCACCCAGGCACCCCCGGGCACCCGGGCACCCGGGCGTGCAACGAAAATCGGCGACAAATCTGACCTGACCATATGAATCCGCTAGGACCCCTACAGAGGCAAGCTCTGATTGGGGAATCAGTGGATGGTTTGAAATGGGATCGATAGAGAGATCGATAAGGAGATCGACCGGGAACCCGGGAACCCAGAACCCACCGAAATCGGCCCATGACCATGCAGGAACCCAGGAATCCGGAACCGGGAACCCGGGAACCCAGCCGGCCACCAAAAAAAAATCGGCGGGACATTTTCGCCAAACCTTGCAATTTCTGCTGGGACCCCTTCAGTGCAAGCTCTGATTGGGGAACTTTGATCACCTCCCTCTCGCTTCCCCACCCCGCGCCGTGGCATCGCTCGGACGTGTGCATTTTACCTTTGGCGAGGACCATCGAGGAGCAGCCTTGATCACTTGGCGAAAAAAACACGCACGAAACAGAGAAAAAACACAGGAAATAGACGTCCGAGCGATGGCCAGTACGCTCGCCGGCGAGAGAGGCGGCTGCAACGCACGAGGCGCCCGCGAAGCGGCCCGCCGAGGCGAGCGCCCGAGAGGCGGCCCGGCAGGCACACAGCGCGCGCTGCATGGGACCCCATGCTGTGCAAGCGCTGCTCGGGGAAACGAGGACGGGGAGGGGAAGGGGAAGGAGGGGAAGGGGGAGGAGGAGGAGGAGGAGGAGGAGGAGGAGGAGGAGGAGGAGGAGGAAGAGGAGGAGGAGGAGGAGGAAGGGGAGGAAGAGGAAGAGGAGGAGGAGGAGGAGCAGGAGGAGGAGGAGGAGGAGGAGGAGGAGGAGGAGGAGGAGGAGGAGGATGAGGAGGGGCCAAAGGAGGAGAGGAGGAGAAGAGGGGAGGAGGAGGAGGGAGGAGGAGAGGAGGAGGAGGAGGAGGAGGAGTAGGGAAGGAGGAGGAAGGGAGATGGAGGAGGGGAAGGAGGGAAGGCAGGGTGAATGAGGAGGAAGGGGAGGAGGAGGGAGGAGGATGAGGAAGAGGAAGAGGAGGAGGAGAGGAGGAGAGAGGAGGAGAGGAGGAGGCGGGAGGAGGAGGAGGAGGAGGAGGAGGAGGAGGAGGGAGGAGGGAGGAGGTCAGGAGGGATGAGGGAGGAGGAGGAGGGAGGTTGGGGGAGGGAGGAGTAGGGAGGGAGGGAGGGGGGAGGAGGGAGAGAGAGGAGGGAGGAGGGAGGGAGAGGGAGGAGGAGGGCGGAGGGGAGGGAGAAGGGAGGAGGGAGGAGGGAGGAGGGAGGAGGGAGGAGGGAGGAGGGGAGGAGGGAGGAGGGAGGAGGGAGGATGGAGGAGGGAGGAGGGAGGAAGGGAGGAAGGGAGGAGGGAGGAGGGAGGAGGGAGGAGGGAGGAAGGGAGGAGGGAGGAGGAGGAAGGGAGAAGGGAAGGAGGGAGGAAGGGGGAGGGGGGAGGGGGGAGGGGAGGGAGGAGGGAGGGAGGGAGGAGGAGGAGGGAGGAGGGAGGAGGGAGGGGAGGAGGAGGGAGGGGAGGAGGGGAGGAGGGAGGAGGGATGCTGGGGAGGAGGAGGAGGCGGAGGAGGAGGGAGGAGGAGGAGAGGAGGATGAGGAGAAGGAGGAGGAGGAGGAGGAGGAGGAGGAGGAATGGGCGGAATGGGCGATGAGGCGGGTCAGCAGCGGCAGGCGCACGCAGCCCGAGGAGACGATTACTATACCAGGGGAGGAGCAGCATCAGCACCAGGAGCGGGCACGAGGGGTCCGAGGTCGGCCTCGAATCTCTGGACCTCCTCGGTGCCTAGCTCCCGTGGGTCAGCATACTGCTCACTCTCCCTGGGGTGCCTGCCCTGTCGCAGGCGGTGCCTACGGGTCTTTGCATTCTTATCTGCAGGTGTGAACTTACAGATTTCGGCCAGACCCTTCAACATGAGCGACGAGAAACAACCACAATTATAGTAGAAAGCAAAGGGCCCAGTCTTCCAGAGTGCGTGGCTTCGAAACAGGTTCCTATTACCTGTGGAGGAGGAGGAGGAGGCCGGAGGAGGAGGAGGAGGAGGGGGAACTTGGCCTCCTGGCCTCCTACAGACCGTGCGGCCCAGGCTCTCTTGGAATCTGAATGTTGAGCGTTCCTTCCTGGCGGTGGCTTTGCGCCCGCAACGGAGGCAGGAGACGGCAGGCCCTGAGAAACTAAGCAGGTGGGGTCTCTACAGGGCTACTCGGGGCCTTCTTCTGGGGGGCAACGTTCCTCCTCCTCTCCCTCTCCCCCTGGTAGGGGGGGGGGGTCGGGGTGGTGTCGGCAAAAGACCCCGTCCTAACTATAATCCGTAGCCTTTTTGGCTCAAAGGACGACCACGGCAGGTGTGGCAGCCCACACCAGGCCTTCTGTCGTGGCTTCAGGCACGCGCAAATTTCTCCTTTCCCCTGTCACCACGACTCGGGTGACCCCAGTCTCCCCGTCTCTTGCCATGACCCAGAAGTCTACAGTACGTACGGCAAGACGCGCTAGGGCATCAAGCTCGAGTGATGAGGAGCAGCGTCACAGCGAACGCAGTCGCTCAGTGGCCAGCTCGCCGCCATCGTTCACGAAGATTGGTGGGATGAGCACTCCTGGGTCTGTTGCGCCGCCGACCACCCCGCCTGAGTGGTTGGCTCACCTCTTGTCTACTGTCAAGGAGTCCAACACAGGCATTGCGCGCCGCGAGCAGGCCATGCATCAAGAAATTGCCGAGGTTCGTGCGGCGTTGGTGCTTCAAGATCAGAATGTACGAAGTGTTGCTGAACGTGTTCGCCGACTGGGGCAGACCGACATCACGCCGTCCGTGGCCGAGGCAGTGAACCTTGCAATTACCACGAAGTTCGACGACATCCAGCAGCAGCTCGACAACATGAAGCAGAGTCCACATGTCTCATCACCTGCCGCGACTCCGGCTCCCGACGGCCCGCGACAAGCGGCCTTGGAGCGTGCACATCGTATTGTCATTGTTGGTTTCCCGCGCAAGATGATGAAGGCCTCCCTCGCGAGGGCTGCGAACATGTGCATCACCGCAGGCATTCCCTCTGGTGAACGGTAGCCTATCATTCGCGCTTTTGGCGTGACTAAGAAGGTCACACTAGACTTCCTCAGCTCGCAGAAGGCCAGTGACTTTCTGGCCAACCTTGCTGCCAAGCAACCTATTTCCTTTTCTGACCCAGTCCGCCCAGGACAGGCATGTGAGTTGCGCGACAAGCGGGACATGGAGCCAGGCACCCGCCTTCTTTTTCTTGCCACGGGCAAAGTCCGTGGTGCCCTCGCTGCAGCCGCCCACCCGCTTCAGAAAGAAATTGGATCGAATGGATTAGGGGGTGACATTTTCCCTCTTCGCACGGCGGAGGATCCGATCCTTCTCTGCCGCCTTCGCCCTGCTGCAGGCGGCCCGAAGCACGCTGTCGAAATTGTCTTCTTCCCTGATCATTTCGCGGAGCTTCGCGCGGTGCTTCGCCCTCTCGTTGATGACCTCAAGCGCGGAGTGGAACACCTCAATGACGGATCCCCCTTTTAAGTCGGAAGCTGGCGAGCCCGAGGCCATGGGCGCGGAGATTGACCATCTTTCCTCTAGTCTGTCTCTCGCGAGCCCTGGCTCAACTGATCTCACGCAGTGCCTCTCTACTTCTGTTCCGCAACTGTCGCGTAGCAACTGTTCTGCCCCGCCTTCCTCCTCTGCCCCCTCCCCCGTGAACTTGTCGGTCAGGCCCGCCCCTGTTTCGCGTTCCCTCTTACTGTGTGTGCATGGAATGCCCGGGCTCTCTTTGCAGCAGCTCGTTCTACGAGTGCACTTGCGCCCAAGCGTTACTCTCGTTTCCTCAAGTGCGCCAGTCAGTATGACATCATGCGCGGGCAAGAGTGCCATGGACAGATTGCGGATATGGCTGTCTCGGGAGATTCGTTGGTATAACATTGGTCACGCACGCGCGCGTTCCTCACAACTCTAATGCTGGTGGTGTCATTACCTAGATTCCCCCCATCTTTGTCGTCTCTTTCATTCTATCACACATGCCCGTATATTTGATGGTCGAATTCTGCTTGCGATGCTATCTGGAAGCCATGGTCAGCTCTGTGTCATTAACGTCCACGTGCCAAACACTAACGCGCATGTTGGACTGCATCGTCGTGCGCTGGAAGCCATCTGTGTGAAGCTTCCTGCGCCTGCTGGTTGCCATGCGATTATCCTGGGGGACTGGAACTTCGCGTTACCGAATGAAGGTCGTCTGCGCGCGGATGGTAAAGAGTGGGGGAAGGGCGATGATGCTCACACTGCTCTCTTTGCTGCCAAATGTGGGAGTTGGGCGGAGTTATTTCAAGCTGAGGACGCGCGAAGGGAAGCGGGGGGGGATGACGCATACTGCACGATTGGATAGAATATATAGCACGCTTGCCGCTCCTCTTCTTGCTGATCTATCAGTTAGCGGTTCAGTGCTCGGACGCCTTCAGACGCAGATGGTCTCCGATCACCTACCTGCGTTGACCACCTTGCGGCCATTCATTCCTCGCCAAGCACCCAGACGCATTCCAGGCTGGATCTGCAAGCACCCATCCTTCTCGCAGTTACTTGACGCAGCGGCCGCTGCGATTGCTAATGTCTCCCCCTGGGAACGTCTGCAGGCTATCAAGGATCTCATGTCTGAGGTGGCGGAGGAGGTACGTATCCAAGTTCTTGCCCGTCCTGCCGATTCCCTCGAGAGCAAGCATCTCCGCGCTCTACAAGCACTTAGGGGCTGGCGCTCTGGCAACATCTTCGCAATTGCTGACGCTATTCGTTCTTGCCCGCAGCTTGCCGCTCACTTTCCTCAGGGCCAAGTCGAGGATGTCAGGATTGCGTCTCTGTGCCAGCGCATCCAGAACCTACATCTTCTTCTCCTCGACGAAGACGAGCAATAACTTCAGCGCGCTCAGCCCCGCATCTCCCGAGAGACACTGGGCAACGCCAATTCCAAGCTGAACCGTGAGCGGGCTCTCTGGCGCAAGATGCGTCGGCGCACTTTTCTCCAAGGGGCTCTGAACGACCAGGGCGAAACCAGTGTGTCTCAGGAGCATGCGGCGCAGGCCTTACTAGAGCACTGGCAACCTATCCTTGCTGCGCTGCTTGAGGACCGCTCGATTTGGAACGAGCTCGCGCAGTGCGAACCATCTGTTGGGCAGACTCCTGCCCCGGGCGAGCTCAGTCGCATGGGGGAAGAGGGATGGGTGATGAATGAGCAAGACTGGAAGTTATTGATTCGCAGACGGGTGGATAGTATGCGAGTGAGGATGGGATTCCGCATTCTGCCTGGCGTGCCGAGTGTGCTACGCAGGCTCTCTTTGACTGTCACGTTGAGATCTTTCGTGCGCCCCGTGGTGAGATTCCTGCCGCCATGAAAACGAGTCCTCTGGTATTCCTACCTAAAAAGATCCAAGGGACTGAGGTTGGCGTCTCCATTTTTCGTCATCCCTCTGTCACGCGTCCTCTGAGCATGGCGAACACTGACGCCAAAATCCTGTCGGCTGGAATGGCGCGGGCTCTCACCGACAAGGCGGCGTCGGGCGGTCTTCTCGGGCCGGCGCAGAAGTGATTCAAGGGGCGCGACGTGCTCGTCAATGTCACTGAGGCCGAACAGCTTCTTCTCTGCAAACATCTTGAAGACCGTTGCACGTCGGGCATCGTTTTCACGGACTTCGAGGCTGCCTTCCCATCAATCAGTATTCCTTGGGTTCTGTTTGTCCTTCGGGAGATGGGGCTGCCTGAAGCTCTCATTGGATGTTCGAGAAGCTTTATGATCGGAACACGGCCGTGGTAACCCGTGGGGGTGCAAAATTGGGGAACTGCCCTGTCGGTCGCGGTGTGCGCCAGAGCGATCCTAGTTCGATGCTTCTCTTCGTTCTGGCCACTGAGCCGATGCTGAGGTGGATCCCTGACAAGCTCACCGACCATGTTGAAATGTCCTTGGGATATGCCGACGATCTTTGTTTTGGCCTCCGCTGTTTATTTGATGGGCTCTTTCAGTGTCTCGAGCGCCTCCGCGCTGCAGTGGGGCTTGTTCTCAACTTCTCCAAATGCCAGATCCTACTAGTGTATCGCCTTCTGAATGAGCCACTCCTCGACTCACTCGAGGAACTTGGGGAGCCCTTACCCACAGTTGGAGATAGTTACCCGCCTCAAATATCTTGGCATTTGGATTGGCGAGGCTGCTCACGAGGTTGCGTGGGAGGAGAATGTTGTGAAATTCACCAAGCGCACTCGAGAAATTCGTGACCTTGGCCTCGGTCTTGCTCAATCTATTGTGTTATTCCGTACCTTTTGTGATTCGCTGCTGTACTTCGCTGCCCAGCTACATTCTCCCGCGCCCCAGCTGGTTCGAACATATCGTGCACGTGTTCGTCTTTTAACTGCTGGCCCCAACCGCGCCATCCCATATGACATGTGCATCTCTCTTACCAATGTTGGCCTTCCTCTTGAGTTTCCTCATATTGAACAGATTACTGCAGCTACCCGTGCCCGCTTCCTTACTAGATGTGGTGAAATAGGGAGACTCCGTGGTAGCTTCTCTGCCACCTTCACGGATGACGACTGGTGCCCTGCTCGGAGAGTGTCTGGGCGCGCGCCTGCATCATTTGTCGTTGCTCTCTACGAATATCAGGACTGGGTTCTGAGGCAGCAGTCTCAACTGAAGGCGGACCGTCCAGATGCGCAGCGTCAATATATGAAGTTCCTGGCTGTGCATTACCGTCCTTCATCCCCCCCCCCTACTTCTCCTACACAGGCGTGTCAATGCTTGGCTTCCTGAAGTCCCACGTTGTCCGATTGTGTATGTTGCTCAGCGTTTGAGGAAGATGGCCCCTCTCACAAATGAGTAGATCCCCCTTGCTGCACTTCGACTTCTCACTCGTTCCCTCTGTACCTCGCCTCGGTTCCACGATGTGCCTCGTGGGTGTATGATGGGCTGTGAATCTTGCGGAGCGGATCTTGATGACCGCAAACACTATTCCCGATGTCCTCATCTACATCGTTTGTTCTCGTATTGGGTGGGTACTTGGACTCCGAGGCCTCCTGAGGGTTTGCCCTGGCTTTCTCCCTTCCTCCTTTTTTACTGGGATGGGGCCTGACCAACGCCTGTTGTCTGCTATGCTATGCGACGCTTTCACTCGCTCTCACAATCCCCTCCGTCTCCGTCTGCCTGGCGCTCCTAGTCAGCATTTTGAAGCTAGACTTCGCGTGCTTGCCCGTCGTCGCCGCGAGGCTCGAAGGCGTTTATCCATTGTTGGGCGCGAGGTGTGGCGAGTCGCCAACCGATCGCGCTCACTTGGCGGAGTGGGAGGGGTTCCCTCTTCCAAGTTCATAGTGGTGTGATGGCTGTGCGCCCTGTTGCTCCTTTGTCCTGCTGTTGTTGGTCGCTGTCCACCTTTGGTCGGCTGCCGCGGGCATGTGGTCATCTCAACGTCCGCATGCATCAGGCCCCAGGACCCTTCGGAGCCTTTCAGAGCGCCCCCCCCCCCCCCCCCCCCCCCCCCCACCCACCACCCCACCCACCCACCCCCCCGCCCACCACCCACCCCACACACGCGCACACACACGCACACACAAAACACGCCCTAACTAGAAGGTCGGCTACAACACTCAAAACAGCTTGGACGTCCGTATATCTCTGCTTATACGTCGTGCTAGTGCCAACAAGTCGAGGGGCGAGGTCGGCCCCTTCTCGGGCCGCTTCGACCGCCTCGTTGTCCCCTCGGGCGAGGAAGCTCACTCTGGGGTCATCCGAATTCAACTGCTGCGCAGAGTGAGCCTTTATTTTAACCATGGTGAGCCCTGCTAGGCCAGGAAAAGTGCCATCTAGACCGTTCCAAACATGAACCCAAACATCGGCATGCGAGCGAACCCCTTTGGTGCACCAGGCTCGGCCTTTCTAAAGGCCCCGAAACAGAGTATCAGTATCAATCCCCGCTGTGATCGGGGCGGGGGGGGGGGGGGGGGGGGGCGTACTGCAACAGGTGCGTGAACCCTAACAGCTCGCACCGCAGGACAGAGAGGGTTGCTCGGACGCCAGCGGGGCATCCACATTGTGAGAATTCGGCGACGAACGGCGACTCTCTCACGAACGAGAAGCCCCAACCGAAACTCTTGTATACTGGATGCTCTACTCCCGATCCGTCGGAGAAGGCGAAGCCACTGTACAGGCCTGGCTCTCCTGTTCGGGTTTGGATTCGCTCAAACTGAAAATCTGAGGTGGGATCCGCCACAGGATGGTTCACAATGCCTCTGGCAAAAAGTGGCGTTCCCTCCGTGGCACTGGTGGCCCTGTGAATGATTTCAGCATTATATTCGGCAATATCCCTGCGCTGCTGGTCGAGCGCACGGCGCCTGCAGAACCTGTGCTGCTGGGTGCCGATCTCACTGCCGCATGCTTGGCAATCTCGTAGGTCCGTCTCTCCTCTTCGCCATCGTACATATTGTGTGCAGAAGGCGGCGCACAGGTAGCTCTCGATTGCGCCTCTTCGCCCCGGGCAGTACCGCTGAGCCTTCTGGCGAAGGAGGGCACGTACTGGTTCCAGAAACGGTCGTGAAACTCCAGGTAACTCATGCTTCTCAACCCATTTTCCCATGGCGACCTGCTCGAGCCTGGTTAGCGCGAGCGCCTTGATCGTGGAGGGTGGTACGATCCTCATGTTCAGCTGCTCCTGGTTGTGGGTCAGGATGATGTGCGGAGCTGGCCGGGTCCATCCAAGCCTGTCCAGGGATCCATAGAGCGCCGCGGCTGGGCCCCTGACTTGCGCCCAGTCGAACTTGCGGCGGGGGGCCTGCCCAGCTGCTGCCAGACGAACTGCCCTTCTCCATCCTGCTTCGAGCTTGGCGTAGTCGGCCCCTGTGTCCCAGATGACCGTGGCCCACTTGCCCAGCGGGGCGAGGGTGGCCTGCGCAATCGGGTCGGCCGAGTGAAGCCAGAGCCGCAGGGCTCTGTCTGTCCTTGCCCATGGGCTCGCCCCCGAGGCCGCTGGACATGATGATGCGGGCCGTGTTGAGGATCGCGGCGGGGGCCCCGAAGCTGGCCGAGGCGTAGAACATGCTGGGGAGCAGGCCGTTCTTGACAACTGCCCTGGTGGTGGCCCCGCTGGCCTTTAGGCCGAGCAGCTTCCTCTCCCTGCCCCAGGCCTTGCGCATTCTCGAACCAGCCTTCCTCCGTGATATCGGGGCTCCCCCCGCAGTGTCCACTCCGAGCTGTTCCCCTGTGGCTTTGACTTGGTAGCCGAAGTGGTTGGCCATGGCTCTGCAGGTGTGGAGCAGCTCCTTGTCGGCTGTGATGAAGTAGCTCTTGCCTGGCTTGGCCCTGCGATTGCGCGAGATGGGTATGCCGATTTTGCCCTCGATCTGGTCGATGTAATACTGGGTTATAGCGTAGATGTCCTCGCGCACTTCTTGGCGTCCTCCATTTTGCTGCATCTGGTGGTCGTCCACGTACAAAACCTGTCGCACACGTGGCCATTGGAGGCGCATCTTGTCGCATACTGGAATGATGAACATCTTCAGCGCTCTGGCGCCACCACAGGAGCCCGCAGCCACGGCCGAGTAGGTGACAGAACAGAGTTTGGAGACAATCTTCTGGTACATGATCCATCTGGGCCCCGTGCACATTGATATGAAGAGGTGTTTCACCTGGCGCGGGAAGTCGAGCTCGGGGCTGGTGTCCCACGGGGCTGGTGTCCCACAGGAGGTAGGTGCTGATGTGCTCGAAGGCCTTCCCCAGGTCGGACACGGCGCTGAGAGAAACAGAATTGCCGGGTAGGCCTTCCTCAGCTAGGGCCTGGGTCCACATGGCTTTCTCTGCTCCCCCTCCCTTGGCTGCCCAATCGCAGTCCCGCGAAATCGTGGCTTCCCATTGGATACAAATGTCTGCATGCAGTCTCTCGGCGGCCCGCATGGTGGTTGTCATGAGCCCGATGGGCCTAGTATCGGTAGCATTCTTGCCCAGAAGGAAGTATAGGATGTGCTGCACGCTGGTTGGCCAACTGATATGTTGACTGATGTACATGACTAGGTCGCACATGAACTGCGTGCCCTTGTCGGACAGCTCCCCCAACCATCTGGGATGTACTTGATCCGCTCCTACTCCCGCAGTCGCCCTGAATGTCCTGCAGACGTCCTTGAAGGCCTCGGGGGTAACGTGGGTCAGCGGGCGATCGTAGGTACAGCTGCCCCATGGGCGGGGCGGTTCGCTTCGGCTGGTCCCATGTTGGGACATCCACAGTCTATGCCATACTGCTGCATGCTGCTCCGTTCGTGTCTGCAGGTCCGCCAGGTCGAGGTTACGTATGCCCGCATTCATCTGCGCCGTGGTGGCGTATGGTGTGGGCGGCGCCTTCGTCCACTTGCTGATGCGGTGAATGAACCCTGCCGGGCCCTTAGAGGCCTGC
>CAUYUJ010002366.1:44839-49839 GCA_963575745.1 Prorocentrum cordatum
AGGCCTGCAACATCAGCTTCAGCTCTCCAGGCGAAGCTAAGGCCTTCATAGAGCACGTGAAGACCAACGGCCTGGTTTACTTCCACTCTGGCAGCGTGGCGATCAAGTTCCGCGCCCGTCGCGACGCCGGTACCGACGTGCGACGCACCAACCGCATCTTGGGACGTGTCTGGCAAAATGTCTTCAACCATCTCAACAACAAGAGCTTGCACGAACAGTACTCAATCGGCGTCAACGGCCACACAGGCTTGCTGTTCTGGACCCATAAGAGCGCGTCACCTTTCTCGTCACGTTGACGAAACAAAACAAAACAAAACAAAACAAAACGACCTCGCCGCCAATCTTGAGCCCAAGATGGCCCCCTTCACGGTGAAGGGAGGCCATGTTGGGCTCAAGGTTGGCGGCGAGGTCGGGGTTCTTCGAGGGCGTAACGGGTTCACCGCGGAGCAGGTCAACGACATGTTGAGGGCCGCCGTAGACTAGGAAATGAACATGCCCGTTAGAGGAGACACAAGCCCATCTTGGGTCGTTAAGCGAATGACACAAGGGTGCCGTCGATTTGGCAGGGTCGGCCCAGTACGTAATCAAACCTGCCTGTGTGAGAGGAGGGGACGGGGGCGAGCAACCGCCGCTGCGCGACTAGAAAGGGGCACCCCTTTCGGCCTGGATGCATCCCCGCTGGGCCCTCTGATCCGGGCCCGGGGACCCTCGAAGGTCGATCTGCCTCAAAAGATGGCGCAGTAAGATGAAGTCCGGGGCTCTGGTGGTGATTGTCTGCCGTGTTGGAATTTCTGCAGCGTCGGATCTTACGGGAGGACTCTTCGGTTGTCTTGGGGCGATATTGGGGGCCCCTCGGGCCGTCTTGCAGCACCGGGACGCCGAAAAGGCGAGAACGCCAAAGTCATGTGAAGACCTAGACAGACAGTGACTGTCTCCTCTTGGAGAGGCGCGTTGCTCTGTTTGGAAGTCCTCGTGACCGTCTTGAGCGATCTTTCGGCGACTCTGGGTCCTCCTGGACGTTTCGGGCGGCCTCCCAGGGCGTTTTTGGCTCGTTTCGGGGCCCTCCTGCGCGAGGGGGCCGCCCCGGAGAGGCCCACGCGAAAAAAAAAACCGGCAGCGCCCAGGTAGCGCCCGAGAGCGCCCGGGAGTTTGGGGGTCCGAGGCCCTGAGGAAATTTACGGGCCCACGAGCCTTGGGGCACTCCATTTGGTGCCCAGGGCACGGTGGCGGAGGCTTTTCTCTTGGGAAGGTTGCAGTAGCTTCTTCCAGAAAGAGCATCCCTTGATCTGCGAGTGCGCAGGCGTGCTCGACTGCCACGGAATGAATGGTGCTGTGTGTGGTGCTCTAGTTACACTCTCAAGCGGCTCTCGAGATAGGTCCCCCCCTGAGTCCAGCAACGACGGCATTCTCGTCAGTCCCTCAGCCCCTTTCTTGCTGAGAACGCATCCCATGTATCCGCCGCCGCTAGCTGGGGCAGGGGCGGCGTCGGCCAGGGCAGGGCTGGCGCCCCGCCCTCGTTGGGCAAGCGCAGCCCCCTGCCCGCTGGGCCGGAGTCGGGCGTCGGTTCCCAAGCCAGATGGGCCCGAAAGTAAAGCAAGCCCCCGAGCTCCAGAACAAATTTCCGAGCTTCTACCGAAGAAGCCCCCGAACGGGGACCGAGCAGCCCCTCGAATTCATACCGAGCAAACCCTCGGATTTCTACCGAACAGACTTTCGAACAGGAACCGAAAAGCCTGGTCGGTCGGCCGGTCGGTCGGTCGGTCGGTCGGTTGTCGTCGTCTGTCGGTCGGTCGGTCTGTTGCCGTCGCGGTCGTCCGTTGGTCGTCGGTCGGTTGGTTACTGTTTATTGGCTTTACAACCTGTAGACCAAGCTTTCTCCAGTCTGCAGGGCGCGTGGCAAGACGGGCGCCTTGGGCCCCTCCCAATCGAGAAGGCAGACAAGTCCGCCGTTCGCGAGATAAGCGCCTTCCAACAAGAGTGCCCAAAGGGCCCCCCCGACACCCCGCATTCGAAAGTTGGCGGACGACCGCGGAAGAAAGAAATGCGCAGCGTTGCGAGATGAACGCCCACTCTTGCGAAGGGCCCACCAGTCCCCCATCAAGCTTGGAATTCGGGGCCGAGGGGGTTTCGAGGGGGTTTCGGCATGTTGTTGCTTGGACCCGGCATGGGCGTTGATTTCGTTAACAGTGGTAGTGCTACAAGTTGATGCATCGCACTTTGGGCGTGCCATTTTAAAAGTGCGGCTCTCGCTTTTGCGCCGTGTACTATGCATTAAAAGCTGGCAACAGTCTCACGGATTGAGCACAGGTGGTGTTCAACACATTTCAGCATGAGGCTCTCGCCTTCGCGCAGCGTGCATTCGCCTCGAAAGTCTGCAGCCGCTAGGGGCAGGAATTTGGGTTTAGCATGTCGCGCCGCCAGTTCTGGCCCACCGCGCTTCTGCGCGACACTAGGGGAACGAAGGATGACATAAACATGAAAACTCGGAGGTCCGCGCGGACTTCTCGGATCCGCGCTGGGGCCCCCCGGCGGAGCCTCTGGCGCCGCCCCTGGCGCGCTCCGCGCGCCAGGGAGGGGGGTCCAGCGCGGACCCGAGAAATCCGCGCGGACCTCCGAGTTTTCACGTTAATGTCATGTTTCGTTCCCCCAGACACGCCATTCTCGGCCCGGTCCCCATGCGTCGACGTCCGACCTTTTCCCAGCCTGCCGCCCCGCGGGGCGGAGCGACACGCCATCCGCTCGCACGGCTCAGCGTGTCGCCGCGGAGCCGCCGCGACCCGCTGCGCAGAAGTTCCCGACCGTACATGCTACGGTTACCCAAACATCCGACGGTAGATTCTCTTACAGGCGAGACCCCTGCCAAGACGCACCTTGCTTTTTTGTTGCCTCTAGGGTGCCCTGGGCTTCCTGGGTTTCGATGGCTTTGCGATGGAACGCGTGACGTTCCCACACCAAAAATCAAAGGACGTCCTGGTGTTTCGAAGATGGGTTTCTTGTGGAAGGCTTCTTGTGGTCGGGCTCCTACTGTATGGCGCTTCGCCGGAGGATCCTCATAGCGCCAAACAAAAAGACCACCGAAGAGTCCCACAGGGGGGACGGAAAGCCCGTGCCCGCCTGGTGCCGGCAGCCGTTTCGCTTGAGCCTTCCACACAGTGTGTTCACGAAGCGCCCTCATGCCTCAATGTTGGCTGCATTTTTGGGGGGTCTGGACGGCCACGGCTCTTGGTGCAGAATACACCAAGGTGCACATGGCCGCGCTCTCAAAATAGTCGAATCACGGTCTGGGCGCGATTTTTCTGTTATGTTTGAATACTGTTTGACTATGTTTAATCTTTCCTTCAAAATCCGCCTGTAGGAAGACATGCCCGACCTTACCCTTGTCCCGTCTGCATATTTGTTATCAAGGCTTTACTCGGCCGGCTCCAGATGCCATCATGCCGGCGCGGATTGAAAGCCTTTGATGCTAATAGGGTGTTTTGTTGCGGTGATGTTTTTGTCAATCCGATGCCCCAGAGGTCCCGAATCTTTTTCCTTCGGCATCGCTCGGACGTGTGCATGTTGTTCGGCGAGGGTCATCGAGGAGCAGACTGGATCATCCCGCGCAAAAAAAGGCACGAAATCGAAAAATGCACGGGTGCTGGACGTTCGAGCGATGGCAAGTTTTTCCAGGGCCAAATCTTCGCCCAGATTTTTTTGTTGACGGTCCTGGGGCCCGACGACTGACCTCAGAGGCCTTTTGAAGGAAAATCGTCCAGATTGAAAACAAAATACCCAAGGAAAGCACCCTAACAGCAGCAAAGGTGAAGACCCTGAGATCTTGGCGTCTTATTTTTTTCGAGTCGGGCGTTTTCGTCAGGTTTGGGCCTTGAGACCCTCACAGATCGATCTGGCTGGAAAAATGGTGCAGAAAGATGGGGTGTAGGGCTCGGTCGGGATTTTGTACGATGTTTCAATTTTTTCGCGCCGTCGGTTCTCAGGGGAGGCGAGTCGAGGAGCAGGAGGTCGGCCACTGAAAACGGCCAGGACATGAGGTGAGAGCACGGCCATGTGCACCTTAATGTTGTTAGTTCTTACGAGGGATCACAGCCGTCCCGACCAGAAAAGCGAGAGCACGATTCTTGAGCAAAGTGTGCGGAAGTCTCTGGCGACAAAGTTGCTGGAGCGGACGGACCGGGGCGGGTGGTCTCGGGCTCCTGGCCCCCCTTGGCCCTTGGTGGGACTCTTTCTTGGTTCCTTGACATCCCCCTCCCCACACAGTGCTTGCACTTAGGGGTTCTTACTTGCGCTCTGAGGTAATTGGCTTCCAGTGTCGGTCCGGCCGGCTCGTCGCCGCCGTCGCCGCTGGGCCCCGGTGTCGGTCCAGCCGGCTTGTCGCCGCCCGTCGCCGCGCTGTTTTGCATTGTTTTGTGTTGCTCTGAGCTGCACTGCTTTGCACTGCTGGGTACCACACAGAGTGCACCGCATGGATCCCACCACCTAGATTGCACCACATCGATTGCACCACCTAGATTGCACCACACAGATTGCACCACACAGATTGTGGAGGAGGAAGAGGAAAAGGAAAAATACGAAGACAAATAAGAAAAAGAAGAAGAAGAAGAAGAAGGCCTGCCCTTCTTGTGACAAGGGCTGCCTTCCTTTTGAGAAGACTCGCCGCCCACTAGCGCCGCGCACGCCCCCCCCCGGGGGCGCTGCCGACAGGCGCAGCGCGCGCGGGAGCTCCGGCTCCGCATCGAGGCGGTCCAGGAGGCCCGGGAGGCCGCCTGGGAGGCGGCCCCGAACGCTGGGCAACGACGCCGACGGCGGCGATGACGATGGCGACGACGACGACGACGACCATGACGGCGGCGACGACGGCGACGACGACGGCGACGACGACGACGACGACCATGATAACGACGACGACGACGACGGCGACGACGACGGCGACGACGACGACGACGACGACGCTGGCGATGACGACGACGACGACGACGACGACGACGACGGCGACGGCGACG
>CAUYUJ010002366.1:64839-90656 GCA_963575745.1 Prorocentrum cordatum
TCATCTTCATCATCATTATCATCATTATCATCATCTCCATCACCATCATCATCATCGTCATCATTGTCGTCATCATCATCAACAGTAATTACCATCACCATCATACGAGTCAGTATTTTCATCATCGCCATCATCGCCCGCAGCCGTTCGGACTCGAGGCCCTGGCTTCCCCAGCGCCAGCCGCGACAGCCCCCCAGGCAGCCCCGCAACCAGTCCCGACCATGGCGAGGCGCTGCGCCAGCGCCGCCCCGGCGCTCGCACTGCTCGCCTGCCTCGCGCTGGCGATGGCGCCGGCACAAACGAAAAGGCACCGATGCTGTGGCGCCCCCCAGGCCTCTCGTGGAGCGCGTGCCGGCCAGGACCTCGAGGCGAGTCCAGCCGTGGCGGCGAGGGCCGTACCAGAGGAGGCCCCGAGAGGGCGAAGGCGAGGGAGGGGCGGCGCCATCGGTGCTGAGCTCGCTGAGGACCCCCCAGAAGCATGGAGGCACTAAAAGTGCATTGAAGGCCAGCGTGTTTGGCTTCCGTGCGCCGACCGAAGGCCCAAGAATGTAGCCTTCATCAACGCCAAACAGATGCCCCCAGTGAGCAACAGCTGCTGCCCTCCAAATGAACCAGGCGCGCCCCCAATTTGGGGAAAGCTTCCTGTTGCATGGGCGCAGTGCTTGGCATTGCTTGGCACTGCCGAGGAACCCGAAGAATCTCCGGGGAACGGGCAGCATGACCCACGGAAGCAACATTCTTCTTCACCAACCAAGAACCATTTAGGCAAGCCTACTTGGGAACATCATTGCCTTCCGTTTTACTCGTTTGCCAAGGGAGGAAAAGCCACCCAGACCCGAGAATTGGCGTTTACTAAACGGCCTTGGGCGTTTAATAACAGCCCCGCCCTGTTCGATGATCCCTTCCTTGGGTGCGTCTGCTACACGGCCCCGCGTGTCGGGGTGATCTGCTGGATGATTTGTTATGAGGGTAGACTCCCTGCGCTCTCCAGTAATGGAGGATGACGATTAATAAATGACCGGGGGTCGTGTTCACGCCGCGGCGCCCGGGATGACGATTAGAAAAAACTGGCCGCGGGCTGGAAAACTATTTTTTTATCGTTCTCCTTCGGTCAGAAAATTATGCAGAAATAGCAGAAAACCTCCCATTTTTGATTAAATGCCCTCCGTGATGTCTGTTCCTCCCCCGAGGCGCCCCACGCCGTTGACTTCCTGGCGCCGCCCTCCCGCGCCGCCCCCGCGGCGGAGGGGACTTCGCTCGCCCGCGGCCGCGCCGCGCAGCAGCGCTCCGCCGACGTCGCCGCGGCCTCGGGCGGGCAGCCGCCGGCGCCCGGCAAGATCAACCTGCTGTTCCTCGGCCTGCGGGCAGTGCCAAGGGCCCAGACTCGAGTCGGACGAAAGGGGGGGATTGGGAAAGGGGGGGGTACGAAATTTGCTGCATGCAGCTGGTTTCGGCCTCTCCGAGGGGCCCATTCCTCGACACATGGCCGCCTCCGGCGCCGGGAGGCGCAGGGAAAATCAGCTACGTGAGCTGATTCTCAAACTCCCCCTTTGCTATCCCCCCCTTTCGCCCGACCCGACTTGAGTCGGGCGTATCTTCCTCTGTAGGAGGAAGATTCCGAAATATGGTCCGAACATCGTCCGGGGACGATGTTGTACAGTTTTTTGAATGTTTTTGTTGTGCACTTCTGAATCTCTTGGATTCTTGTCCTCCAAATCCGCCTGTAGGGGGACATGCCCGACCTAAGGGCAGTGCCAAGGGCCCAGACTTCCGCGCTGTGAGAAAGTCACGACGGGAGGTTTTTCGTTATTTTCAGCCTCCGGAGGCCCGTCCCGGGCCTCGAGGCTATCAAAAAACACGATGAAGAACCAGTCCCCGGGAAGAGGTCCAGACTTCTGAGGGTCACGTCATTAAAAAATCACGACGTCGGGGGTCTGGGGGGGGTTCGCCATTGGGGCTCGAGCGGTCGCCCACCGTCTGCTACTGCCTCTTCGCCTCTCTTGATGCTGTATCCCTTTTCCAGTTGCCGTTTCGGCCAGGGTGTGTGGGTCGGCCGACCCACGTGCCCGTGTTAGACGCATTTTAATTAGCCTTACCCAACGGTCGTTGAAAGTAGGTATTTTTGGAGTCCCAGACTCCAATCTACTCAAAGCGCCTTCCTACTTCAATGATCGAGAGGCTTCACCTTTTCCGTCCTCCTTAGGGGGCGGGTGGACACCCAATATACTTCCAACGCCTTCTTATTTCATGTTTCTACCTGCCTCTTCCAACCGATGGGTATCGTGTTCGCGCCCGCTCAGGGCAGAAGGTGCCCACACCCTGACCTCCGTTCTCATAGCCTGGGGGGGGACCAACTCCCCCTGGAAACACCGAGGCCCCAGGTGATCGGTTTTTATGCATTGTTTTGCCGATCGGCGCGGCGCGGGCCTTCGCACCCCCCCCCCTCCTCCCCCCCCTTGGAGTAAATCTTGTCTGTTTTTGGGCGCATGTTTCGAGCGGGGGGAGTCTCCCCTCAGAAGGCCCACTGCTACAAACAGTCGCACTGAGCAGAGGTCTGGAGCCAGACCCCGACCCCCCCCCTCCGCCCCCCTCTCCCGCCCAATGTCGAAACGCCGAATCAAAAACTGTCACCAGGGGTGTTGGACGACGCCTGGGGCTGCTCTGGGAGGGAGGGGGGGGGAGGGCGCCAAGGGGGGTCACCGCTGCGATTCAGTCGGGCGCGTCCCTCTACAGGAGGAAAATTCGAAAATAGTGCAAAATAATCCAGGAACGATTTTTGACTATTTTTGACAATGTTTGAACACTTGTTGACTAATTTAAATTCTTCGCCCAAAATCCGCCTGCAGGAGGACATGCCCGACCTGACGCTACGGTGAGGGCATCGACCAAGGATCGGCGACGAGCGAGGGGGAGAGGCGAGAGAGGGCGGGCCCTCTCAGAAGGCTCGGGAGTCTCCCGAGCCTTCCCCGGAGACACGGAGAACCTCTCCAAGGGCCCGACGGCTCCTGGGGAGCCCCGCCGCCCTGTGAGAAGGCCTTCTCCTTCGCACTTCCCCCCCTCGCTCGCCGCCGAGCTGGGGCGATGCCCTCGCTCGCCGCCGAGCTGGGGCATCGAATACGGAGCCCTTGGATTGGGAGCCCAGGAGTCTGGAAGCCGGAGGAACACCGCGGCGGGAGGCTCGGGAGCCTTGAGACGGGGGTCAATGCGAACGGGGGTTCGCCAGAGCGCCCGATCTTGCAGGATCCTGCAGGGCCAGGGTCGCATTGACCCGGGTTTGGGTGCAGGATCCTGTAGGATTCTGCAGGATTCTTCGCGTTGACCCAGGTTTGGGTGCAGGATGTTGCAGGATTCTGCAAGGCTTGACTGACCTGCGTCTGGATTGACCCGGGCCAGTGCGTCCCCGAGAAGCTCTGGGCCGTTTTCGGCATCCTGGGGGTTCCTGCCCAGTGCCCCGGGACCGTCAACAGACGACCCAGGATGAAAAAACAGTCCGTTCCGGGGCAAACGATGGGGGGGGGACAGGCATAGGTCAGGCGATCGCAAACATGGATCAAGGAGGCGTGGATTAGAGACGGGTCCCGTTTCCATGGGAAATCGCGGATTTCCGCCGCCGAGCGAGGCAGCACTGGCGGCATTTTGGGGAGGGCATTTCCCCCGCTACATGGATTTGGCGACCGCGCGCCAAATCTATGGATCGGTAATCCGTGTTTGCGCGCCCACGAATAGGGGGGACGCATCGAACCACAATCGCCTATTGATCGCCGACAGGGGTCTGAAAGCCCCAACCCGCCCAGGGCGGTGCGGATTCACTCTCGGGGGCCTAGCGCCCATCTACCGGCGATGTACCGCCCATTCCAGGTCGATGCATCCCCCCCTTATGCCAGTCCCCACCTATCGTTGACCCCCATACACTGGCAAAGGGCATGGACTTCCGGGGGCACCACCTTGACAAAAAATCCAGAAATCGCATGTCTGGGAGGGGGAGGCTGCCAGAAGCGATCCTGGCTCCGGGTGCCCCCCAGATTTTCGCGCCAGTTTGGAGCCCTTGGGGCCCGTTGAGGCCGAATCAGACAAAAAACATAAGCATGATTTCTCGGATGTCCGCGCGGATTTTTTGGATCGGCGCCGGGCCCCCCTGTCTGTGCCTCTGGCGCCACCCCTAGCGCGCTTCGCGCGACAGGGAAGCGGGCCCAGCGCCGATCCAAGAAGACCTCCGAGAAATGACGTTTAGGCTGTTATTTGTTCCTCTGTTGGTGATCTTCTTGGAAGCCCAAGGTCGAAGCTCGAGGAGGTTTTTGAACGTCTGGGGGCTTTTTTCGGGCGGGGGGGGGGTCTCTAGCGTGTTCTTGGGGGCTATGGGGTGTTCCTCGCTTCGGGCAGTGCCATGAGGGGGTCACCGCCAGTCGAAGAAGAAGAAGAAAAAAAAGCGGCGCAAGCGTAGTTCCTCTGAGATCCGCGCGGATTTCTTGGCTCAGCGCCGGGGGCCCCCTGGCGGCCCCTCCAAGGGCTGGACCTAAACGCTGTTTTGCTGGACTTCGGCTGTGCTTTGTGATTCGTTTGGGCAGGGAGGTACAGGAAAACAGATTGAGCAAAACGAGAAACAAAACGAAAAACAACGTTTCTGTCCAGCCCTGCCCCCTCCTGCAACCCCGGGCGCGCTCAGCGCGCCAGGAAGGTGGGTCCACCAGCGCCAGTCCAAGAGATCCGCGCTGACCTCCGAGAATTTGTGTTTCTGCCGTCGTCCTGAGCCGCCCGCCCCGTTCCTATTTTCCTTCGGCCGCGTCCTCTCCTCGCTCCTCCTCCTACATGGTACATGGTGGCACAACTCGCTCTGACGGCATCCCCGCTGAATCCTCTCGTCGCCGGCGCAGTCGCCCTCCTGCCCAGCCGCCGACGCAAGAAAGTGGTTGCCGCTGCTTGGTCCGCTGACCACGGGGGGTCCCCAGCTCCGGGAAACATCGAGGCTCCAGGAGCGAAGCTCGAGAAGGTTTTTTGGGACGTCAGGGTCGTTGGGGGGCCAGGAGGAGGAGGAGGAGGAGGAGTTGGCGGAGATAGAGGAGGGCGGGCTCTGGGGTGTTCTTGGGAAACCACCAGGAACTCGCGGTCCCCCTAGCGTGGAGGCATAAGAACTTGTTGAGATCCGCGCGGATTGGGGGGAATCGGTGCTGGAGCCCCCCTGGCGGCGCCTCCAGCGCCGCCCTTGGCGCGCTCCGCGCGCCAGGAAGGGGTCCAGCGCAGATCCAACAAAGAAACGAACGGAGCTACGAGAGTTGATGTTTATGTAGCTGTTTCTTCTCCGAGACCTGACGTCCCCAGGCCTACTCCTCTTCTTCCTCCTCCTCCTCGTCCTCCTCCTCCTCCTCCTCCTCCTTCTTTTCTTCCTCCTCCTCCTCCTCCTCCTCCTCCTCCTCCTCCTCCTCCTCATCCTCCTCCTCCTCCTCCTCATCCTTCTCATCCTCCCTCCTGCTCCTTCTCTCTCCCTCCCTCCCTCCCCACTCTCCTTCTCCTCCTCCGTTTCTTTCTCTGGGTTCTCTCGTTCCCTCCCTCCCTCCCTCCTTCCCTCCCCCCCCCTCCCTCCCTCCCCCCCCCTCTCCCTTCCTCCCCCCCTCCCCCAGACATCCGACGTCCTGATGTTTTCAGCACTGGCAGTGCCGACCCAGTCCCGAGGGCCTGGTCTTTCGTCCCCGGGCCGCTTTTTGACGGTCTCCCGGGGCCCGGCGAGGGCTGGAGGGCGCCGAAAACGGCCAGAAATTGTTTGTCGCGCCCTGTGTTAGCAGCGCGAGCATGTTCGAGCCCCCCTCCCTCGGCCTCGTCCCTCTGCCTAGCCTCGGGGCTGGGCGCCGAAAGCGGCCGAACACCTGTTTGGGTGATGCTGCCGCGGCGCGAGCATGTCCGGGTCCCTTCCCTCCGCAGCACATCCGAGTTCAAGCTTGAAGACGCCCCGAGCGGCAGGAAACGCTGGCTGAGCACTTGTGTCTGCTCTTCGATAGGTGAATCCTGCCCTTGATCGAACACAAGGTGAGAAGGGAAGGAAAGGCGTCCACCAGTGTCGTGATTCTGATTTGGATTGACGTTGTAACTGACACCATCCAGCAAAGAGTTAATGGCTGGCTCGGCGGCGAGCGAACGGGGGAATTGAGAAGGAGGAGGCCTTCTCAGAAGTCGGCGGGACTTCTTGGAGGCCCTCGCGCCTTCTCAGAAGTCTTCGGGGAAGGCTTCGAAGACGTCTCAGACGGCCCGGGGACTCCCGAGCCTTCTGCGAAGGCCCGCCCCGTCTCACCTCCTCCCCGGGCGCGCCGCCGACTGGCAGACGAGGCGAGCAGCACCTGCTACGGTGAGGGCCCCTCCCTCGTCCCCTTTCCTCTGCCCGGCCGCGGGGGGGCGTTGGTCGCGGCGGGGGGCGCCCGTCGGGCGCCGCCCACCCGTCGCGGTGCGCGGCGGGCGCGTCGGGCGGGGAGGGCCCCGGGAGGGGCGCCCCGAGGCCTCCCGTAATGGTTTGTGTGGCTCGCGTCGCGATCGGCATCATCCTGTCTTATCCTATCCTCCCTCCACCGCCTCCTCCTCCTCCTCCTCCTCCTCCTCCTCCTCCTCCTCCTCCTGTTCCTGTTCGTGTTCCTGTTCCTCCTCCTTCTCCTCCTCCTCCTCCTCCTCCCCCTCCTATTCCTGTTCCTGTTCCTCCTCCTCCCTCCTCCTCCTGTTCCTGTTCCTGTCCTCCTCCTCCTCCTCCTCATATTCCTGTTCCTCCTCCTCCTCAATTCCTATTCCTCCTCCTCCTCCTCCTCCTCCTCCTCTCCTCCTCCTCCTCCTCCTCCTCCTCCTCCTCCCCCTCCCTCCTCCTCCTCCTCATCATCTTCCTCCTCTACCTTCCCCTCCTCCTCCTCATATTATGTTTCTCCTCCTCCTTCTCCTCCTCCTCATATTCCTGTTTCTCCTCATCCTCCTCATCCTCCTCGTCCTCCTCCTCCTCATTCTCTACCTCCTCCTCCCCCTCCTCCCCTTCCGTAGCCATTTTGACTCAAGCCGCCCCGCAGAGGTCCTCGCGGCAGCCTCACCCAATCCCCGCGCTCCGCCCACGGGCGCCACCGCCCCGATGGCCGCCGCCGCGACGTGGGCGCCCTCGGCTGGACGCCGCCGTGGCCGAGGCGCCGCCAGCAGGCCCCCCGCGGCGCTGGCAATGGCGCTCTCCGCGGCCGCCGCGCTCTCCGGCGCGGGCACCCTCTCTGACGCGGGCGCGCTCGCGGGGCCCTCCGGCAGCGGCAGCGCTGCGCGAGAGGTGGGCGTCGCCCGCCGAGGCGTGCTGCGCGGGCGGCGGCGCACCGCCAAGGACGGAGGCCAGGGCCGAGAGATTACCACTCAGGTCAATGGCGATGTGTCCCCCCCGGGTGCTCGATGAAAACATCGCCGCCGCCGTTTTGCTTCACGAGGTGCTCTGGTGTCAGCGGCCGCCGTCGTCGCCGCTTTCCCTTGACACCTGGTGTCGGGGGTCGTCGTCGTCGCCGTTTTGTTCCTGACACCCCTTGCTGGCTGTCCCCCTCGCCTCCTTTCTGCATGAGAGATTCAGGCTCCCGCTGCAGAAGGAGAACCACCTCGAGCGGGAGCAGCGCGGACAGGCCCGCGACGGACCTGGCCAAGCACAGGCTCCGCGCCGCCACCACCGTGCTCAAGAAGATGAGGGAGGAGGCGGACAGCGTGATCGCCGAGAAGCTGAAAGGCGACCTGGTCGAGGAGAAGATGATGTCTGAGTGTGGGACGACCGAGGGCCAGCTGAACGCCAGAATGACCTGGGACAAGCCGGCGGGACGTGACAGCCGTGACAGCAGTCTGCCCCGCAAGAGGGGGCATTCCAGGTTCAAAAAGAAGTATCGCCAGTTCAGGGCGCCGCACTACTACACCACACCTGAGTACCACCACTGCGAGCAGAGGATCGGCGTCCCAAGCGAGAGGAAGTTGGTTGAGGGAGCGAAGGTACACCGAGTGGAAGGGGACCTACAAGGAGGAGGACGAGAACCACTTCGCGAAGGACAAGGCTGAGCATGACGCCAGGCTGGAGAGGCAGAGGACGTTCTTCAACACGGGGCAGAGCATCTTGCGCCTGGTTCCGGGCGACGTTCTTCAACACGGCAGAGCCCTTGAAATTTGAAGCTGCAAGTCCCGACTGTCTATCCCTAGGAGGAGGAGTAGGGCGAGCAAGCGCGGTAGGCCCACATCTCGCAAATTGCCCCCGCGCGGGGTTGCCCAGTGCGGTCGGCAGCCTTAGCCCTCCACCAGGGAGAGCGAGCGAGAACACAGCTCGCGGGCAGGGGCCGATCACTGGCTCACGTATCACGCCCCATCCCAGCGAAGGCGTGTGAAGCGCGACTCTCGCCCTCCTCTTACCCCTCCTCGCCCTCCTTCTCCTCCTCCTCCTCCTCCTTCTCCTCCTCTCCTCCTCTTCCTCCTCCTCCTCTTCCTCCTCCTCCTCCTCCTCCTCCTCCTCCTCTGCCTCCACTTCTTCCTCCTCCTCTTCCTCCTCCTCCTCCTCCTCCTCCTCCTCCTCCCCCTCCTCCTTCTAGTCTCCTCCCCTCCTCCTCCTCCTCCTCCTCCCCTCCTCCTCCTCCTCCTCCTCCTCCTCCTCCTCCTCCTCCTCCTCCTCCTCCTCCTCTACCTCCACCTCCTCCTTCTCCTCTTCCTCCTCCTCCACCTCCTCCTCTTCCTCCTCCTCCTCCTCCTCCAGGCCTGCTGGCGGGCACCGCCGTCATCGGGCTGCTGGCGCTCTTCGGCTACGGCGCCTACTCGGGCGCGGGCAGCTCGCTGTGAGCGGGCCGCCCGACGGCCAGTCGAGCCCGCTTGCCTGTCGTCGGGGAGTGGGCGCCTCCCAGATGGGGTTCAGAGCAGACGTGGTTTCTCCTCGATTTCGGGTTTCTGAGGTTGTTTTCGGGCCCTGGGATGCGGCTTGATGTGGAGGCCGATGTTCTCCACCCCGACGTCGCGAATGCATCGCCAATGCATCGGCGATGCGGCGCGATCCTCCGACCCCATTTGCTCGGAACCTGATCGGGAGGCCTGTATAGGGGGGGGGGGGGCGGGCAGCGAACATGATCGAACAACATGTCTCCGTCGGCGGCGATGGGCACAGCCCAACGTGGCAGAGATGGTCGAAGAGCAGGACACGAGGCAGACATGAATTGTTGGAGGTCCGCGCGGATTCCTTGGGTCCCAGACCCCCTAAAATCATGAAGAGATCACGACGGAAGGTTTGGGGCCATTTTCAGCCCGGGGGCTCCTCCCGGGCCCCCAGGACCGTCAGAAAACGACTCAGGGTGAAAACCGGTCGCGGAGAAGGGGCCGAGATCTCTGGGGGCCGATGCCTTGAGAAAGCCATGCCGTCGGGGGTGTGGGGTGGGCGTTGGGCCGTTTTTGGCGCACCTCGCGCGCCAGGAGGGGGGGTCCAGCGCCGACCCAAGAAGTCCGCGCGGACCTCCAAGCGCTGCCGGGTATGTTGACGACCTGTCTTTCCAGGTGAAGTCAGGAGGGAATAAGAACACTCAGACACAAGCAATCGTCGATCCCCAGGAGAATAGATGGAAAGTATGGGAAGAGGAGGGGAAGGCGAGCCTCAAGAAAAGATGGGTGATCCTTGGAGTTGTGCCTATTTTTTCGTGTGTCATTGGGCCCCTTCGTGAAGGACGGAGGGCAGGGACAGGGGCGGCCTGACCGACCCCTGGCCAACCTGCCCCCTCCTTGACGACCCCCTCGCCTCGATCCAGGACGTGGGCAAGCGGCCGGAGGGGAACCTTGAGAGCGAGGGGATCGTCACGGAAGGGTTGGTCACGGAAGGAGTCGGTTCGGCCGCGCCCGAGATGGTTTGGGAGGGGAGGGAAAGGAGGGCAGTGATTGAGCAGTGCCCGCTTGCACGCCGCCGCATGTTTGACCGGCTTTCACGCGCGTGCCGATGCCCGCCTCCGCTTTTTCAAGTGTCAGTCTGTCTTCGCAGCCGACATATTGAAGTTGGCCTACATGTGGCTTCGGCGACAGAGTCCGCGCTCGCTCACATCAACAGGTTCCTCGTCCTCCTCATGATTATGGTCTTTTATTCCACCAGTATCCATACCACGTGTCCTCTTATGACCATCTCATTATGTGTGGTTGCCGCTCTTCTTCTCCATCCACGTCGTCATACAAATTGTGTTACTCCCTCCCGCGAAGTATCCCCATCCCTCCTCACCGCCCTCACACTCGTTAATATTATGTGTCTTCCTAGTCATCCGTATTTTCCTTCCTCCGACGCAATCATCACCAGAACCACCATCTTCCCCACACTCATGGTTCCGCCCCCACCTCTCTTCCCCTCTTCCTCCCCTCCGCCAGCCCGTTCTCCTCCCCTGCATCGTCCTACCTCTTCTCACCCCACCTCCATCATTGCTCTCCTCCTCCCCCCCCCTCCCCCCTCCTGGCGCAGTGAAACCTGCGTATCGGTGCAGGCACATGTCAGGTCAGCGGCTTCGGCGCCTGGCCTGGGGCGCGCCTGCGTCGCTGGGTGTAGCTCGGCCCCTCGGGTGCAGCAGAAGGCTGCACTCCGTCCCCTCATCCTCCTTCCCCTCCTGCCTCCCCTCCCCTCCTCGTCCCCCCTCCCTATCCGTCCCTCCCCTTCCTCCCCCCCCGCTCTTCCCTCCCCCTCCTCCTCATCCTCATCCTCCTCCTCCTCCTCCTCCTCCTCATCATCATCATCCTCCTCCTCCTCCTCCTCCTCCTCCCCCTCATCATCCTCCCCCTCCTGTCCTCCTCCTCCTCCTCCTCCTCCTCCTCCTCCTCCTCCTCCTCTCCTCCTCCCTCCTCCTCCTCCTCCTCCTCCTCCTCCTCTCCTCCTCCTCCTCCTCCTCCTCCTCCTCCTCATCATCATCATCATCATCATCCTCATCCTCATCCTCATCCTCATCCGTTCTCCCCTCCTCCGCCACCCCCCCCTCTCCACTCCTCCCCTCTCTCCCCTTCCACGAGCCCCAGCCCCCCGCCCCTTGCGGCACCCCTCGACGACCGCCGACCACGACGGACGCCGACCCGCGAACGACAGCCCCGGCCGGCCGGTTCGGCCACTGGACAGTTGCCATCGCAGCGGGCCGGCGGGCAGGCCGGTCCCGCCGAGCAGGTGACGCCCAGACAATTCGGGGCAGGTGGCCGCCAGGGAGGCTGTGCCCGATGAGGCGTTTGAGAGAGGGCCTCGCCTCCGAGGATCGGCGGAGTTGGTAGTATCCCTTCCTCGGCGGAAGGCTGGCGGGAGGCGGCGGATGGAAGACGAGGCCGCGTCCGCCTCCGCTGTCGGAAGCCAGCGGACGTAAAAGTCGCCCTCCCAAGAGAGGGCCCGCCCAACGCAGCCCAAGCGCCGTGGGGTCGCGCCCTTCCTTGGGGTAGTTTTTTTTGCCCCGGGTCCGTTGTGGGTGGCTTGCGGGTTCTGATGACAGGCCTTGGAGGCCGAAATGGAGGAGGAACGCCGGAAATTCAAAAATCATGACATCGAAGGTTCCCACGTCAGGGTTTCATGAAGTCGCGGGCTTAGTGGAGGGGCACGAAACTTGATACATAGTATGGTATTCCGATACACTCCTCGCTCTGGCGGGGCCTCCGTGGAGGGCTGGGAGGGGCACGAAATTTGATAGATAGTTTGGTACTCCAATACCCTCCTCGCTCTGGCGGGGCCTCACTGGAGGGGGGGGAGGGGCACGACACCTGATAAATAGTATGGTACTCCGATTCGCTCTGGCGGGGCCCCCCTGAAGGGCTGGGAGGGTCACGAAACCCGATACATCGTATGGTACTCCGATACCCTCATCGCCCTGGCGGGGCCTCCCTGGAGGGCTGGGAGGGGCACGAAACCTAGACACAAACAAAAAACACGCACGAAAATAAACAAACAAACAGACACGCAGACAAACACGACCATTACAAACAAACAAACAAGCAAACAAACAAACAAACAAACAGACAGGCAGACAGACAGACAAACAAACAAACAAAAATCGACGGAGGCGAAGACCAATCCCCCCCGACGCATCCGCCGATGCCGCAGGCGGAGCGCCGCCGCGCGGCGCGCGAGGAGCACACGCGGTCGCTAGAGCGCGCCGCGCGAGCCGCGGAGGCTTCCGCGAGGCGCGGACCCGCCCCCCCCCCCGCCGCGGCGGCTCTCTCTCTCTCTCTCTCTCTCGAGGGCCCTCATCCTCCTCTTCCTCCTCCTCCTCCTCCTCCTCATTCCCTTCCTCCTCCTCCCCCTCCTCTTCCTCTTCCTTCTCGTCCTTCTCCTCCTCCTCCTCCTCCTCCTCCTCCTCCTCCTCCTCCTCCTCCTCCTCCTCCTCCTCTCCTCCTCCTCCTCCTCCTCCTCCTCCTCCTCCTCCTCCTCCTCCTCCTCCTCCTCCTCCTCCTCCTCCTCCTCCTCCTCCTCCTCCTCCTCCTCTCCCTCAGCATCATCCTCATCCTCATCTTCCTCTTCCTCTCCTCCTCCTCCTGTCCTCCTCCTCCTTCTCCTTCTCATCCTCCCCCTCCTCTTCCTCCTCATCATCCTCCTCTTCCCTCTCCTCCTCCTCCTCCTTCTCCTCCTCCTCCTCCTCCTCCTTCTCCTCCTCCTCCTCTTCCTCCTCCTCTTCCTCCTCCTCCTCCTCCTCCTCTCCTCCTCCTCCCCCTCCTTCTGCTCATCATCCTTCTCCTCCTCCCGCTCCTCGTCCTCATCCACCTCATCCTCAGCATCCTCATTCTCCTCGTGCTCTCCCTCCTCCTCCCCCCTCCTCCTATTCCGATTCCTCCTCCGTATCCTCCTCATCATCATCCTCTGCTCCTTGCGTCTGCTCCTCCTCGTCCTCCTCCTCCTCATCCTCATCCTCCTCCTCCTCATTCTCCTCCTCCTATTCCTCCTCATTCTCCTCCTCCGCATCATCATCCTCCTCGTCATCCTCCTCCTCCTCCTCCTCCTCATCCTCCTCCTCATGCTCATCCTCATCCGCCTCATAATGTCCCTCCTCATTTATCCGTCTCCTCCTCCTCATCATCATCATGCTCATCCTCCTCGTCCGCCTCCTCATCCTCCTCCTCCTCCTCCTCCTCCTCCTCCTCCTCCTCCTCCTCCTCCTCCTCCTCCTCCTCCTCCTCCTCATCGTCCTCCTCCTCCTCTTGCCCCTCCTCGTCATCCTCATCCGTCTCTTCCTCCTCCTCGTCCTCCTCCTCCTTTTCCTCCTCCTCCTCCTCGTCCTTCTCATCCTCCTCTCCCTCGGCCGTTTCTTCGTCCTCCTCGTTCCCCTCCCCCCCATCTTCCTCCTCCTGATTGTCATCATCATCCTCCGTATCTTCATCCTCCTCCTCCTCATCATCTTCATCCTCCTCCTCCTCGTCCTCCTCCTCCTCCTTTTCCTCTTCCTCCTCCTCCGTATCCTCCTCCTCCTCCTGATCTTCCTCATCCTCCTCCTCCTCATCCTCCTCATCCTCCTCCTCCTCTCCTCCTCCTCCACCTCTCCCTCGTCCTCATACTCATCCTCATCCTCCTCTTCCTCCTCCTCCTCCTGTTCCTCCTCCTCCTCCTCCGCTTCCTCCTCATCATCCTCTTCTTCCCTCTCATCCTCCTCCTCCTCCTCCTCTTCCTCCTCCTCCTCCCTCCTCCTCCTCATCATCCTCCTCATCTTTCTTCTCCTCCTCCTCCTCCTCCTCCTCCTCCTCCTCCTCCTCCTCCTCCTCCTCCTCCTATTCCTCCTCCTCCTCCTCCTCCCCATCATTCTGCTGATCATCTTTCTCATCCTCCCGCTCCTCGTCCTCATCCTCATCATCATCAGCCTCCTCAGTCTCCTCATTCTCACCCTCCTCCTCCCCCTCCTCCTCCTCCTTCTCCTCCTATTCCGCTTCCTCCTCCGGTTCCTCCTCATCAACATCCTATTCTTCTTGTTCATGCTCCTCCTCGGCCTCCTCCTCCTCATCATCATCTTCAGCATCCTCATCCTCCGCATCCTCCTCCTCCTTCTCCGCCTCCTCATATTCCTCATCATTCTCCTCCTCCGCATCATCATCCTCATCCTCTTCCGTCTCGCCGTCCGCCTCCTCATACTCCTCCTCCTCCGCCTCCTCCTCCTCCTCCTTATGATGTTCCTCCTCCTCCTTATCAGTATCCTCCTCATCATAATCATGCTCATCCGCCTCGTCCGCCTCCTCCTCCTCCTCCTCCTCCTCCTCCTCCTCCTCCTCTTCATCCTCATCCTCCTCATCCTCCTCTTTCCCCTCCTCGCCATCTTCATCCTTCTCCGCCTCCTCCTCCTCGTCCTCCTTCTCCGTTTCCTCCTCCTCCTCCTCCTCCTCCTCTTCCTCATCATCGTGATCCTCTCTCTCAGCTTGCTATTCCTCCTCCTCGGTCCCCTCCCCCTCCTCTTTCTCCTCCTGATTGTCCTCCTCACCTTCCGCCGTATCCTCATCATCCTCATCCTCCTCCTCCTCATCCTCGTCATCCTCGTCTTCCTCCTCGTCCTCATCCTCCTCTTCCTCCTCCTCATCATCCTCCTTATCCTCCTCGTCCTCCTCCTCCTCCTCCTCCTCTTCGTCCCCCTCCTCCACCTCATCATCTCCTCCTCCTCGGCCTCCTCATCCTCCCCCTCCTTGTCCTCCCCCTCCTCCTCCTCCTCCTCCTCCTCCTCCTCCTCTCCTCCTCCTCCGCCTCCTCCTCCTCCTCCTCCTCCTCCTCATCCTCCTCATCCTCCTCCTCCTCATCCTCCTCCTCCTCTCCTCCTCCTCCTGGTTATCATCCTCCTCATCTTCCTGCTCCTCCTCTTCCTCCGCCCCCTCCTCCTCCTCTTCCTCCTCCTCCTCCGCCTCCTCATCATTCTACTCATCCTCCTACTCCTCCTCATCGTCCCCCTCCTCCGTCTCCTCATCGTCCTCCTCGGCCTTCTCATCATCCCCCTCCTCCTTCTCCTCTCCCTCCTCCTCCTCCTCATTATCCTATTCCTCGTGATCGTCAGCAGCATCAGCAGCAGCATCAGCATCGGCATCAGCACCGTCATCATAATAATCATCAGCAGCATCCACATCGTCATCATCATCAGCATCATCTTCGTCATCGACATCATCAGCAGCATCAATGTAAGCATCATCCCCCTCCTTTTCATCCGCGTCCTCCTCCTCGTCCTCCTCCGCCTCATCCTCCGCTTCCTCCACCTCCGCATTATCTTCCCTCTCCTCTTCCTCGTCGTCATCATCAGCATCAGCATCAGCATCAGCATCAGCATCATCATCATCATCATCATCATCATCATCATCCCCCATCCTCGGCATCGCCTTCCTCCTCCTCCCCTCTTCCTCCGTCTCCTCCTCATCCTCATCATCATCCTCCTCCGCTTCCTCCTCCTCCCCCTCCTCATCATCCTCCTCATCATCTTCCTCCTCCTCCCCATCCTCCTCCCCCTCCTCCTCCTCCTGCTCCTGCTCCTCCTCCTCATCCTCCGCCTTCACATCATCGTTCTCCCCCTCCTCCTCCCCCTCCTCCTCCTCCTCCGCCTCATCCCCCTCCACCTCCTCCTCCTCCTCCTCCCCTCTCTCTTCCTCCTCCTCCGCCTCCTCATCCTGCTCCTTCTCCTCAGCCTCATCTTCATCCTCCTCGTCCTACTCCTCGTCTGAATCGTATTCCTCCTCCTACTAGTCCGCCGCATCATCAGCATCGCCATCATCGGCAGCATCATCATCAGGATCAGCATCATCATCAGCAGCAGCATCAGCACCAGCAGCATCAGCATCATCGGCATCATCATCATCAGCATCAGGAGCAGGATCATCAGCATCAGCATCATCATCAGCCTTATCATCATCAGCATCATCAGATGCTTCAACAGAATCCTCATCCTCATCCTCATAATCTTCCTCATGTCCTTCTCTTCCTCCTCTTCATCATCATCCTCCTCATTGTCCTCCTCCGCCTACCACCACCACCCCTCCCTTCCTCCTCCTCCTATGCCTCCTCCTCCTGCTCCTACTCCTCCTCTTCCGCATTCGCCTCCTCCTCCTCCTCCTCCTCCTCCTCCTTCCCCTCCTCATCCATTCTGTCGCACCCCGAGGCCAGTTTTTCAGGGCGGGTCGGGCGTTTCGCCTGAGACTTCCTCACCAGTTATGATTCTGAAGCTAAAAGTTGGCAACTGTTCCACAGATGGAGGGCGGGTGGCTTTCAAAATGTTGGTTTCGTTTTAACGCCGCACACATTCTTTCTAAAAAATGTAAGGGCTTCGCGGATTGAGGATCACCCGTTTCCAAATTGCGGTTCTCGCTTCCGCGCAGCGCACATTCGTTCATAACATTTGCAAGAGCTTCACGGCTTGAGGATCTTCCGTGTTCAAAATGTGTCTCTCGCTTTAGCGTCGCGCGCATTCGCTTCAAGAAATTGCAAGAGTTTCACGGATTGAGGGCGGTTCCGTTGCAAAATGTGGTTCTCGCCTTAGTGCCGCGCACATTCGTTAATAAAAGTTGCACGGGTTTCACGGATTCCCACGATCAACCTACCAGAAATGGCGTTTTGGAGGGATTCCGGATTCTGTGGGTGCAACAGTTACGTTGATTCGTGGCGTTCACGTCCCAGAACGATCCAGGAGCGTCAAGACGCAACAGTCAGGTTGCTATGGCTCTTGGGTTTACTCTGGTCCTCCTCGTCCTCATCCTCCTCCTCCGCATCATCCTCCTCATCTTCCTCATCCTCCTCACTCTCATCATCAGCTTCCTCCTCCTCGTTCTCCTCATCCTCCTCCGCCTTCGCCTCCTCCTCCTCCTCCCAACCTCTTCTTCCTCCTCCTCATCATCCTTCTCATCATCATGGTCATCCTCATCATCAGCAGCAGCATCATCATCACCATCATCATCCTCCTCATGTTTCTCATCCTCCGCCTCCTGGCCCTGCTCCTCCGCATCTCCCTCCTCATCCTCCTCCTCTTCCTCATTCTCCCCCTCGTTCTACCCCCCTCCTCGTCTTCCTCCTCCTCGTCATCCTCCTCATCCTCATCATCCTCACCCTGCTCATGCTCCTCCTCATCTTCATCCCCCTCCTCCGCTCCCTCCTCCTGCGCACCCTCCTCCTCCTCCGCCTCCTCCTCTTCCTCATCATCATCCTTCTCATCATCCGTCTGGTCATTATCTTCCTCGTTCTCCTCCTCGTCCCCCTCCTCCGCCTCCTCATCATCCTCCTCATCCGCCTCCTCAGCATTATCCTCATCAGCGTCATTCTCTTCCTCCTCCTCTTCCTCCTCTTCCTCCTCCCCCTCCTCCTCATCATCATCATCCCTTCCCTGTTCCTCCTGCTCATCCTCCTCATCCTCCTCCTCCTCCTCCTCCTCCTCCTCCTCCTCCTCCCTCCCCCTCCTCCTCCGCCTCCTCGTTCTCCTCATCTTCCTCATCTTCATGCTCCTCTTTCTCCTCATCAGCTTCCTCCTCCTCCTCCTCCGCCTCCTCCTTTTTCTCCCCCTCCTCCTCCTCCTCCGTCTCGTCCTCATCCTACTCCTCCTCCTCTTCCTCATCCTCCTCCTCATCCTCCTCCGTCGTCTCTTTTTCCTCTTCAGCATCATCAGAATCAGCATCATCAGCGTGAGCATCGTTATCATCATCCTCAACGGCATCAGCATCATCATCATCACCAGCAGCATCATCAGCATCAGCATCACCATCATCATAGCATCGCCATCATAATCAGCATCATCAGCATCATCATCATCCTCCTCATCCTCAGCATCCTCCTCATCAGCATCGGCATCGTCATCCTCACAAGCATCATCATCAACATCATCATCAGCATCATCAGCAGCATCATCATCCTCCTCCGCCTCCTCCTCATCCTCCTATTCCTCCTCCTCATCCTCCTCCTCATCCTCCTCCTCTTCCCCCTCCTGCTCCTCCTCCTCCGCCCCCTCCTCCTCCTCCTCTTCCTCCTCCTCCTCCTTCTCCTCCTCCTCCTCCTCCTCTTCCTCCTCATCCTCCTCTTCCTCCTCCTCCTCCTCCGCCTCCTCCTTCCCGTCCTTCGCCTCCCCCTCCCCCTCCTCTTCCTCCTCTTCCTCCTCCTCCTCCGCCTCCTCATCCTCTTCCTCCTCCTCCTCCTCCTTCCCCTCGTGCTCCTCCTCCCCCTCCTGCTCCTTCTGCTCCTCCTCCTCCTCCTCCTCCTCCTCCTCTTCCTCCTCCTTCTCCTCCTCCTCCTCCGCGTCCTCCTCCTCCTTCTCCTCCTCCTTTTCCTCTCCTTCCCTCCCCTCCACAGCTACACAGTATGCATACTACTTTCCTCTCTCACCTGATGGCGTCGGGAAGATGTTCGGCCCCCCGTCCGAGTACTGCTTTT
Organism: Prorocentrum cordatum; assembly: GCA_963575745.1. Taxonomy (NCBI): domain Eukaryota; class Dinophyceae; order Prorocentrales; family Prorocentraceae; genus Prorocentrum; species Prorocentrum cordatum. The sequence continues at coordinate 83,141 of CAUYUJ010002366.1, forward strand.
CCAAAACATCCTGTGGTGTTGGGTCCTCGTTTTGAAGAGACGGTCCCCGCGGCCCTCCCCTTCTCCTCTCCTCCCTCCTCCTCCTCCCCCTCCTCCTTCCCCCTCTTCTCTCCTCTCGTCAAACTCTCACTTTGGCACACCCCTCACACGTGTCGTGGCCCCATAAGGAGATCCACCGAAGGTCCCAGTGGTGCAGTTCGCATAGCGGCGCCGCCCTATTTTGGCACACCCCGCACACGTTTCGTTGCCCCATAGGGAGCCCCACCTAAGGTCACAGTGGTGCAGTTCGCATGACGGCGCCGCCCCGTTTTGGCACACCCCTCACACGCTTCGTGGCCCCATAGGGAGCTCCATCTAAGGTCCCAGTGGCGCAGTTCGCATGGCGGCGCCGCCCCATTTTGGCACACATCCCTCACACGCTTCGTGACCCCATAGGGAGCTCCACCGAAGGTCCCAGTGGCGATCTGCGCATGGCGGCGCCGCTCCACTCCGGCACACCCCTCTTACGTGTTCGCGGCCCCATAGGGAGCTCCACCTAAGGTCCCAGTGGCGCAGTTCGCGTGGCGGCGCCGCCCCGTTTCGGCACAGCCCTCAAACGTTTCGTGGCCCCAGAGGGAGCTCCACCGAAGGCCCCAGTGGGTGTGCCAGTATTAGCGACGCCGGAAGGAGTCCCTTGCATTGACATTCCTGACGACGAGGACGACCTCGACCCCCCGCCGACGCGCGAGGCCACGGTCAAGCAGGAACTCCTCTCAAGCGCGAGGGTGGCGGGGGTATTCAAATCTCTGACGCCAGCGCCAAGCCTGAATCCCCGCGCACGCGCGAGGCCAAGGTCAAGCAGGACCCCCCGCCTAAGTGCGAACGAGGCTGGGGCGAGCCTTCCGGGGAGATGCCGCGGGATCCCGCTGTCCAGGGCGAGCGGGGGGAGCTCCTGACACCCCCCGGGAGGGGCGCCGCGAGGTGGGAGAAGGCCCACACCACGGTGCTTCGAGAGCGCATCACGGACAGGACGACCTTGGCAGAGAAGGCCAAGGAGCACCTCGACAACGCGGGCCACTTCTACACCACGCCGCGGCCTGGGAGGCTCATGCGCGACAAGGTGAAGTATGATACTCTCATTGCTCATTGCGACGAGTGCAGCGACTGCGGGTTGATGCGCCCGGCTGACGCAATATCCGCGCCCCCTTGTCGCAGGCGTCCGTTCCATCACCCTCGCACCTCGTTGTCTTGCCTTGCTTTGCCTTGCCTCGGACCCCTGCCTTGCCTCGCACCCTTCCTCATCCTCACCCCCCCTTTTGTCGTCGTCGCCGCTTCGTCTCCCCCCGCCCCCTCCTGCACGAGATATCCGACGGCTTGGGGGGGCCACCGGGGTCTGCGGACACTGCGCTTCCAGATGTTCGATGGCTTCTTTCTCGTCGAACAGGGTGGCGGGCGCAGTCTCAAGAAGGACAACGTCTGGCGCTTTCAGGAAGGAAAACTGCCGCAAATACGCCACCGACGCCTCCCCGGGCAAGGCCTGGAACTTGATGGGGCAGGCTGGCGTCCCCTTGGACCACCGCCCGGACACGAAGTCCATGGATGACTACAGGTCGTCCTTGAAGGCCGCGAAGGCGGAAGCCGAGGAGGATTTATGCCGGTGAGTCCATCATATCCTTGAAGACCTTCCTCGCTGACCTACCGGCTGGCGCGCGCGTCCTCTCCCAAGAGATCAACGACAAGAAGACCCGCGTGCATTTCACGGTGGAGGGCGCCGCCAGGGAGGCCGCCGCCCTGGCCGGGCAGGGGGGCGCGCGGTTGTGCGCCGACGCCACATTCCAGACGAATCACAGAAATCTCGCCCTCGGCGTTGCGGGGCCTGCTGGAAACTTCTACGCTGGGCGCAGGTACCCCGGCACGCGGCGCATCCCGCTCTTGGCGCGGGTCGGGGACAGGGAGGACACCGACGCGCACAGCGAATCCTTCACGAGGGCGATGGCCTTGGCGAACGAGCATCATGGTCAATCTGCGACCCTGCCTCGGGTTAAGGGCGTCTTCGTGGACGGCATGTCGGGCACGCCGGGCGCGGCCGCGAATGCGTTCCACGGCGCTGGCAATCCGAATGTGACCATCATCCGCGACCTCCCACACGTCAAAGCCAATGCGCGTGACGAGGCCGCGGCGGCTGATGCAGCGACTCAGGGCAGGCAGCTCCGTAACCTCGGTTTGCGCGAGCACCTGTTGGACATCATCGAGTCCGGGGCAAAGCTGCCGAACGTCGTCCAGTTTTCCGCCCTGGCGCGCGACACTCCCGGGAGGCTCGAGGACCCCGGGGATTGGGGCGAGCCCGCCATGGCCCGCCACATGCGCGATCACACGCTCGACTGCACCCAGGCATTCATCACTCCGAGTGGCGTTCAGGAATGGACGTGCCCCCACCTGGCCTCACCAGCTATCTGTCAAACATGAAAGAGAGTCGGTGGCAGTGGCACAAAACGCATCCAGGCGCCTGCGGCAAGCACCGCCACCGTGCCAGCTCAGCCCCTTAGGCGGCGGCTGTTCGAATGGTAGTGAAGACAATGATGCCGATGAAAACGTAGCCGGCGATGGCGACGACGATGACGATGACGACGACGACGACGAAGATCGCGAGGAGGAGGGGGCTGAGCTGGCGATGGGCCAGCGTTGGGACTTTTTCGGCCCTCTTCAGGTTTTCAGTTTTTGCTTACGGCTCTCTGCAGGTTATCTTTGGCTGTCATGGGGCCATCTCGGGTCCTCGCGGGGCCATCCTGGGCCGTCTTGTAGGCACGTTGGCCACGCTGGCGGCATGGGTGGCCTCCTGGGCCGTTGTCGTCTCTCGGAGAGCCCCAGGGAGGCGCAACGGTCGCCCGGGGCCCCCCAAAAGTAGGGCCGGCTCAGTCAGCACAGCGGCACCGGAAGGGGGGAGGGGGGGTCCCTTTGAAGACGACAGAAACCCCAGCCATACAGCACTTGGCATTCTTCCACGCCTCAACGTGCCAAGGGGCACGGCGGCGGATTTTGGTCGGGCTTGCAAGAGGCAGGCCCCTGCCAAGATGATGAGATGATGGCTGCGTATTCCAACGCAGTGGCGGCCTGGCACGCCCGCGGTGATTTCGCGCGCGCGAGGCGCCCCTCGGTCCACGACGCGCCGACCCCGGGCGCCCTGGACGCGCGGTCGCGCGCAAATGGTGGCAGGGTCGTCGTCGACGCGGATGCGGAACCAACGGGCCGAACCAACGGGCCGCGGGAAACAACATTATCCCAGAGCGGCCCCACCTAGGAGTTGGAGCCCCGAGGAAAGCAATATCAGTAGTAACGGCAAGCGCCGTCCTCCTCCTGCTCCTCATCGTTGGAATTGTAGCAGTAGCGGCAGTAGTAGTAGCAGTAGTAGTAGTAGTAGTAGTAGTAGTAGTAGTAGTAGTAGTAGTAGTAGTAGTAGTAGTAGTAGTAGTAGTAGTAGTAGTAGTAGTAGTAGTAGTAGTAGTAGTAGTAGTAGTAGTAGTAGTAGTAGTAGTAGTAGTAGTAGTAGTAGTAGTAGTAGTAGTAGTAGTAGTAGTAGTAGTAGTAGTAGTAGTAGTAGTAGTAGTAGTAGTAGTAGTAGTAGTAGTAGTAGTAGTAGTAGTAGTAGTAGTAGTAGTAGTAGTAGTAGTAGTAGTAGTAGTAGTAGTAGTAGTAGTAGTAGTAGTAGTAGTAGTAGTAGTAGTAGTAGTAGTAGTAGTAGTAGTAGTAGCAGTAGTAGTAGTAGTAGTAGCAGTAGCAGCAGCAGCAGTAGTAGTAGTAGTAGTAGTAGGGGCAGTAGCAGTAGTAGTACCAGTACAGCTTAATACCTACATCCACATCCAGCATAGATCCACATCTACACCTACAGCTACATCTACACGTACACATGCATATACATCTACATCTACAACCACACTCACATGCTATGCTATGTTGCGCCATGCTCTGCTGTGATGTGCTATGCTACGATATGCTATGCTACGCTATGCTGCGCTATGCTAGGGTATGTTAGGCTACGCTATGTTATGCCAGGCTCTGCTATGCTACACTCTGATATGCTATGATATGGTGCGCTATAATATGGTATGTTATGCTGCGCTACGTTATGACATGATATGATATGCATAGCTTTGGTATGCTATGCTGCGCTATGCTATGATGTGATGTGTTATGTTTTGATGTGAGATGGTTTGATATGCTATGTTATGCTGCGCGGTGATCTGATAAGCGAAGCGATGTTATGTTATGTTAGGCTATACTGCGCTATGTTATGGTATGATATGGTATGCTATAATATGGTATGCGATGCGATGCGGCGCTATGATATGCTGCGCTATGCTGCGATATGCTATGATATGCTAGTGCTGCGCTAAGCTGAGCTAAGCCAAGCTATGCTAGGCTAGGCTAAGTTAAAGCTAAGCTAGGCTGGGCTAAAGCTAAGCTAAGCTAAGATAAGCTAAGTTAGGTTAGGTCAAGCTAAGATGAGATAAGCAACGCTAACCTAAGGGGACGCAACTGGGGGGAACGCGGGGCGGGCACTGGGGGAACCGCCCGGGGCGCTTTCCACTGCCCGGCCCCTTTAGGCCCAGAGAGTAAGAACCCTTCTAGGCAGAGCCTAGGTAGGGAATGATCACCTGGCAGCCAACAAAACCTACGAGCGGCACCTGGAGAAGGGGGCTGATGCGACGTTCCGCCGGGAAGCCTGCAACGTGCACTTCGTTGTCGACGGGCATCAGTTCTTCGCGGTTGAGATCTCCATCATGGGGAAGTGCCCGCCGCCGCCGCCCGCCGAGCGCCGACCGCACCCCAGTTCCCCCCTTTATCCAAGGGGAGGAGAAAGGGGGCGAGGAGGGCGAGGCGGAGGGGGGGGAGGGAGGAGGAATGATGAGCCCGAAGGCACAAGCTCTCGAGGATCACTGATCACCCCGAGGACGTGGTCAGCCTGCGAAAACTCGCCCTGGCCCAGACCGAGGCGGATGTGCACAGCGCGTGTTCATGCATGGCGGACCAAGTGGCTTATGACGTGCAGCGGCACAGGCACCTGCTGGAGCATTACACGTACATTTTCGTGACTGTCGATTGCCTGTGCTTCGACGTGCATCCAGACTTCCTGAAGGCGGGGCCGAACACTCCGTCTTCGCCCGCGGAATCGTGGCGCCCGAGGAGGCCCCGCTCGGCAGCGTCGCCAGGGGGCCGCCCGTTCGCCGCGGGAGGAAGGCCGCCCGGGGGAAGAAGCAACAGAGGCGGTCGGCGGCGTTCACGGCCATGATTCGCCCGAAGGCGTTCGTGGCCGGCGCCAAACGGAGGGCGCGCCGGGCGCGCGCCGCGGCGCCCGGACCTGGCGCAGCACCGCAGGCGGCGGCGGCGGCGGCGGCGGCGGGCCCCGACGCCGCGGCTGCCCCTGCCCGGCGGCGCGTCGGGCACAAGCGCCCTGCAGCCGCAGTAGATCCGCCCGGGGTCGCCGAAGCGGCGGCGCCGCCTCCCGCTGCGTTCGCCCGGGCCAACGCGCACCGCTACCATCCTCGCGCGATGCGTTCTTTCGAGCAGCCGGCGCGGGCCGCGGCGCCAGAGCAGCCTGCGCAGGCCGCTGCGCCCGAGCAGCCGGCGCAGGCCGCAGCGCCCCACGGCATCTTCCAGCGCTTGCGCGCCCGCAGCGGCGTTCTCGAGCTCGACGTCGACGACGTCGATTAATTTTGCATCGAGGGGGAAAACCCGCATGGAAAGTAAACTCTCTGAGGCCCGCGCGGGTTCTTTGGGTCGGCGCTGGGCCCCCCGCCCTCAGCCGCGCCGGAGGGCCCCTGCCGCGCTCCGCGCGCCAGAGAGAGGGGGCCCAGTGCCGAGCGAAGAATCTCGCGCGAGCCTCCGAATGCGCATCCCCCACATGCTGGGCAGGGTTCTTGTTCTCCTGAGACGCCCTCTGCTTCCTCCCGCCCCGCCTCTTCGTCGTGCTTCCACCACTCCTGCTGTCAATATTACCATTGCTACTACCCCACCCCGCCCCTCCCACCCCATCCAGGGGGGCCTCTCCCGCCCGCGCTCCCCCCGCCCCTCTTTGGGGGGGGCGCCAGAGCGCGGGGGGCACTCGAACGCCGTATAATCTGGGGATTTTCCATGCGGGGAATTCGGATTGAGCGCTGCTTGTGTTGTTTTCTCCTTCGATGATCGCATATAACGAGCGACGGGAAGCCCGGGCAGGTCGGGGGCCGGCCGAAGGGCCCCCTCTGGCCCCCCCCGCGGCGGCGGGCGCGCGCCAGAGGCTTCGCTCCGCCGTCGCGCCGCCCCGCGGCCCCCCGCGGGGGGTGCCCAGCGTTTCCGGGCGCGGGGGACGCGAGAGTGACACGAACGGGGGGGGCGTCGACGCCGCCGCGTTGCCGCCCCTCCGCCCCCCCCCTCGCCCTTCGGCCCGCAGGAGGAGGGGGGCAAGAGGAGGAGGCGGGGGGGGGGGGGGGGGGGGGGGGGGGAGGAGGAGGAGGAGGAGGAGGAGGAGGAGGAGGAGGAGGAGGAGGAGGAGGAGGAGGAGGAGGAGGACAATAGTGGAAACGCACGTGGACCATATCGGAGGTTTGGCCCCCTGCCCCGCGCAGAGCAACGGAGGCGAGGAAGGGGGGGGGGAGGCGGAGCAGGAAGAGCAGACGGAGGAGGAGGAGAAGTGCGAATTCGTGCTGGGCGCCAAAAAGGCTTGCCCGCGCGAGGCCTGCGCACCGCGTTTTTCCCCAGGGGCGGCCGAAAGGGCAGACCCCCGACCGGCGACGACGTGCGAAAAAAATACGATGGGCGCCACGCCTGCGTAAGCCGTAGCTACGCTGGGCCGGCGCGAAACATGGTTGGTCTTTTCAATTTGGACGGCCTCCGCATTTGTCAATGGGCGCGCCAGGTCTGCGTAAGCCGTAGCTACACTGGGCCAGCGCGATATATAATTGCCGTTTCATTACACGGGAGGGCCGCCGTGCCCTGGGCGTCATTCCAGGCCAACGACATCACGGGCTAGTCGAGTGGGTCTGCCACACATGCTCGTACTACTACTACTACTACTACTACTACTACTACTACTACTACTACTACTACTACTACTACTACACTACTATTACTACTACTACTACTACTACTACTACTACTATTACTACTACTACTACTACTACTACTACTTACTACTACTACTACTACTACTACTACTACTACTACTACTACTACTACTACTACTACTACTACTAACTACTAACTACTAACTACTAACTACTACTACTACTACTACTACTACTACTACTACTACTACTACTACTACTACTACTACTACTACTACTACTACTACTACTACTACTACTACTACTACTACTACTACTACTACTACTACTACTACTACTCATCTACTACTACTACTACTACTACTACTACTACTACTACTACTACTACTACTACTACTACTACTACTACTACTACTACTACTACTACTACTACTATCTACTACTACTACTATCTACTACTACTACTACTACTACTACTACTACTACTACTACTACTA
>CAUYUJ010002367.1:0-90650 GCA_963575745.1 Prorocentrum cordatum
GTGGCCCCAGGCTCGCCCGCCGCATTTCGGTCGCTCTGCCCCTCGGCTGGCCCCATTGAATTGTTTTCGTTGTTTTTGTTTGTTTTCGCTTGTCCGTCGGCTGCGCTGGTCGCCCCAGGCTCTCCGGCCGCTTTTCGGTTGCTCGGCCCTTCGGCTGGCCCCATTCCTTGGTTTTGTGTGTTTTCTGTTTGTGTTCGCTTGTCCGTCGGCTGCACTGGTCGCCCCAGGCTCGCCCGCCGCCTTTCGGTCGCTCGCCCCCTCGGCTGGCCCCATTCCTTGGTTTTGTTTGTTTTTTTGTTTGTTTTCGCTTGCCCGTCGGCTGCAATGGTCGCCCCTGGCTCGCCCGCCGCCCAGCTGTCGCTCTGCCTTTCGGCTGGCCCCATTCCTTTTGTTTTGTTTGTGTTTGATTGTTTTCGCGTGTCCGTCGGCTGCACTGGTCGCCGCAGGCTCGCCCGCCGCCTTTCGGTCGCTCGGCCCCTCGGCTGGCCCAATTCTTTGGTTTTGTTTGTTTTTTGTTTGTTCTACGGTCGCAGCCCGTAATTTGATTTTCGCGAGGTAGACAGACTGAACTGAACCACCAGGCCGTTAGATGGCAGTTTAATTTCCGCGGGTGAGGATATGTCGGTACCAGTTTTAAGCCAGCGGGTGAAGGTATTTCTGTGGCAGTTCGAAGCCCGCGTATGAGGATATGTCGGTGGCAGTTTTAAGCCAGCGGGTGAGGATATTTCGGTGGCAGTTCTAAGCCAGCGGGTGAGGATATTTCGGTGGCAGTTTTGAGCCAGTGGGTGAGAATATTTCGGTGGCAGTTTTAAGCCAGCGGTTGAGGATATTTCGGTGGCAGTTTTAAGCCAGCGGGTGAGGATATTTCGGTGGCAGTTTCACTTCCAGGGGTGAGGATATGTCGGTTGCAGTTTTAAGCCAGCGGGTGAGGATATTTCATCGCTTCGCTCATTCCGCCGGCCCGTATTGTGCCATCGCAGGCGTTTGCTTGCGCGTTTTTACGTACTCCACCACGTTCAGCCCTCGCCCCCGGAGTTCCCACGTCCGATCGACCCAGTTGTGGCCTCTTGGAGCCTCGGTGGGGCCGTTTGGGGCCTCTTGGCGCTTCTTTTTAGGCCTCTTGGAGAACTCGGGAGGCCTCCAGGGGGCCTCCTGAGCTCTCGTGACGGTCTCTTGGGGGCTTTCGGCGGGCTCTTGGCGGTATTTATTGGTCCTCTTGGGGCCTGGGGCCTGACGTTGTTGGTCCTCTTGGGGCCTCACGGGAGCTTATTGGGGCGTCTTGGGGGTGTCTTGGAGAGTCTCTTGGGGCCTCTTTCGGGGTCCTGGGCGCCTTCTGGGGCGGAGGGCTCGATTTTTCAGGTCTCGGTTCCCTTCTTGAGCCCCTCTTGGGCCCGTCTTGGGGCCTCTTGGTCCGCCTTGGGCAGCACTTGGGCCGTCTGGGGGGCGCTCTTGGGCCGCTCCGGGGCTGTCTTGGGAGCCTCGTGGGCCGTCTTGGAGCAGTCTTGAAGGGGCCTTCTTGGAGCGCCCGGAAGCGAAAAGGCCAGAACAGAACGCAGAAAAAAACATCGAAAAAACAAATGAAAATCAACGATTTTGGCACTTTGGGGCCCTAGGCCTCTTGGAAGGCGCTTGGAGCGTCTTGGAGGCCTCTTGGGCTGTCTTGGGGCCATCTGGGGCGTCTTCGGGCGATCTTTGGCCGTCTCGGGCCTCTCTTGGACCGTCTAGAAAGCTTCTCGGGGCCCTCTTGGACCGATCTGGAGCCCTCTTGGACTCCGAAACAGAACTCCGGCATCTCCGACCCGACCTTGCCGGGGACTTGCTGGGGACTTGCCGGGACCTTACCGGGGCACTTTTCGCCCGGGGACCCCCAGGGGCCGCCCCGCGCGCGCGAACTAGAAATACTGTTAAGCTTGGATCCAGCGGGTGAGGATATTTCGGTGGCAGTTTTAAGCCCGCGGGCGAGGATATTTCGGTGGTAGTTTTAAGCCAGCGGGTGAGGATATTTCGATGGCAGTTTTAAGCCCGCGGAGGAGGAGGAGAAGGAGGAGGGCGGAACCGAGAATATCTGTGCCCGGCGCGGGCATCCAGCCGCCACGCGACGCGTCATTCGCTTGGTTGGCCCAGCCGACGGCTACGTATCCAGCGCGGTGCTGCGCCCGTATATATGCCCGCCCCTTTGCGTGGGGCTGGCGGGGGGCCGAGGGGCGAGCTGTCTGGTGATTTGGTTTGTCCGTCGGCTGCGCTGGTCGTCTCAGGCTCGCCCGCCGCCTTGCGGTCGCTCGGCCTTTCGGCTGGTCGATTTCTGCGTGCTGGTTCGTTTCGTTCGTTGTCGCTTGTCCGTCGGCTGCACTGGTCGCCCCGGGCTCGCCCGACGCCCCGCGGTCGCTCGGCCCCTCGGCTGGCTTATTTCCTTGGTTTTGTTTGTTTTTGTTTGTTTTCGCTTGTCCGTCGGCTGCGCTAGTTGCCCCGGGCCGCCCCGCGGTCGCTCGGCCCCTTCGGTTTGCCCAATTATTTGGTTTTGTTTGTTTTCGTATGTTTTCGCTTGTCCGTCTGCTGCACAGGTCGCCCCGGGCCCGCCCGCCGCCCCGCGGTCGCTCGGCCCCCCGGCTTGCCGAATTCATTGGTTTTGTTTGTTTTTGATTGTTTTCGCTTGTTCTTCGGCTGCACTGGTCGCCCCAGGCTCGCCCTCCGCCCCGCGGCAGCTCGGCCCTTCGGCGGGCCCCATCCATGGTTTTGTTGGTGTTTGTTTGTTTTCGCTCCTCCGTCAGCTGCACCGGTCGCCCCAGGCTTGCCCGCCGCTTTTTCGGGCGCTCGGCCCCTCGGATCGCCCAATTTTTTTGGGTTTGTTTGTTTTTGTTTGTTTTCGCTTGTCCGTCGGCTGCGCTGGTCGCCCTGCGCACGCCCGCCGCCGTTCGGTCGCTCGGCCCTTCGGCTGGCCCAATTCTTTGGTTTCGTATGTTTTTTTGTTTGTTTTTGCTTCTCCGTCGGTTGCACTGGTCGCCTCAGACTCGCCCGCCGGCTTTCGGTCGCTCTGCCCTGCCCCTCGGCTGGCCAAATGCTTGGTTTTGTTTGTTTTTGTTTGTTTTCGCTTGTCCGTCTGCTGCACTGGTCGCTCCAGGCTCGCCCGCGGCTTTTCGGTCGCTCGGCCCCTCGGCTGGCTTATTTCCGTGGTGTTGTTTGTTTTGGTTTGTTTTCGTTTGTCCGTCGGTTGCGCATGTGGCCCCAGGCTCGCCCGCCGCATTTCGGTCGCTCTGCCCCCGCCGCCCCATCGGTCGCCGAGCGACCGAAAGGCGGCGGGCGCGCGCAGGGCGACCAGCGCAGCCGACGGACAAGCGAAAACAAACAAAAACAAACAAAACCAATGAATTGGGCCAGCCGAGGGGCCGAGCGACCGAGGCGGCGGGGCGGGCCCCTGGGCGACCAGCGCACAGCGACGGACAAGCGAAAACAAACAAAAACAAACAAAACCAATGCATTTGGCCAGCCGAGGGGCCGAGCGACCGCGGGGCGGCGGGCGGGCCCGAGGCGACCAGTGCAGCCGACGGACAAGCGAAAAACAAACAGAAACAAAGAAAGCCAAGGAATGGGGCCAGCCGTGGGGCCGAGCGACCGAAAGGCGGCGGGCGTGCGCAGGGCGACCAGTGCAGCCGACGGACAAGCGAAAACAAACAACAACAAACAATACCAGTGAGTTGAAACAGCCGAGGGGCCGAGCGACCGAAAGGCGGCGGGCGGGCCTGGGGCGACCAGTGCAGCCGACGGACAAGCGAAAACAAACAAAAACAAACAAAACCACAACATTGGGCCAGCCGAGGGGCCGAGCGACCGAAAGGCGGCGGGTGAGCCCGGGGCGTCCAGTGCAGCCGACGGACAAGCGAAAACAAACAAAAACAAACAAATCCACAACATTGGGCCAGCCGAGGGGCCGAGCGACCGAAAGGCGGCGGGCGCGCCCAGGGCGACCAGTGCAGCCGACGGGCAAGCGAAAACAAACAAAAACAAACAAAACCAAGGAACTGGGCCAGCCGAGGGGCCGAGCGACTGCGGAGCGGCGGGCGAGCCCAGGGCGACCAGTGCAGCCGACGGACAAGCGAAAACAAACAGAAACAAACAAATCCACAGAATTGGGCCAGCCGAGGGGCCGAGCGACCGAAAAGAGCGGGTGTGCCCAGGGCGACCAGTGCAGCCGACGGGCAAGCGAAAACAAACAAGAACAAAGAGAAACAAAGAAAGCCAGGCACCAGGCACTGGCGGCCAGCGCGGGGCCGAAGCGACAGAAAGGGGCGGGCGCGCGCAGGGCGACCAGCGCAGCCGGACGGACAATCCCCCCCCCCCCCCCCCCAAAAACAAACAAAACCAGTGAATGGGGCCAGCCGAGAAGCAGAGCGACCGAACGGCGGCGGGCGGGCCTGGGGCGACCAGCGCAGCCGACGGACAAGCGACAACAAACAAAAACAAACAAAACCAATGCATTTGTCCAGCCGAGGGGGCCGAGCGACTGCGGGGCGGCGGGCGAGCCTGAGGCGGCCAGTGCAGCCGACGGACAAGCGACACCAAAGAGAAACAAAGAAAGCCAGGCACTGGGGCCAGCCGCGGGGCCGAGCGACCGAAAGGCGGCGGGCGCGCGCAGGGCGACCAGTGCAGCCGACGGACAAGCGAAAACAAACAAAAGCAAACAAAACCAGTGAATGGGGCCAGCCGAGAAGCAGAGCGACCGAACGGCGGCGGGCGGGCCTGGGGCGAACGGCGCAGCCGACGGACAAGCGAAAACAGACAAAAACAAACAAAACAAATGCATTTGGCCAGCCGAGGGGCCGAGCAACCGCGGGGCGGCGGGCGAGCCTGAGGCGACCAGCGCAGCCGACGGACAAGCGAAAACAAACAAAAAAAAAAAAAAACAAAAAAACCAGTGAATTGGGCCAGCCGAGGGGCCGAGCGACCGAACGGCGCCGGGCGGGCCCGGGGCGACCAGCGCAGCCGACGGACAAGCGAAAACAAACAAAGACAATCAACACCAATGCACGTGGCCAGCCGAGGGGCCGAGCGACCGCGGGGCGGCGGGCGAGCCTGGGGCGACCAGCGCAGCCGACGGACAAGCGAAAACAAACAGACACAAAGAAAGCCAGGGAATGGGGCCAGCCGAGGGGCCGAGCGACCGAACGGCGGCGGGCGGGCGCAGGGCGACCAGCGCAGCCGACGGGCAAGCGAAAACAAACAAAGACAATCAACACCAAATAATTGTGCCAACCGAGGGGCCGAGCGACCGCGGGGCGGCGGGCGGGCCTGAGGCGACCGGTGCAGCCGACGGACAAGCGAAAACAAACAGAAACAAAGAAAGCCAGGGAATGGAGCCAGCCGAGGGGCCGAGCGACCGAACGGCGGCGGGCGCGCGCAGGGGGGCCAGTGCAGCCGACGGACAAGCGCAAACAAACAAACACAAACAAAACCAATGGATTGGGCCAGCCGAGAGGCCGAGCGACCGAACGGCGGCGGGCGGGCCTGGGGCGACCAGCGCAGCCGACGGACAAGCGAAAACAAAGAAAAACAATCAAAACCAATGCATTTGGCCATCCGAGGGGCCGAGCGACCGCGGGGCGGCGGGCGAGCCTGAGGCGACCAGTGCAGCCGGCGGACAAGCGAAAACACACAAAAACAAACAAAACCAATGAATTGGGCCAGCCGAGGGGCCGAGCAACCGAAAGGGGGCGGGCGCGCGCGGGGCGGCCACTGCTGCCGACGGACGAGCGAAAACAAACAAAATCAAACAATGCCAATGCATTTGGCCAGCCGATGGGGCCGAGCGACCGCGGGGCGGCGGGCGAGCTTGAGGCGACCAGCGCAGCCGACGGACAAGCGAAAACAAACAGAAACAAAGAAAGCCAGGGAATGGGGCCAGCCGAGAGGCCGAGCGACCGAAAGGCGGCGGGTGTGCGCGGGGCGACCAGTGCAGCCGACGGACAGGCGAAAACAAACAAAAACAAACAAAACCAATGAATTGGGCCAGCCGAGCGACCGAACGGCGGCGGGCGGGCCTGGGGCGACTAGTGCAGCCGACGGACAAGCGAAAACAAATTAGCCTGACGAGGGACCCAACCATATACAGGTGTGAGTACCGCAATAGTGATTCACTTTTTCGGTGGCGATCCCTATGAGGCAACGAACCGTGCTAGGGGTGTGCCGACATGAGTGGCGTGGTACACAACGCGAACGAAAACGATTGATCTGAGTACGTAGGGAGACTGAGCGCGGGTGAATCTGCGCGCGTGCGTCTGACTGTGAATGAATCTGCGTGCGAACGAGTCTACGTGCATGAATGCGAATATGACAAAGCGTGGCGCAATTGTGTATGAATGTCAATAGTTTGACAATGTCTGCCTCTGAGTACTCGTGACGCTGGGCGTGGCCGCCGCAAGGAGCTTCCCCGGGACTCCCCGACGGCATCGCCCGCGCGCCGCGACGCCAATGTCGGCGCGCCCACCGGCGAGGATCGCGCCCGCTTCCTCCCCTTCCTTTACTCCCTCTTTGCCCGCGCACTCAAAAGTCCAAGGTTGCGGGCGCAGCGCAGCGCGGAGTCCCCGCGACGCGCGCAGGTCGCCCCGGAGGGGTCCCAGCGACGCGCGCGGGTCGTCCACTGCGCGGAGCAAAAAGAGCTAGCTGGCTGGCTGATAGCGGGCAAGGCTCTTGCCGCTGGGCAGAGAGACGACGGGACGCATGCGGGCACACCCACTGGGACCTTCGGTGGAGCTCCCTATGGGGCCACGAAACGTGTGAGGGTGTGCCGAAATGGGTGTGCGGGACGCATGCGGGCACACCCACTGGGACTTCGGTGGAGCCCACGAAACGTGTGAAGGGTGTGCCGAAATGGGTGTGCGGGACGCATGCGGGCACACCCACTGGGACCTTCGGTGGAGCTCCCTATGGGGCCACGAAACGTGTGAGGGGTGTGCCAAAATGGTGTGCGGGACGCATGCGGGCACACCCACTGGGACCTTCGGTGGAGCTCCCTATGGGGCCACGAAACGTGTGAGGGGTGTGCCGAAATGGGTGTGCGGGACGCATGCGGGCACACACACTGGGACCTTCGGTGGAGCTCCCTATGGGGCACGAAACGTGTGAGGGGTGTGCCGAAATGGGTGTGCGGGACGCATGCGGGCACACCCACTGGGACCTTCGGTGGAGCTCCCTTGGGCCCCGAAACGTGTGAGGGGTGCCGAAATGGGTGTGCGGTATGGGTGTACCGACATGGGTGTGCACGCATGCGGGCACACCCACTGGGACCTTCGGTGGAGCTCCCTATGGGGCCACGAAACGTGTGAGGGGTGTGCCGAAATGGTGTGCGGGACGCATGCGGGCACACCCAATGGGAACCTTCGCGGAGCTCCCCATGGGGGCCACGAAACGTGTGAGGGTGTGCCGAATATGGGTGTTGCGGGCACGCAGGCGGGCACACCCATGCAACCATTCGGTGGAGCTTCCCTATGGTGCCACACGGAACGTGTGAAAGGGTGTGGCAAAATGGTTTGTGCGGGACGCATGCGGGCACCACCCCGGACCATTCGGTGAGCATCCCTATGGGGCCACGAAACGTGTGAGGGGTGGGCCGAAATGGGTGTGCGGGACGCATGCGGGCACACCCACTGGGACCTTCGGTGGAGCCCCGTATGGGGCCACGAAACGTGTGGAGGGTGTGCCGAAATGGTTGTGCGGGACGCATGCGGGCACACCCACTGGGACCTTCGGTGGAGCTCCCTATGGGGCCACGAAACGTGTGAGGGGTGTGCCGAAATGGGTGATGACGATGATGATGAAGATGGGAGGAGGGAGGGGGCAGCGGGAAGGAAGGAACGCGGGGCGACGTCTCTTCAAAACGAGGACCCAACACCACAGGATGGTTGGGAACAAAAGCAAACCAAACCAATGCATTTGGCCAGCCGACGGGGCGAGCGACCGCGGGGCGGTGGGCGAGCCTGGGGCGACCAGCGCAGCCGACGGACAAGCGAAACCAAACAGGAAACAAAGAAAGCAAGGGAATGGGGCCAGCCGAGGGGCCGAGCGACCGAAAGGCGGCGGGCGTGCGCAGGGCGACCAGTGCAGCCGACGGACAAGCGAAAACAAACAAAAACAAACAAAACCAATGAGTTGGGCCAGCCGAGGGGCCGAGCGACCGAACGGCGGCGGGCGGGCCTGGGGCGATCAGCGCAGCCGACGGACATGCGAAAACAAACAAAAACAAACAAACCAATGCATTTGGCCAGCCGAGGGGCCGAGCGACCGCGGGGCGGCGGGCGAGCCTGAGGCGACCAGTGCAGCCGACGGACAAGCGAAAACAAACAGAAACAAAGAAAGCCAGGGAATGGGGCCATCCGAGGGGCCGAGCGACCGAAAAGCGGCGGGCGCGCGCAGGGCGACCAGCGCAGCCGACGGACAAGCGAAAACAAACAAAAACAAATAAAACTAATGAGTTGGGCCGGCCGAGGGGCCGAGCGACCGAACGGCGGCGGGCGGGCCTTGGGCGGCCAGCGCAGCCGACGGGCAAGCGAAAACAAACAAGAACAAACAAAACCAATGCATTTGGGCAGCCGAGGGGCCGAGCGACCGCGGGGCGGCGGGCGAGCCTGAGGCGACCAGTGCAGCTGACGGACAAGCGAAAACAAACAGAGACAAATAAAGCCATGGAATGGGGCCAGCCGAGAGGCCGAGCTACCGAAAGGCAGCGGGCGCGCGCAGGGCGACCAGCGCAGCCGACGGACAAGCGAAAACAAACAAAAAACAAAGAAAGCAGTGAATTGGGCCAGCCGAGGGGCCGAGCGACCGAAAGGCGGCGGGCGGGCGCAGGGCGACCAGCGCAGCCGACGGACAAGCGATAACAATCAAAAACAAACAAAACCAATGAATGTGGCCGGCCGAGGGGCCGAGCGACCGAACGGCGGCGGGCGGGCCTGGGCGACCAATGCAGCCGACGGACAAGCGAAAACCAACAAAAACAAACAAAACCAATGCATTTGGCCAGCCGAGGGGGCGAGCGACCGCGGGGCGCCGGGCGAGCCTGAGGCGACCAGTGCAGCCGACGGACAAGCGAAAACAAACAGAGACAAAGAAAGCCAGGGAATGGGGCCAGCCGAGGGGCCGAGCGACCGAAAGGCGGCGGGCGTGCGCAGGGCGACCAGCGCAGCCGACGGACAAGCAAAAACAAACAAAAACAAACAAATCCAGTGAATTGGGCCCGCCGAGGGGCCGAGCGACTGAACGGCGGCGGGCGGGCCAGGGGCGACCAGCGCAGCCGACGGACAAGCGAAAACAAACAAGAACAAACAAAACCAATGCATTTGGCCAGCCGAGGGGCCGAGCGACCGCGGGGCGGCGGGCGAGCCTGAGGCGACCAGTGCAGCCGACGGACAAGCGAAAACAAACAGAAACAAAGAAAGCCAGGGAGTGGGCCAGCCGAGGGGCCGAGCGACCGGGGGCGGCGGGCGCGCGCAGGGCGACCGGTGCAGCCGAGGACCAAGCGAAAACAACGGCGGCGGGTGAATGCCAGCCGAGGGCCGAGCGACCGAAAGGCGGCCGTTGAATTGGGCCCGCCGAGGGGCCGAGCGACCGAGCGGCGGCGGGCGGGCCTGGGGCGACCAGTGCAGCCGACGGACAAGCGAAAACAAACAAAATCAAACAAACCAATGCATTTGGCCAGCCGAGGGGCCGAGCGACCGCGGGGCGGCGGGCGAGCCTGAGGCGACCAGTGCAGCCGACGGACAAGCGAAAACAAACAGAAACAAAGAAAGCCAGGACATGGGGCCAGCCGAGGGGCCGAGCGACCGAAAGGCGGCGGGCGTGCGCAGGGCGACCAGCGCAGCCGACGGACAAGCGAAAACAAACAACAACAAACAAAACCAGTGAATTGGGCCCGCCGAGGGGCCGAGCGACCGAGCGGCGGCGGGCGGGCCTGGGGCGACCAGTGCAGCCGACGGACAAGCGAAAACAAACAAAATCAAACATGACCAATGCATTTGGCCAGCCGAGGGGCCGAGCGACCGCGGGGCGGCGGGCGGGCCTGAGGCGACCAGTGCAGCCGACGGACAAACGAAAACAAACAGAAACAAAGAAAGCCAGGACATGGGGCCAGCCGAGGGGCCGAGCGACCGAAAGGCGGCGGGCGCGCGCAGAGCGACCAGCGCAGCCGACGGACAAGCGAAAACAAACAAAAACAAGCAAAACCAGTGAATTGGGCCAGCCGAGGGGCCGAGCGACCGCGGGGCGGCGGGCGGGCCTGGGGCGACCAGCGCAGCCGACGGACAAGCGAAAACAAACCAAAACTAACAAAACCAATGAATGGTGCCAGCCGAGGGGCCGAGCGACCGCGGGGCGGCGGGCGGGCCTGGGGCGACCAGTGCAGCCGACGGACAGGCGAAAACAAACAAGACAAAGCAAAACCAATGAATTGGGCCAGCCGAGGGGCCGAGCGCCCGCGGGGCGGCGGGCGAACCTGGGGCGACCGACGGACAAGCGAAAACAAGCAAAAACAAACAAAACCAGTGAATTGGGCCAGCCGAGGGGCCGAGCGACCGCGGGGCGCGGGGCGGCGGGCGCAGCTGACGGGCAAGCGAAGACGAACAACAACAAACAAAATCAAGGAATTCGGCCAGCCGAGGGGCCGAGCGACCGAACAGCGGCGGGCGAGCCTGGGGCGACCGGCGCAGCCGACGGACAAGCGAAAACAAACAAAACAAACAAAACCAACGCATTTGGCCAGCCGAGGGGGCGAGCGACCGCGGGGCGGCGGGCGGGCCTGAGGCGACCAGTGCAGCCGACGGACAAGCGAAAAAACAAGCAGAAACAAAGAAAGCCAGGACATGGGGCCAGCCGAGGGGCCGAGCGACCGAAAGGCGGCGGGCGAGCCTGGGGCGACCAGTGCAGCCGACGGACAAGCGAAAACAAATAAAAAACAAACAAACCAGTGAATTGGGCCAGCCGAGGCGCCGAGCGACCGAAAGGCGGCGGGCGGGCCTGAGGCGACCAGTGCAGCTGACCGACAAGCGAAAACAAACAGAGACAAATAAAGCCATGGAATGGGGCCAGCCGAGAGGCCGAGCTACCGAAAGGCAGCGGGCGCGCGCAGGGCGACCAGCGCAGCCGACGGACAAGCGAAAACAAACAAAATCAAACAAAACCAAGGAATGGGGCCAGCCGAGGGGCCGAGCGACCGCGGGGCGGCGGGCGAGCCTGGAGCGACCAGCGCAGCCGACGGACAGGCGAAAACAAACAAAAACAAACGAAACGGTGGAAAGGAGCCAGCCGAGGGGCCGAGCGCCCGCGGGGCGGCGGGCGAGCCTGGGGCGACCAGTGCAGCCGACGGACAGGCGAAAACAAACAACAAAAACAAACAAAACAGTGGAAAGGAGCCAGCCGAGGGGCCGAGCGACCGCGGGGCGGCGGGCGAGCCTGGGGCGACCAGTGCAGCCGACGGACAAGCGAACACAAACAAAAGCAAACAAAACCAGTGAATTGGGCCAGCCGAGGGGCCGAGCGACCGAAAGGCGGCGGGCGGGCCTGGGGCGACCAGTGCAGCCGACGGACAAGCGAAAACAAACAAAACAAACAAAAACAAACAAACCCAACGCATTTGGCCAGCCGAGGGGCCGGGACAAACGAAAACAAGCCAGAACAACCGAAACCAGCCAAGGAATGGGGCCATCCGAGGAACCGAGCGACCTAGCGCTACTGCGCGCCGCTGAGACAGGGCCCGGAAATTTGTAATCTACTTCTTGTAATTGCTGTTGTTGTTGTTTTTTTGGGCGGCCCCGAATGCAATCTACTTCTTCCGCCTTCCTACTTCATGTTTCTACCTACTTCTTCCGACCGGTGGGTAGTTGCAGGGTTCTCGGTAGCTCAATGCTTGAAATGTGGGGCCTACACCGTGGGCTCAGCTCGAGCCATGTGTGCCCCTTGCTTGAAAGTGTTCACCAGCTTCGCAGACAGTCGTTGGCAGACAGGATGCCGCGGCCGCGAGGCCACCACGTCTCGAGGCCGTGGCCACTGGATCGCCCCGAAGAAGGGGCGCGAATGGTGGTCCAGGCTCCAGCAAGCTGATGTTGCAAAGGCCTTACAGCCGGTGACCCCGACCCTGAGAACGACGGATATGAAAACGAGGGGGGGCAGGGGGAGGACGATGAGTGGGAGGTGGAGGAAGGGCGGAGGAGGTGGATGAGGGAAGAGGAGAGGGGAGAAGGATGTGGAGGAGAAGCAAGAGGAGAAAAAGGAGGCAAAGGAGACAAGGAGGAGGGGGAGCAGAGGGGGGGGTGAGAGGAGGAGGAAAAAGAGGAGGAGGAGGAGGAGGAGGAGGAAGAAGAAGAAGAAGAATAAGAAGAAGAAGAAGACGAAGAAGAAAAAGAAGAAGAGGAGGAGGAGGAGGAGGAGGAGGGGGAAGAGGAGGAGGAGGCCAGAGGTTTTCTTAGGACAGCCTGGGTCTCTCTTGACGCCGTCTTGGGCCGTCCAGGGTTCCTCTTGCGCCGTCTCGAGGCGCTCTTGGATGCCTCCTGGGCAATGTGTGGCTCTCCTGGGTTGTCTGTCTTGGGGCAGTTTGGGGGCCCCTTGGGAGCCTCTTGGGTCCTCTTCAGGTTTCTTCGGGGCCTCTTGGGGGCTTCTTGGGGCTGAGAGCTCGAAATGTCCGTTCGGGTCCCCCGTCTGGGCACTCTCCTGCAGCCGTCTTGGGGGCCTCTTGGGCCGTCTTGAAGGCGCCTTGGGCCGTCTTGGGGCCCTCTTCGGCCGTGAGGGGACCCTCTTGGGGGCCTCTTGGGCCGTCTCGGGGCGATCTTGGGGGCCTCTTGGGCCGCCTTAGCGCGTCGGGAAGCGAAAGAGGCAAGAACGCCAAAATCTGTCAAACACGTACGGGAAATCCATTAATTTTGCCTCTTGGGGCTCTCGTGGGAAAGCTCCTAGAGGCCTCTTGGGGCGCGTTCCAGGCCTCTTGGGCCGTCTGGAGGCCGTCAAGGCATCTTGGACAGATCGTTCGGCGATTCGGGGTTCTCTTGGACTGTCTTTGGGGCCTCTTGGGGCACTCCTGGCCCGTCTTGAGGCTTTGTTGGGCTCCCGGACTCCCGAGGGGGGCGTCTGACCACCCACCCCCAGGGACCCCGCCCAGCGGGGGAGGGATCGAAGGGAAGGGGCTTCCCTTCGACTCAACTACGACGTTGCTCAACTTCGCTTTGGCTGGCGCGCTGAGGAGGTCCCTGAGAAAGGGGGGAGCTTCGACGAGCCCAGGGAAAGGGGGGAGGCAGGGAAAGGGGGCGACAGAGACGACGACCAACGAATGACGGAGATGACGACTTGAACGGACAAGCCCCTCACACACGCCGACAGAGTCGGCGGATTATATATACATATATATATATATATACATATATATATATAGGTGTTCGCTTTCCCGCCAGCCCCGCCAAGCCCAGTTCAAGGGAGTGATGAGAGAGTCGCTGGAACTGATCGTTAAACCACTCAGCCCAGAGAGCTGGTGGGATTACTCCGGGGGAATCAGGTATCGATGATTGAGTTTAGCTTGGCAAAACAAACCCTTCTGTAAACAGATGGCGGCTATAAGCAGGACCGCCCCACGCCATGCGGACACAGCGATATGGGCCTTCAGTGGAGCTCGCTATGGGGCCACGAAACGTGTGATGGCTTTGCCGAACGTGGGCGGGTTTGCATGCGGACCCAGGCACTGGGGCATCTCGGTGGAGCTCCCTCCTATGGGGCCACGAAACGTGTGAGGGATGTGCTGACATGGAACGGGGTCGCATGCGGACACAGGCACTCGGTCCTTCGGTGGAGCTTCCCAGTGAGTCCAGTCCGCGTGCGAAGGGTGTGCCGAAATGGGGCGGAGCCGCATGCGGACGCAGACACCGGGGCCTTCGGTGGAGCTCCCTAAGGGACCACTAAACGTGTGAGGGCTCTGCCAACAGGCGGGGCCGCATGCGGACGCAGCCTCGAGGGTTTTCGGTGGAGCTGCTTATGGGGCCACGAAACAAGGGTGTGCCGAAATGCGAAAAGGGAAGAGGATGCCAAGGGGAGGAGACCCGCGGCGCTGCAGATTCAAAACGAGGACATAACGAAGATTCAAAACGAGGACATAACGGACACACACACACACACACACACACACACACACGCACACGCACACGCACACACGCACACACGCACACGCACACGCACACACGCATTCACTCACTCACTCACTCACTCACGCACACACGCTAGAACTGCTGTACAGCACGGTGGCGAATGATGATGACGATGAAGATAAAGAGGGCGGTGGCGACGGCGATGTTGACGATGGTGTCGATGAGTCTTCACCCCTGTACCCCTCCGAATGCCGCACTCGGCGCTCGGCTCCTGCGGACCTCGCTCGGCTAGGAACGAACATGATGCGCCCCTCCCCTCGCATCCCCTCGGCGGCCTCGGCCGCCCGGCCAGGCATGGGGTGAGAAAGCGAGCGTAGGATGGCTGCTCGGGGCCCGTATGGTGTCTTCCAGCGGTGCTGTCCCAGCATTCGGACACATTCCTGCACCACCTTGGGTGGTGATGGGTGAGATTTATTGATTGCACGGAGCCCCTTCTGGAACCTCTGACCACCATGTCCCAGACTTGTTCAGGGGTCGGACCGCCTTGGGACGCCTTGGGACCTTTGGAAGTGTCTGCAGAGGTTAGATCCCTTGGGCTGGGTCGTCGACCTGTCTTGGGCCGTCCTGGCCAGCCACGTCAAGCACAACGAGCCAGTTGGCCCGTGGAGAGTTCCTTCAAAGGCTAATGGATCGATCCCTCGGTCAAGTGCGCCAGGCACACCTGTGACCCGACCATGGGGCGATTGGTCCACTCGGCCATTTGATATTTCGAGTGCACTTCCATTACGCCGTTATGGCGGCAGTGGTTAAGGGATGGGCAGCACGGTTGTGATCTCTTATCGGTGGCGTAGTAGTGTGGCACCAGGTCGGACTGGTGCGTCAGTGGTTCTGGCCAGCTCTGCCTTGCCTACTGAGCCCTCGACAAGCTCAGGTATCTGTACGGTTTTGGTGCGTACTTGCAGTGGGCCTACCACATGAACAATCCGACTGCCAGCAAGTGCCCCATGGAAAATTTGATCCCGCGGTATCCCGACCGGTGAACGTTGTAGGAGGTGCGTACGAGATTCCCCTTTTGCGTGTGTCGACCATGTATTGCACCCCTTGGCTAGGCCTCGAACTAGGCCTGGTTGGGTATTGGTGCGCCACCAGCCCCGTGCCAAGCTGGTGTGTCGGTCGCCCCTGGTCGTGGTGCGTTGCTGGCCCGATCTGTGCTCCACATGTTGACACGGGCTTCCAGCGGGTGCTTCCACAATGTTTCTTTCCACATGATTCCACATGTTGCAGAGTGCTGGAACCACTTTCTCCGACTTGCCCCCGCTAAAAGCACACGAGATGGTACCGGAAACAAATTTGGTGAGGTCATTGTTTTTGGGGGGAAGAAGTAGTTCTGATCATGAACAGTATGGTGCATGATGGTAATGATGATGATGATGATGATGATGATGATGATGATGATGATGATGATGATGATGCTGATGCTGATGATGATGATGATGATGATGATGATGATGATGATGATGATGATGATGATGATGATGATGATGATGATGATGATGCGATGGCGATGGAGGCAAGGACAGCAGTGGTGGGATCGGCGAAGTCGACGATCGTTGTCGAAACGATTGCGGAAGCGACGACGACGACAATTGTGAGGGCGAACCAAGACGACCACTGCAAGAAAGCGTTGGATGTCTAAGGCGCTGGGACGGGCTGGCCGCCTCGGGACCCCCTTGCTGGCGCCGCGGTTGGGGTGGGCTGGCCGCCTGGAGATCCCCTCGCCGGCGCCGCGGGCGCTGTCGCAGCTCCCCGACGGCAAGGCCGCGCCTCGATTGGCCTCCGAGACTCCTCGTGATCCCACTCTGCCCATCCCCACCTGTTTGGGTATTCCTCTCTGTCTCTCTCTCTCTCTCACCGCTCCCTTCCTCTCCCTTCCTCGCCCCTCCTGCCAGGCCTCCTTCCTCTCGTCTCCCCATCCTTCCCCCTCTTCGCAACTTTGGCTGCTGTTTCTTCGTCGTGGCGGCAAGGTGCAGCACGGCTGGGCTCAGTAGGAGATTGTGTAGCACACGCAGTAGTTGTGAGAGCTTGAAGCGTTGGGTTTCGACCTGTTCGTCGCGGCCGATCTCGCCAGGAGGGGCGCCGCCGCCGCCGCCCCCGCCGGCCCAACAGCCGCCGAGCGCCGACCCGTTCGACGCCCTGCTCATGGGGCCGCTCGGCAGATAGGACCGGCGAAGCCGCGGCCGTGCGCACTTCGTGAGAGGAAAGC
The DNA here is from genome assembly GCA_963575745.1 of Prorocentrum cordatum. NCBI lineage: Eukaryota > Dinophyceae > Prorocentrales > Prorocentraceae > Prorocentrum > Prorocentrum cordatum. Next base: position 16,369 of record CAUYUJ010002367.1, read on the forward strand.
GGGCGCCAGCGGCGCAGCGCGGCCGGCGGCCCGCCTTTTGGACGCCGCGGGAGCTGCGCGCCAGAAAACACGCTCGGCCGCCCACGCATGAGCCAGAGCAGGCCCAGGAGCCAACCATCCATATGTTTGTTCCCTACCTGGGCTCTGCCTAGAAGGGTTCTTACTTTATAAGCTTAAAGGGCCGGGCAGTGTTCCTCGCCCCGGGCGGTTCCCCCGGCATCCGCCCCGCGGTTCCCCCAGTGACGTTCCTTTAGCTTAGCGTTGCTTATCTCGTCTTAGCTTAGCCTAGCTTAACGTAGCCTAGCGTAGTTTAGCTTAGCTTAGCCTAGCCTAGCGTAGTTTAGCTTAGCTTAGCCTCGCCTAGCTTAGTTTAGCTTAGCTCAGCTCAGCATAGCATAGCATAGCATAGGTTAGCTTTAGCTTTAGAGTTAGCTTAGCTTTAGCTTAGCTTTAGCTTAGCTTTAGCTTAGCTTTAGCTTAGCGTTAGCTTAGCTGTAGCTTAGCTGTAGCTTAGCTGTAGCTTAGCTGTAGCTTAGCTGTAGCTTAGCTGTAGCTTAGCTGTAGCTTAGCTGTAGCTTAGCTTTAGTTTAGCTTTAGCTTAGCTTTAGCTTAGCTTTAGCTTAGCTTTAGCTTAGCTTTAGCTTAGCTTTACCGTTACTACTAATGCTGCTTTCCTAGGGGCTCCAACTCCTAGGTAGGGTCGCACTGGGATACTTTATCTTTCGAGATGGGGGCGTTTGGGAGGTTCACTTGGGCAATCTTGGGGCCCTTTCGGGGCAATTCGGGATGCCCTCTTGGCACACTCTTGGAGGACGCTTGCGCGCACGCGCGAAGCCAAGCATCTGTAGGGACGCGTAGGCAGAGAAGAGGTGCACAGTGGCAACTCTCCGAGCAGGGCGGCTGGGAAAACGCACTTGGAGTGTAGTGTACAGTGGCGTAGAAAAACCAATCATAGGGAAGATGGTAGCCGATCCCACGTGCACTGTCAGACAAACAACTCATAGATTTGGAGGATATCGATGGATAAGAAGGGCGGCGCCAATGTCAATTTGCCCGCCTCCGTCGGAGCCCGAAGCGTCGCCTCATGGTGTCCTCTTGGGGCGCTCGTGGGGCGCGCTTGTGCGCCCCTGAGGCCCTCTTAGAGCTTCTCTTGGTCCCTCTTGGGCCTCCAGTGGGCAATATCTGGGCCATTGGCCCCCGGTGGTACCAGTGATTCGTTTAATCCCCAAGACGGCGCCAAAACGGCTCAAGATAGCCCACGAAGGGCTACGATGCGTCCAAGATGCCGCCACGACCAAGAGGGCCCCCGAAGAGGCACCATACGGCACACGACGGCCACACACAATCCCCAGAGGGCACTCCGACGCCCCCAGACGGCCCCAAGACAAGCCAAACTTGCTTTCTCTCTCTCTCTCTCTTGAGGTCTCAGAAGCCCAGCGAGTCTTGAGGCCCCTCAGAACCCCCTCCGAGTGCGAAAAGGTGAGCATGTCATAACCATTCAAGCCCCTTCGGCTGCTCAAAAGCTTGAGAGGTGTCGTGGAAAGGCTCCGTGCCCCCTTAGAGCCTCCTGATGGCGGTACGTGGGTTCTCCGAGGCATGTTGGAAGCTACCTTGGGACCACCTTGGTGTCTTTTTCTGCCATGTTTGAACAATATTAGGCCATGCCAGGGGGTCATTCCGCCTGGCGAGAAAACCTGCCGATTTCAAATACATGGCCAGGTGTGGCTTCTTGGGTGCTCACACTCAGGTTTGCTCCTCTTCTCGTCCGGGTCCTCCTCCTCACCCTCCTCCTGGTCCCGCCCTTTGTCGCTGCTGAAGGGGTCGCCATTCTCGAGCTTCAGCTTGCCAAGTGCGTGCTAGTCCCATTTGGGCAGCGTTTCACGGAAGCCAGTGCCCGTCAAGTGTACCAGTTTCTCCAGATTTTGGTCCCGCTCTGGGGCGTGTTCAAGATAGCCGGTTGCGACCTTTCTTTTGGAACCTTGGTCGGCCCCGAGGTTGGTCTGGATGGCCAGTGGAACGGCGGCGACGCTAAAATGGAAGACAAGGATCCAAGCAACGTCCCTTACCAGGGCTCCCGCAGAGACTGGCTTGGGGATACTGTCGGTGTGCCACTATGTTTCCTAAGTCTTCCCTCTCCCCGCTGCTGTTCTCTCTGCTGCGCGCCACATCCTCCACACCACCTGCGTCTCCTTCTCAACTTCGTCTCTTTACCTGAGCTTCTGGGCATCGGATCACGGCTTCCCTCCGCCACCCCTTCCCTGCTCCACACAACCGCCGCTGCGGAAGCTGAGCGGACAGCGCACCATATTCTGGGGGCGGGGGGGGGCGGGCGGATGGCCGCACTCACACAGCTACAACAATATCTTAGGATGTATGGGCCTCTTAAGGGCGCCGTCGGCATATACTCCCATGCGTGTGGAAGAACAGGGTTAGCACTGCAGAGTACGTTGCCTCTCTTTCCTCCGACCGCTCACCCCGTGATTGGCAAGAGAGCGCTACGGCGGCCAATGCGGAGCCTCGTATTGCCGCGGTTGACGGCCGCCGCGGCCAACATCGAGTGTTCGCTTGGTCGCGTCGGATCTCCGTGCTTCCTGACTTCAGGCCCTCCCTAGTCAGTCGTCGGATTGACTCTTGATTCCCCTATCTCCCCAGGCCCCCTGACGATCTGATCAGCAAGCGGTGGAGCGCGCTCCGTAGGTTTTTCGTGAGAGTTCCGCCCTCTTGGGCATGGGCCCACCTCAAGTCCTTGGCTCTCTCCTCGGGTTTGCTTTCTTGGGTGAACATCCAGCCAGAGATGATCTACAGGCTTACACCACACTGACCCTCCTAAGTGTAGATTGTCTCCTATGATTTTGGTGGGCGTCCTGGGTGATTGTGATGTTGATGAGAGCGAGAGGGTGGATCCTTGGTGTGTAATGAGGGCATATTGGGCCGTCTGGAGGCTGTCTTGGGCATCTTAGAGCGATCTTTCAGCGACTCGGGGCCTTCTTGGAGCGTCTTGGGTGCGTCTTGGGGCCCTCTTGGGTGGTCGTCGGGGAGCTTTCTTATCCCCCCATGAGGGGGGGGTGGGGGGGGCTTTCTGGGGGGGATGGGGAGAGCACTCTCACACGCCTAGGAGACCCCCGAAGTAGGACTAGGATAGGGAGCGAGCGAGAAGGAAGACGAAGCCGATGACAGGGAGATAGCTGAGAAGGAGGAGGGGGAGGACAAGGATGAGCAGGAGGAGGGAGAAGGAGGAGGAGGAGGAGGAGGAGGAGGAGGAGGAAGAACAGGAGGAGGAGGAGGGGGAGGGGGTGGAGGGAGGAGGGGGAAGAGGAGGAGGGGAAGGAGGAGGAGGAGGAGGAGGGGGAGGAGCAAGACGAGGAGAAGGACAAGTGACGATCTGGACTTCGTGCTGTGGTCTCGTGAGAACGTTATCGGTGGACTAGGGGGGGCAGTGTCATAGTCCTGGTGGATGCTTCTTGGGGTCATTGTTTTCTTCGGCTAACAAGGTTAGCGTTCGCCGTGCACGCATGGGGAACCGGGGGGAAACCCAAGGTCACAGACGGCGGACATCTGTCAAAATACTAGACAGGAATGTCTATGGAATGGCCTTCGGCCCCTCCCGCCACCGTGATTGGGGTTGGGGTCTGAGGCCATTCGGATAGGTGATGGGGTCTCGCGGGGGGCCTTCGGCGGCGTCTTGGAGCAGTTGTCGGGCCTCTGGAGACTCCCGGGAAGCGTGTGCGGCCGTCTGGGGCTCTCGGGGCTCCCTCGGGGCCTCTCGGGGCTTCTTGGGGGCTTCATAGAGCAATCTGGAGGCGTCGTGGAGCCGAAGGCTCGAAATGTACGTTCGGATTCCCCTCGGGCCCCCCAGCTGAGGGCGCCCCAGGGCCCTTTGGGGCCGTCTAGAGGGTTTCTTGGCCCGTCTTAGTGTTCTCTTGGGCCGTTTTGGAGCCTTCTTCGGGGCCTCTTGAGCCGTCGTGGACGCTGTGATAGCTCAAGAGGCGCATATGCTAAAAATGAAAGCTTCCGCATGGGAATGCCGCGCGCCGCCCCAGCGGGCGGCCACTCCAACCACAAAGCTCTCGTGGTTCGCCACGTGCGTGCTGGGGACCTCGCCGGTGCGCGAGGAGGCCTTGGAGAACTGGGTGGACTACGTTGCCCAGGAGTTCTCAGCCTAATATTGGGACGAGCAAAGCGTCGAGGACGCTAAAGAGGCGGAGTGCGAGGAGCCCTCGAGCGAGCAGGAGACGGAGGTCTCCTCGCCGATGCCACTGCAGCGATTGAGCAGAGTGTACTACCGACCGAGGTTCGACGACAAGAAGGGCCTCATCATGTTGCTGGTGACGAGGTTCACGACGACGTCAGGCGAGTGCCGCTGGGTGGCGATCGGCCCGACGGGAAGGCTCCAGGTCATCGACCTGGCAGTGAAGGCGATGGTTCGGTCCACCAAGTTCGCGGGCGTGGACCACGGAGTTTTCCGGGGCATGTCAGCTCGCGAGAAGGCTATGGCGGTGGAGGCGGCGGATCGAATGAGAACATCGGGAAGCATGACGACGACAGCTACGATCACCCGCGACTTCAGTCGGAAGAACTTGACGGGCAAGAAGACCCATCGTCGTCACCTCGTGACGTGGCTGACGAAGGTAGCGAGCAACGTCGTGGGCTACGTCTGGGCCCGACGGAGCTTGGGAGGCTTCGCGGGATCGGCCTTCGTGTCGTGGAGTGCTTGCGCCTACTTCAACGCGGTGGAGTGGACGAAGTGGGTGTACAACAGCGCCAAGGAGACGGTGGAGACGGTGGATGGCTTCAGGGGGGAATGCGAGCAGCTAGTGGGGATCCACAAATCGGGGGTACTGGAGCCGCGGTACATGTCCGTGGGCATAATGTTCGTGATCGGCGTGACAGGCTCGTGCTGCCGCGGACGGCGTTCGCGGCATCCGGATCGGACCGAGGAGACCGAGACGGGGTCAACGTGGCAGGGGATGCTCCCCTGGTCTGGCAGCCCTGTTCCAAGCTCCTCTGGGGCTTCTACCCATCGCGACGAAGGCGTCGCGGTGTCTGACGGCGAGGAGGAGGAGTCCGTGGAGCACGAGATGACCAGGCAGCTGAGCGCAATCACGGACAGGCTGTCAGCGCTGGAGGCCAAGAGCGCGGCTTCGCCGCCGGCGGCGCCGACAGCGGTGGAGTTTTCGAGCAAGCTACTGGGGTCTCTCACTGGCAGTGTGGAGCCCGGCGAGGGCTCTCAGCGCGACCAGATGATGCCCCGCCCCTTCGACCGCTTGGACCGCCACAAAGAGATCGCGCAAAGCGACAGCTTGGCAGCGACAGCAGGATCACCTACGGCAGCGCCCGAGGCATCGGTCCAGCATCCCGAGGTGGGGGCCCCGGTCCGAGGCCCAGGCGATTCGTTCGAGGACATGCCAAGGAGAAGCTAAACGCGTTCTCCCCGAGTTCGAGCCGGACGATCCCAGGCGGCGTCAAGGCAGGGGTCGCTCCTTCGACGGCGGCAAGGCCGCGCAGGAACGAGTCGACCGCCGCGTCGGCCATGCGCGAGATGATTCGCCCCCGGCAGCTGGGCGGCGACCGCGCGGCGGTGGAGATGCTGCTCATCGGCGCGATGATCGACAGGTCCATGGTCGAGGTGCCCGCGGACTGGATCAAGTAGGAGACGACGGAGCTCGCCGCGCGGAGGGCGCGCGGGGTCGGGCGGGCGCTCGAGAACGCGAAGCGGAGGAGCGACTGGAAGCCCCCAAATGGCGCCGAGCAGGGCTGGGAGTCAAGAGTGAATTACACTGCGCTGGAGGAACTCGACGCAAGCAAAAGCGACCAGGATGGCTTGTTCATCGACGGGGTGGCGAGGGATCTTCGGGAGAGGCCGGCCCGCCGCACCTTGCTGGCGAAGCCCCTCGACCAGCTGAGCGACCGCAAGAATGCGGCCCCCAGGACAGACGAGTAGCAGGCGACGGGGTGCTGAAGTTCAGGCGCCAGGCCCAGGCCGGGCGCGTCCAAGCTGCTGCCGCGGCCTTGACAGCAGCTAACCTCACCTGCGTGCGCAGCAGCGTAATTTTCTTCTAGCTTCTCATCGCGACGAGAGCGGAGTGCGAGTTCCCGTCCGACGGTCGAGCCAGGGACCCGCTGGAGGCGCTGCCGCTCTTCAGCCCCCCCGAGCCTACGGCGTCGGCTTCGGGGCGATCGAGATCTCGGGCGGCCCAGGGGGGGGCGATCAGAGGCAGGGCGAGCGCGGCTGCGAGGTCCTCGACGTTTTTGACGACTGGCTGCCACGACCGACTTCGAGACGCCGCATGGGGCAGCGCGAACGAGTGTGCGATGAGCCACGAGCTGCCACGGAGGATCTCCGAGAGAGCGTTGCAGTGCCACCGAGAGGGCCGCGACCTGAAGATGCACGCCGTGCGCCTCCGACGCCGAGTCTGCTTTCGAGCGGCTGGCCTTGCGCGCAAAGGCTGGGCCTTTCGTGGGCATTGATGCATCGAACAACGACGACAGGGTGCCGGAACGAGGGTATGTCATGGCCTTCGCGAGCGGCGATGCGTTTTTGCCACCGGCGGGGGCGGGGCCATGCGACGTCAAGCTGGTCTCGCTGAAGGCCAGGTATTACTTCGATTTTTTTTTCTGGGAGATGGCCCTGCCGCCGAGTCAGTCGGGCGAGGCGGACGTCGAGAACGCGCGCGCCTACACCGACCCGAGCTTACGCCACAAGTCGGCGAGGCTGGACTTCGCGGCGAGGCTGCGCGGGTCTGGGGCGCCGGGATTCACCGGCGTCTGCAGGTCGGAGGTGGCCGTGTTCTTCGCGATGGAAAATGCGCGACGACGGGAAGTTCGCGCTGAGGCCTGCGCGGGACCTGGGGCGCGTGAACTAGCGCTTCCGAAGGCCCCCCCCGCATCAACCCTGGGTCGCCAATGGCGATGGCGGAGCTCGACCCGTCGGACGAGGCGGCGCAGGGCAGGGCTTTGAAGTCGATGCGCGGGGGGCGCGTTCGGTTTCCTCCGCGGGCGCAAGATTTGTTCGGAACTCTGGCCCCGCATAGTTTTCGGGGGCGCGTCGATCGACCAATTCCGACCGTGCCGAGAGGATGCCGATATCTGCGCCTGATTGCGATGCCCATGGGTTTCGGCTAGTTTCCAGCGATCTGCCACGGAGCGCTGGAAGACATGATCTGCGACCTGCCTGGCCCCCCGAGTCGCGGCCAGATTGCGCGCGGCCTGGTGTCCCTCAGCTTCGCGGAGGGGGCCCTCATCTTGGGCGATTTTGTTTTTTTGGCTCTGGCGATCGAGGGCGAGTCCACGATTGTGGCCACGGTGAAGGAGGTCGCCAGCCCGAGGCTCGCAGAGGTCGGGCTGGGCATGCGCGAGGACGGGGCGGGGGGCGCCGCGCCCCTCCCCCTTGGCGACGATCGCCGAGAAGCCCTGCCGCCTGACGGCCGCGAGGGAAATAGTCCGGAACTTGATCGGAGCGACTGGGGCTCTGCTAGCTCGAGGGCGCGCCACGTCTCAGGAGCTGTCGCGGATAGTGGGCTCTTGGGTATGGTTAGAGATGCGTTGCCGCTCCGCCTCCTGCCCGCTGGATTCGCGCTGCGAGTTCGTGGCGAAGTGCGACGGGGATCAAGGGCGGCACGAGCTGTGGGAAAGCGCCCTAAACGAGCCCCACATACTGTGCCACCTAGCCCATTTGATGCGCGCGCACCTGGGGGCTCAGTGGAGCGAGACGGTGTTCGCCGCGGACGCGAGCAGGACAGGCCCAGGAGCAGTGGAGACCGAAGCGTCGCGGGACGAAGCGATGGCGGAAGTCCACAGGCAGTGGGGGGTCCAGCAGTTGCACGACATGGCGAGGGGCGAAGAGGAGGAGGAGCTGCTGAGCGGCGACGCGATGGGGCGCTCAAAGCGAGGTATCCATCAGGTGACTGGCGAGAGCGAGGTGGCGCCCCAGCGCAGCGCGGCCGACGCGTTCTCGGGCCACGGCGGCTTCGGCGAGGAAGTGCGGAGCGAGTGCCAGTGCGAGGCCCTGTTCGTGGACAGCGCGCAGCACCCGCGGCGCGACCTGATGGGCCCATCCTTCGTCGAAGTCGCATGCCAAGCCATCCTGGGCGGGCTGCTCTGCCTGGTTCGCATGGCTCCTCCTTGCTCGTCGTTCTCTCGGGCGCGCCGGCTTACCATCCGAGCCCCTGGCCGCTGGGTTCGGGGGCCCCCTGGCCCATCGCCTCAGCAGGTGCGGAGGGTGCGAGAGGGGGGCGCTCTCGCGCAGGCGGAGATCTCCATGCGTCGCGCGTTTGGCAGCAGGCGTGGGGATGAAGTTGATGGATTAGGCGTGCGTCTTCGCGGTGGAGATAGTGCACTGGGCCATCGGGGCCAAGTGGCTGAAGCCGACCCGCCTGCCCACCCGCGCGGCAGCGCTGAAGGGGCTCGCCTGCCGCTGCTCGAGGGATTATCAACATCGTGAACTGCGAGGACGGAACTCCGAAGGCCAGCTGTGGACGCGCCTCGCTGCGGCGCGCCCCCCAGGTCTCTGCGGCGCATATGCGAAGCTGGCGCGGCAGGCGATCGACGCGAAGGGGCTGGCCATCCGCGACTGGAGAGTCCGAGAAGTTCGGAGCCCCCCGGAGAGGCCGAAAGCAGCCATGGACCATTGGGCGGATATATCGAGATGGCACCTATCACGGAGAGGAGTGCGGGCATGCGAAAGGCCGCATCAATGTGCAGGGGATGCGGACAGTGACCTCTGTGGCGAGGCATAAGTGCAGATCGTCCAAGTGCTGGTTCCGTCGATGTCTGGTTCTGTGCGACTCGATGGTGACGGTCGGCGCGGCGAGGAAAATGCGGAGCTCGTCTCGCCCGCCGATGACGCAGTTGAGGAAGATTGGCGCCGTCGCCCTAGCGACGGGCGCGGGGCTGACATTGAGGTGGACACCTACGGACATGAACCCAGCGGACGGCCCGTCGAGAGGAGAGAGCGTCGGCAGCGCCGAAAGCACCAAGACGAAGGCCGAGCCGAAGAGGGTCGCCCTGGATGCCGAGCACCCGTTCGAGAGGCTTCTAGGCGACCAAATCGACATAATGAGCACGCGCGCCGATCGCGCTCAGGCCTGGCATCCATGGGTCCGATGCGCCTCACGACGACGCGCTGCGATGCGTTCGTCGCCAGTGCCGCTAGCCGGGGGCCGCGAGGCGCCGAAGCAGACGAGTGGCACGGAAAGGACATGGAGAGCGAGGACGAGGACCTGCAGATCCTCTTGGGCCAGCCCGGTCGCGGGAGCAGCGTGGGCCATCAGGTCGAAGAGAAGGTTCGCTCAAGAAGAAGGCTTCCAGTGCGAGGAGGCAAGACAGTGCTCGCCGTCGACCCGACATCCCGATGAAGAAGAACGGTCCCAGAGCCTTCGAGATTGCAGCCATCGAGAAGCCCGTCAGCACGAGCTCCTTCGGAGACGACAAGCTAGAGCCGCCTCTCAGACCGCTGACCCATGCCGCGCACGACAGCTCCAACGTGCAGCACATCATGGAAGTGGAGCCTTTCCTTCGCGACGTGCACAGGAAGCGTCTCCCATTCCCCAGCCCAGGCGAGCGGGGCACCACGGTGGCCGCAGAGCTGGACAACAGGTGCTTCGCGGAGAGGGCCCCCTTGAACAAAGGCACAATGCTGCGCCGCGGCCTGATGTGCATCTACCCAGAATCGAAGTCGGAGATGCTGATTGCCTTGTGAGCGTTGCACAGCTGGGAGATGCACCAGGAGACGTGAGAAGGTGGCCCGGCTTCAGTGGAAGCAATCTACCACATATCTCGAGAAGCAGTTAAGGGGGGGCACGTGGGCGAAAGGCTAGCATTCTTGCTAGCCTACGATTGCTATCTTCGAGAGCAGGACTGGCTTCAGCTGAGAGCGGAGGACGTGCATGTGAGCCATCGAGATCCAGCAGGCCCGAGGTCAATCAAAGTTGCGATCCTGCTCGGACGACGCCACAGAGGAGAGGGCGTGAAGACCGGCCAGGAGCAAGGCGTAGCTATCGACGACCTCGGGGTCGCCACGAAGATTGCAGAGCGAGCGCGGACCTTGCCGAAGGACGAGCTCGCGTTCAACGCGACGGCTGCGAAGGCAGGAGCCGCATGGCGAAAGATCTTGGCGGACAAAGATCTGAACTGGATTGGGCCCATGCACGCGCTGAGGCATAGCGGACCAAATCACGACATTATGTACCAGAGGCGTCCCATAGGCGAAATTCAGAGGAGAGACCGGTGGACCTGGAGTAACAGCATGGCAAAATACAGCAGCAAAATACAACAATTCGAAACTACCGCTAGAAGTCGAGCAGGTGGAACGAGACGCCAAACATGATATCACAGTTATTATCCGAGGCATGCCCAAGACCAGTTCGTGGAGTGCGGCCGGTGAGGCCGCCATGAAGGTCATCGGATCCCACGGTTCCCAGGCCACGGCGGCCCTGGACGAGCCAGACTCAGAGGTGACGGCTTCGCCGACGCACGCCCTGCCTGCCCGCTGCTCAAGTGTCTCCACCGTCCTCGTCCTCCTCCTGGCCCATCTGAATATGCTAAGGCGCCCCACCCTCCCAAATCCCAATCTTTAAGTGTGAACCGAGGTTGCGGGGCCTGGGGGTGTTTTTTTTCTGGAGTTGGCCCTCGTTGATTTCAAGCCTCGTGCGCCCTGGGATCCAGGGCCCTCGTGCGAAGCCCAGACTGCCGCCGCTGGCGGCGCGAAGCCTTCGGAGTGGCGGGCTGTGCGTGCTGCGGTGTGGATGAAAATCCCTCCCTGGCCATCTCATCGCTCCGTCTTAGAAGCTCGCTTTGCGGGGCCACCAAACGTGTGAATGGCGCGGGCTGTGCCGAAATAGTCAGGGGACCGCATGCACCGTTTTGCCACTGAGGCCTTCGGTGGAGCTACTTGTTGTGCCCCGCAGCGTTTGAGAGGTGTGCCGAAAAAGGGGGGCCATGTAAGACATTGCAATTGTAGGGCCACCTAACATGCGAAGGGGGTGCCGAAATGGGCGGGGGGACCAGGTGCAACACTTTGCCACTGAGGCCTTCGGTGGAACTCCCTGTGGGGCCACCAAACGCGTGAGAGGCTGAGGCCTTCGGTGGCGCTCCTTGCGGGGCCACGAAACGTGTGAGAGGTCAGCGACTTGGGCCTGCCCCCAGGTCTGACCACAGCGCCAGCGCGCTACGCCGCTGGAGCCCCGGAGGAAGGCGGGGGCGCCGACCCGTTCGGCCTCGCGCAGCCCGGAGCGACCCTGGACGCGAACACCGCGAGGATGCTCCACGCTTTGGAAGTGGTTGCCAGTGCCCGGCAGAGTGACAAGGCGGCCCAGCGAGGGACGGTGGCAGCGCTGGGGAGAGCCGAGGAGTTGGACGTCTACCTGGCGCGCGGTTGTGGCCAACTGACCGTGGAGGTTTGCGACGAGGTCCTTGGACGCGAGCTGTTCTACGCCCTGCGCCGGACTTGTGAGCAGAACAAGGCCCTGATGCTCGCCGTCGAGACGCCCACGACAGTGTCCAATCGGATCGCGATGGCATGCGCCTCGCTCAGCTTCGGCGGCAGCAGCTTAGACAACCTGGCCCCGTGGTCGGCCTCCGTGGCGGATTTCCCGACGTGCAAGACGGTCGCGTTCGACAAGTACAGCGCGCCGCACGACGCGAAGCTGGAACCTAGGCCAAGGGCCCCCGTGGTCTTCGACCAGTGGAAGCGGCAGGCCCAGAACATGACCAGGTTCTTTGGGCTCGTCTTCGGACGAGAGCATGTCAAAGAGCGCCTGGATTGCCTGGAGACCCTCGCGCGGGAGTGCGAGAAGGACGACCACGCTTTCCCGCCCAAGTTCATCTACGAGTTGTGGGAGGAGCTGTGGGCGACCTGGTGTGAGCGACTTCGAGAGAAGAAGCGGGGCCTCCTACGTGTACTGCAGACGGAAAATCCTCGGAAGGAGGATCTCAAGATGGTGGCCTTCGCTCCCCGGTCGGACGGACGCCCAGCGTTCGTCTTTCCCAACGTCTTCGACCTCGAGTCCCCCGCGGGCTATTGCCAGGAGGTCGTGCGCCCGCGACAGCAGCGCTACCTCCAGACCGTCCTCAACGACTCGATGCACGGGGTGCGTGGCGCCCCGGGCAAGGCTGGGGAGGTCAGAGGAGAGGGAGATGAGTCAGCCGCGGAGCCACAAGAACAGCGAGCCGGAGCCACCCCCAAGAAGAAGCCTAAGGCCAAGGCCCAGCCGAAAGCCAGCTCCGCCCGAGCCGCATACCCTGCGGGCAAGCGGCTGAACGCCCAGGAGATCAAGCTGCCAACCTACCAAGACAGGCTGGGCGCCGCCCGACGAGTATGCCGAGGTCCAGCGCACCGAGCTTGAGTCGGAGCTTCGCGAAGCTGCCCAAGGGCCCGACGCTACCTGGCTGGAGGACCCACGCGCCGACAGTCCGGCCCTGATTGGGACAGGTGTCTGCACGGACGAGGGAGCCCTGGCCCAGCGAAAGCTGCTCGAGGCTGTCCAGGAGAGCGGGGCGCTCGACTCCGTGAGCCACGCCAGCGACTACATGCGGTCACATGTCTTGGCACGTCTTGCCTGCGCCCGCGGGCGCGAGGAGGAGCTCTCTGTTGAACAAGTGCTCCTTGAAGCGACGCGCCAAGGCGGGCCTACCCTGGCCGCCGAGGCTAGTGAGCTGCTAGACCGCCTCGGGGCGAAGGCTGGCAACCTGGGAACTGACCCTGACGTCATCATAACGCCAGTGCGGTGGAATGCTGAGAAGTCGGTGGGACAGGGCTCGGTCACGGTACAGGGCCAGACTTGGCACTACCTCGACTGCCAGGACCAGCTGCCCCTAGACGAGTGCGTCGCGAAGAGATTACACGTGCCCGCCGGTGTCTCGGAGGAACGGCAGTGCCTCCCACTCCACCTGGCGGCCGCCAAGCTCTGGGTGCAGCTCGAGGCGCCACCCGACGCCCAGCAGGTCAAGGACCTGGCCCTTGAGATCCGCAGGGATCTCCTGGAGAAGGCTACCGACGCAGCCGCGGGCCTTGCCGACGCCCCACCCTGGATATCTTCCAGGGAAGCCGAGGTCCGGATGCACATCCATGACGCGGTGCATCGCGACCACGACAAAGACTTCCGGTGCGTCGCCCTCTTCCCGTGCGAAGCGTTGGAGGAAGTGGTACTCGGAGTATGGCGAGCAGATCACTGGGGCCACCTGGATATTAATACGGTTCCCCCGGCGGGGGAGCCCAAGCAAGAGTGCCGCGTGATCATCCATCGTGGGCACATGCGTGTTCTCCACCCTCCGCCCGGAGCTGAGGGCAGACAAGTGGCAGACGAGCTGATCCGCACCTGGGCCACGAGCGGGAAGGACCTCAAGGAGCTCCCCACCATGGGCTGGGAGACATACCTCGCCTCGGAAGAGGATAGCAGCCCAGTGGTGGCCAGAAAGCCTCCCCCGTGCCAGCACTGCCGAGCACTTGCCGCGCAGCGGCAGCAGCGTGGGAGAGCCGCCGGCGGGGCACCCGCCGTGGTCGAGCTCCCCACCGAAGTGGCTTGCCCAGACTTCGGGGACCTGGAGCCTTTGCGATCAAGACCCACGTTCGCGTGGGGACTCAGGACTCGGGAGATTTTCGCTGGCGCAGGGCGCTGGACGCAGGCTATGAAGAACGCGGGCATCGCCACCAGCGAGTCTGTCGAATACTTTGGGCAGTCTCTGCTCGGCAAGGACCCCAGGCCGCAGTTCGACATCCGCGACCCGCTGGTACGCGAGCGCCTGTACCAAGAGTTCAGTGCGCCTCCAGGTCCCGACGAGGCCAACGTGCTGCAGTTCGCCCCACCCTGCGTAAGCCACTGCCCCTGGCAGCTAGCAGCAGGAGGGACGAGGACCTTCGAGTGCCCGGATGGGACTGGGGAGCGGCAAATCGAGATCGATGGCAACGTGTTCGGGGAGTTCGCGTGCATAGGGGCGAAGCGGGGCTACGAGGCGGGACGGGAGTTCCTCATCGAGTCGTCAGCGCGGGATGGCCGGTACCCTAAGCTGTGGGACCACCCCTGCATGCGAGCCCTGATGCACACGACTGGAGCCCGAGTCCTCGCCATAGACATGTGTGAGTGGGGACTCGCACCACCAGACGAGCCACAACATCGGTACCAGAAGCGGACCTGGTGGTTAGCATCGCTCGGGCTCTACCCCATATGCCTTGATCCTGGCCAGGAGGTGCGCAGGCAAGCACACGCATCGCACGCTGGAGGGCGGCTTACCGTACGATCTGACGGACGCCCAGGTGGAAGCCTACAACCTCGACGCGCGGATGCGGCTCAGCAAGACCGAGGCCAGCGAGTTGATCAACCTCAGCACCAAGTTGAGCGAGGCCGGCGGGTGCTACGGCCTCGACGAAGACGGTGTCACCGTCACGCTGCCCCCGGACGACAAGTTGATCCGCGTGAACCAGCTCACCGCACGGGCCGCCCCAGACAATTCCCACTGGGCGAGGATCGACTTCCGCACCAAGCGGCACTACTCCGCGCTGCCTGAGAACCAGTGGGCCCTCTACTTCGGGAGGACCCCCGAGGGCGAGCTCCGCTTCACCATCAGCACGCAAGCCCCTCCCAACCTGGAAGGCGGAGGACGCGTCCCCAGCGGCACCCCCCAGCTCAGTGCCGCGGTAAAGGGAGAACTGGGAAGCGCCGGCTTCGGACTGGGACTACGGGGCACGCGGAGAACCCAGCGCGCGGGGCAGTATGCACCGCGGCTGTGCGCTGCCTGGGCAGCCGTGCTGAAGGCAGCGGCTGCCGGCACCGCCCCAGAGAAGCTGGAACAGATTGCGGCGATGGACGCCGAGGCGCGGGCGTTGGAGGAGAAGTTGGAGAGCAAGGTAGCGCGGGCCGGGCGTTCCGACGCCCTGGAACAAGACCCCCCCTTCTTGTTGGCCTCCGGCCTGCGCGGGAGAGGGCGATGGCACCGAGGACGGGGCCATCAGCAAGCACAGCGAGAAGTGCGGCAGCCTGAAGCAGAGCGCCATCACCTGCTGCCTGCCCCACCCGATATGGAGAAGCTCATTGGAGGTCGAGATTGACGAGGGCTCAAGGGGCCCTCGTGGAGGCAGTCGTTCAAAGGACGGCTACCTGGAGAGAGACGCGGCGGAGGAGGATGGCGGGATTTCAAAGGGCGAACGCCAAGGTGAGAACGAGTTGGAGGTGGAGACTTATGATGGGGTTGTCCCCCTAGGAGCTATATACGGCAAATTGGTCAAAAAATGCTTTTTGAGTTTCCCAAGATGATACCTCTTTTTTTGCTAAATTAACTTGGTCGTTCTTGTTTTTGTTATGTAAATTGGTTCGCATGAGGAGTTGAGGGGCAAGCCCTGGCATTTCTTGGAATGTCAGCCGAGATAGATCCAAACACTCCCGTGCGCTGGTTTTCGTGAGCCCGCTCCAACGAAACCAATCTACATCAGAAAACCAAAACGACGAAGCTACGTCTTCAGAAACAACCATATCATTTTGAAAAGCTCAACCAACAGTTTTCGACCAATTAACCAGCAGCGCCTCGCGACCCTCACTCCTCGCCGTTCCTTTTCTTCATCCCCCTCTTATGTTTCCTCCCCCTTTTCTTGGTGTCGACTTTGTTCGGCGCGCCCATCACGCGTTACGTGCCCTTTCGCGGAACTCAATCCCTTGCAGCCCCAGTGGAGGTGTTCGCATAGCACCGCCGCGCCCATTTCGGCACGCCTCTCGTGCGCCTCGTAACCCGCAGGGCGCCCTTCCCACGGCCCCAATCATGGAGGTGTTCGCGCGGGGCCGCCGCGCCCGTTTCGGCGCACCCTTCGCGCGGTTCGTGCCCCATTCGGAGTTTCGTTTGTGGCCCCAGTGGACGTGCTCGCGCGGCGCCGCCGCGCGCATGTCGGCAACCCCATCGTGCGTTTCGTGCCCAATGGCGAGCTCCACTTATAGCCCCAGCGTGACTTTGTGGTGCCGCGGCGCCCATATCGGCACGCCTCTCGCGTAGCTTGCGCCTCGCAGGGAGCTCGACCCACGGCCCAGTGGAGGCGGTCGCATGGCGCCGCCGCGCCCGCGTCGGCACGCCCCTCGCGCGTGCCCCGCGGCAAACAGTTGAGGGTGGTTAGGGGATGGGGAGAAGGGGAGAGGGCCGTGGGGTAGAGGAGCGGGGAATAGACGCGCATGTGCGCGCGTCAGCTGTTGCGCGGGGGCCGCGTGGACGAGAGAGGAGGATGCGGGCGTGGATGGAGGATGCAGGAGGGGAGGCGAAAGAAGGCATGAGGGAAGAGGATTGAACAGGCAGGATAGAAGGGAGGTGATGAGGAGTAGTAGTCATCCTAATGGCCATGATGATGATGATGAGGATGCGAGGGGGGCGACGAGGGGAACCTTATTGCGGGGAGGGGCGCCCGCATGGCGCCCCCGCGCGAAATCAGACGCGCGCGCGTGGACGTGCGCGTCGTGCGTCTCGTGCCGCATAGGGAGTTCCACCGACGGCTTGGTCTGGGGGGAGGCTCTTGGGATCGTGGAGTCTGAGGCTTCTGGGTTGCCTGTTGTGGCCTTTTGGGGGTCGGGGCTTCGAGGTGCATTTTCGGGTTCTGGGGTCTGGGGCTTCTAGCGGGTGGGGGGCCTTTTGTGGCCTCGTGGGTGATGCCCACCAGGGTATGTTGGGCCTCTCGGGGTGCATCGTGGGATCGTAAGCGGTCCCCTGGGGGCCGTCTTGGGGGCCTCGGGGCCATCTTGGGCTGTCTCGGGGGGGCCCAGGCCATTTCGAGTGCAGTGTTGGGGGCCCCAGGGCCACGTTCGGGGTCGTCTCGGGGACCGCATGGCCATCTTGTGCCCCCGACGGGGGCTCCCGACGCCGTCGCGGCCCAAACCTTTTCCCATCAGAGGGCCAGATCGGCTTGCTGGAGACCAGCGCCGACGCCAGCACCAACGCCAGCACCGACGCCACGCCGCCACAGGCAATGCAGATGGATGCTGGACCACCCCTTGAGCACACGAAAAAGGCGTTCGGCACATACAGAGTCGCACACGTGACGATGAAGCTAGATGAGCTGCCAGTTGGCTACAAGAGGCGCGACGTCGTCTGGATCCCACTCGTGATCGACACTAGCAGCAAGGACGTCGACGACAGCAAAAAGGGCGACGTCGACGTCGACAGTCTACTGCAGCAGCTCGCCGACGGAGAACCACAAGAGAAGAGGCCGAAACTTGCACCGCACCTGGATCCGAATGTGTTCACGCAGATCGAGATCACCAGCGACGACGACGAGGGCGACGTGAACAGCAGTGGTTGCCAGGCAGAGTCGGTGGTCCAGCAGCAGTTGGGCTCGGCAGTTGGCGACGACAGAAAGATGCCCAAGAAAGCGGTGCGGCCCCAGGCGCTCAACCAGAATCAGAGCTTCCGCATCCTCGGGCAGGAGCTGAGCCTGGTGTGGGAGTCGGCCAGGCAGAAGGAGGCAGCAGAGAAGGCCACCGCGGCCGCCGTTCGCTCGCCCTGGCACGGGCTCCGAGCGGCCGCGGAGGCAGGCGCCCCGGCGGCGGCCAGTGCAGCGGCCGACTGCGACCAGGGCGGCGGCTCCAAGGACGGCGACGACGGCGACGGCCCCGACGGCGCGAAGCACCACTCCGACAAGGGCGGTACTCCGAGGCCGAAGCTGCACTCCAAGGCCAAGCCTGACGGTGAGGCGCCCTCCGACAAGGCGGAGCAGCAGCGGCAGAAGGGCGGCGGCACGCTCCAGAACAAGAAGATCACCGAGCAGCACTTGGAGACGCAGCGCTACGACGAGAAGCCGCCGCCCGTGTTCGACACGCTGAAGGAGTTTGGCGCGGAGCACAGCGGCGGCAGCAACCCTCACCCGTACGGCATGGGCGGCGAGTCGCAGGCGCCGTTGGACGTCGATGATGTCCTCGAGGGCGACTCGCTCAAGCTCTAGTTCACCAGTCTGTGCAGCACGAGCTCGAGCTACGCGGCGGGAAGGCTCAGCGATCAGAGATTCGCGAGCCTGAGCCCGCAGACCAGGTTTCAAGTCGCATGTGTTTCTCGTGCGCTCCAGCTCGATGCAGCAGATGATACGAGCATGGAGCGGTCACGCTTGGTGATCGCACATCGTGTGCTCGTGTCGAAGGTTGGTGAAACACGATGTGTTGTCCTTGCCACCTCATCCCCACCCCATCCTCCCAATCGGGCTTTGCCATGTCAAGATGCCTCTCGGCACTCCGACTCCGCCCATGTCTCGGTCGGCCCGTGCAGGCCTCAAGAGGGCCGCGAATGGGCCTCGAAAGCCACTAGTGGGGGGGGGCGCCTAACGGGGCTCCACTGTCTCCAGGGACTTCGGGGTTCGGGGTGTCTTGGCCGTTTGCTCTCGGGACTCGGGATTCCTGGCGCCGAGGGTCTAGGGTGCCTCAGGGATCAGATTGTGTGGGGCACTTGGGCTTCGGGGCTCCAGGGTCCCAGGGCTTCCAATGCCAATGGGATTCGGGGCGTCTGGCGCCGCTGGCTCTCGGGATTCTAGGCGTTCAGGGCCTTCAAGGGCTTGGGGGTCATGCTGTGTGGAACCCCTGACCCCTGGGCCTCGGGGTTCCAGTGGCTCAGGGCTTCCAACGCCCATGGGGCCCAGGGTGTCTGGGGCCGTTGGCTCTCGGGGCTCCAGGCGCTCAGAGTCTCCAAGGGCCTAGGGCCTAGGGGCCACGGGCCTAGGGGGTCTCGGGGGTCCCTTGGCTTAGGGCGCCCTATGCCCATGGGGTGCATGGTGTCTGGGGCCGCGGGCCGCGGGTGCCCCACGGTGTCAGGGCCCTCTGCGGCCAATGGGTTCATGGTGTCTGGGGCCGCGCGCTCGCGAACCCCGTGGTCCAGTGCCTCCCCCCCGTAGCAGGGGAGGCCATTGCCGCGTCAACGCTGCGGCTGGCGGGCGCAACCTATGGCGCAAACAACGGGCGCGACCGACGCCGCCAGGAAACTCACGCCCTCCGTTTGCCCTGTCTCTTAGAAGCTGCGGCCGTGCATGTGCGAGCACTGTCGGGGAATGCGTGGCGCGGTGTGCTATGGTGCTAGACAAAGGTTAGCTTGGTCATGCACTGCGGCGCTGATTGATGGTATGCCGTGCAACGTTGAATGCCAATGCAATGCAACGACAACCATGATGTGCTACGGCTATGCTATGCCGTGCGGTCACACCGTAACTAGCCATTTTGGCCCTTCGGATTCGGCTCGCCCCCCGCTCGAGAGCGCAACGGCTCCAGGGCGGCTCCGAGGACGTGTGCATGGAGTGGGATGGCGCTGGCCCTGGCCTCCTCGGGCCTGGCGGCGATCCTGTCGCGGGTGGGCCTGGGCGGGGCGTTGGCGCGCCCGCGCCTGGGCGAGGAGATCCAGGTCGAGGCCGCGGCCGCGGCCGAGCTGGCGCTGGGCGCGGTGGCCGCGCAGCTGGGCGCGCCAGAGGCGGGCGTGTCGCGAGGCGGCCAGCGGCGGCGGCCGCTGGCGAGGGGCCAGCCGACGAGCCTCAGCAGAAGAGGTTGAGGGTGCCAGTGCTGGAGGATTATGGTGCTGATACTGTTCGCCGCCTCTTGCAGGGCGATGTGTTCCCAGGCGCGCCGAGCCCGCTATTGCCCCTGTTCGAATCGTGGCTGTGTGCGTCTCGCAAGGGCGAGTGTCAGATTGACGGCAACACCATGCGGCTATTGAATAGCCGTCTGAATCCTGAGTGCTCAACTGCTGTCATGTCCCTTGCCCACCTGGGGGACAAATTCGGCACAGAACGCCACGAGATCAAAAATCGGATGATGGACGCTGCATCCATTGCCATACTCTCCAATCGAGCGGAGCGCCGAGCCTTGGAGCTCGCACTTACCAGCAGCGATGTGCCAGGCGACCCCGTGCAGATACAACCGATGCACTACGCCGAGTTCCTCATGTACGACGAGTCGCCGCACACGCTGAAGTTTGTTGATTTCATTCGCGGTGGAGGTCGGCACCGCATGCTGGAGTCAATCGCGTTGCCGCTGCCTGATGCCGTGCAGGGCGACGCGCTTGTCGGGCAGCTGCCATCACAGCTTGCTGCTATGAGTGCGTCCGAGGTTGGCCCGATGAAGCTGCTCCAGATCAGGACAGAGTTTTCGATGCTGCTGCGCGTTATCGACCACAGGCGGGGCGGGGCCGTTTCATGGTGCATGCTGTCGGGGGAGCAGCCCAACCACCTGCAAGCGATCGACCGCTGCACTGCCGAGAACTGCAGGCAATGTCTGCATAACGTGTTTGGTGGGTCCCTTCGTTCGAGAGGGTTCGAGCAGCGCTTCCGGGGCACATGTCTGGATAGGGCCCCCGTCAACGCGAAGACAGAGCGCGGCGTTCGCATCATGGACGCCCCCGACGACCAGCACTTGAATTCGTGACGCTTCGCGTATCCCCACCAGCCCATTTAGAAACGACGCCCAGGCCCATGCGAGGTGAGGTTATCATGGAGTGCATCTTGGGCTATCTGGAGCCCTCCTGGAGCCATCGAGGGCCACATTGGACGCTCTATCTACTCGCAACGCCCCCCCCCCCCCCGTCCAGGTCCAGGGGTCGGGGGGTCGGGGGAGGGGCAATCCCCTCCCCGAAGGGGAAGAACGGTGGGTTGGAAGAAACGCAGCCTGTGCGCCCAGAGGGCGGTGTGGATTTAGATTGCAGCGCCCGCGTTGACATGACTATCAAAACGCATTTGTTTGCCACGCTGAAGCCCACCATCGTGGGCATGAAGCGTGCGGCTGCGTCATTGAGAGTGCTGGGGTCCATGACTTCTTTCAGGCGGATGTTCAAGACCGTGGTCCGACCGCTGATCGAACCTGTCTTTGGAGAGTGTCCTGCGGATGCGGCTCTGTACCGCATGAGGTGCATCAGGCTGTTCACCACCAGCCTGCAGAACTCTGTCCCGAAGCTCGTTGCGAGGCACATGTTTCCGAATGGCGACTGGCGGCGGCGAGATATAATACCGATTTACCTTGCTGGCGAGGAGGCCGACTACACGCCTGCCCAGATTGATTCGCATAAGACACTCGTCGTGGAGGGCCTGTGTTACGCCTTTTGCAGCCGTGCCCCTGACAACTTTGCTGAGCACCATTGGACTGGCCACACGGAGTGCACGTGCGCCTTCGGGATGTTGGAGGTTTGCAATGGCATACTTGCCCACGTGTACCCTGCCTGGGCGCGCAGCAAGGGGACGCGGCCTCGCAGGCCTGTCGCCGCGGCTGGCGAAGTCGCCGCGGCCGCGGCGCCAGTGCCAGGTGGCGGAGCAGCGGTTGTCCCATTTGTCGCCCCCGAGGTTGGGCCCGCTGCCCGCGACGGCGGGCGGAACCCGATCGATGCGGCGGAGGAGCAGAATTCTGCAGACAGGCGCATCGCCTGCGACTGGATTCTGTCTGACCCGCTGTTCGACTTACTGCTCATGAGAATGGCCCTCACAGTCTTGGCGCCGCTGGACCACGTTGGTCTCACGATGTCAGGCGAAGCTTGGGAGCGTGAGCAGCGGCACAAGGTCGCTGCGGCGCTGTCTGCGGGGCAGTCGATGGCGGCGGCAATGGCGGGCAGGCAGTATCGGATCAGCGTTGCCGCCGAGGGTGCCGCAGAGATGAGTGCCTTCAGAAAGCTACGCTACCTGTACGATGAGGATGAGTTTTGGACGATCGTGCCGATCAAGTACTTCGACGATGCCAACGTGACCAAGGTGTTTAGGTTGTTCAGCCGCCTTGGTGCCCTGATCGAGGAGCTGTGGGCCGCTCCCAACCGTTCCAAGGACGTCCAGTTGTTCAGGCTGGTGCATGACCCTAGTCGACTCGCCCAAGTTCGAGCTGGCCGAGTCCGAGACTATTGCTTGTACGGGGCCTTCGGCAGGAAGTTCTTGGAGGATATTTTGGACTGTGGCGACCAGTCCGAGATTATTGTGAGACTAGCGTTTCTAGCATCGTGCATTCGTACGTCGATGGCTCCAGTGGAGGCTGGCTGGGCGTTCGTCCGTCGATTATGCAAGAAGCTCGGCTGCCAGACACATCAACAAGAGCTTGGCTACATATCCGCTCAATGGGTGTTAAGTCGATTCCGAGCGATGCTGGAGCACGATCACACGTTGGCTGAGAAGTTCGTGCTCCCTGAGAACCTTCGCATCCAGTGCGACGCTGCCGACGACCCTGGTGAAGATGGTGACGCATCGCCGTCGGCTGCTGGCTGGAGCGGGCCTTGGAGGGCTTTCGTCGCCGAGAGCGACATCGGCCTGTTCCGCGATTTCGGCAGCTTGGGGGAGAGGTACAGGGACGTCAAAGCGAACGACCCCGTTCGCTTTGCACAATTGCAGGCTGCTGGGGCGCAGGGCGCGGAGAGGCGCCGCGCTGGCGAGCGCCCGTTCGGGCCCATCAGGAGGGACGTTGTCAGGGCCGCTCATAGAGAGCAGCAGCAGGCTCGCTGCCAACGTATCAGTGACATGATATCGAACCCGATGGGTGGGGGCATGGGGGACGACGACGAGGTAGACCAGAAGACGAGCCTGGCCGAGGCGATCGTCGAGGGGGGCGCTACCTTGGATACCTCCCTGCAATCGGCTCGGGCAGACGCGAAGTGGTTCGGCAAGTTGAAGGCTGCGGAGCATAGACAGCTCACATCGGATCTGCTGGATTACAGTTCTCGGAACTCGCGCGACCTGGTGCAGAACGTGTTTGGGACGTCTCCTCTGATGGCTCCATTGCTGCACCAACTGGGCGCGGTGCCTGTGCCCATGGAGAGGTTTTCGCACTTGACTTTCCAGAGTGCGGCAGCCGTGCGGACCACTTGCGTGACTGCTTTGGTCGCCGTGGGTCGCTGCCCCAGCGGGCGCACGGCGCGGCCTCTGCTCGGCGCTGATTGGGGCAGGAAGCACACCATGCAGATGCATGCAGCGGCCGAGCCGATCAGGAAGGAGACTGTTGCAGAGAGAAACCAGTGGCGTTGCGCCAGGGCAGGCGTCCATTTGTGCGGCGCCAAGGGCAAAGACACCTACTCCTTCCGCAACTCGGTGCTGCGGATGCTGAAGGTGCGATGTCCCAAGGACAGTGCCGCTCGCCAGAAGCTGATTGCTGGCAGCCTCGTCCTGTGCGTCGCGCGGATGCGACGAGAACCTGACGACCACAACGTGCCGCTCGACTTCGAGGCAGCTGAGGTGGTGTGCTCGTGGTACCATCTTGCTGTCCACTACTTGTCGCCATTCCGACCCACGCTGCAAACCATGCTCCGCCAAGATTGGGATGGCCCAGTCGTGAACTTGAAGGATGCGGGTGTACAATATTGTTACCAGTGCGGGTTTTGAGTTTCCAGATTTCGTCACGGTTGTGTTGGGGGCCCTCGGGGCCTCGAGCGTCCGCTGAGAAACGCGCGAGGGTTGTGCCCAAAGTCATGGTCTCCAACGCAGCCGTGGGGTCCAGCAGCGTGCTCCTGGGGGCCCATTGGCAACGGTCTGCGTGAGGGGCGTGCTTGATGAAGGAGGCCCCGTGGGGCTCCGTTGGGGATCCACTTCGAGGCCCATGTGGGGCCATGGAGCGCCAGGCGTGTGAGGCGCACGCCGAACTTAGGCGCCGTCGGGGGTTTCTGAGGGGCCCCGTGGAGCTTGGCAACGCATACTTGCAAGCGTATGCTTTTCATTGGTGCTTTCGTGTTCGGGTGCAGTCGCCCCCTGAGGCGCCTCGGGGGTTCGTTCGCGGGTAGGCGCGTGCCCCGAGGCGCCATCAAGGGCGACTGCGCCCCGATGGGAAAGCGCCCAAGTGTGTCCCCCGCTACCCCCCCTCCCCGCAGGCCGCGCTGGAGTGGCAGACCCTCTA
This sequence comes from Prorocentrum cordatum, assembly GCA_963575745.1. Classification (NCBI taxonomy): domain Eukaryota; class Dinophyceae; order Prorocentrales; family Prorocentraceae; genus Prorocentrum; species Prorocentrum cordatum. Next base: position 40,149 of record CAUYUJ010002367.1, read on the forward strand.
CCGCATGGCCGACGGGGCGGAGCTGCCGAACCAGGGTGTCCTGATCGGCGCCTTGTTCGAGCTTCGGGAGGGCGCACGGCGCCGCGGGCTCTTCGCCCCGCGCGCGGTCTCTGCGACAGTGCATCTGGCTGCGGGGAGTGGGAGGCAGACGTGGTTTCGGCTTTGGCCTCCCCAGCGCGCTGGCGCAGGAGTGGGCGCCGACGAGGACTCAGAAGGCCACGAGTCAGGTGGCGAGGACGAGGCCCCCTCACTTAGAAAATGCGGTTGCCAGATATGTTTGGACACCCCTGCAAGAGCATGATTTTACGATTGACAGGGCACGTAACGGCCGCATGGGGGATGCGGTTGGATGGCCGCGGGGAGGGGCGAGGATGATGACGAGGAGGGGGGCAGGCCGGATGAGGATACGGGGGCGGCGAGGAGGAGGTATAGGATGATGAGGGCTCCTGCGGGCATGGTTGGGGCCTCCTGGGGGCTTCCTGGACATGGGTGCCCACTCGGAGCAGCCTGGTGCGGTCAATGGGCATCGTGGGCCGTCCTGGGGCCGCCATGGGCCGTCGCTGGTTTCCCGACAGTGTCCTGAAAGCAATTCGAGGCCCATCGGGTTTTGATTTCCTCTGGCTCCTAGACGGCCAAACCTGCATTCGATCGCTTCACGTCGGCCCGAGCGCCCCCCCCCCTCCCCCAAAAGAGCACCCATGAGGCGCGTGAGGGCAGCGCGGCTGCCCAGGAGTGGACACCCAGAACGACCAACGGGTGCCCAAAGAGGGCATATGGGCCCCAGGCGGGCGGGAGGGGATGGGGGCACGAATTCGCATGTCGATCTAGCCACCCCAATGGCCCTCAAGGCCGCCATCTATCCTCCAAGAGGCCCTATACAACGCCCAATGGTCTCGGATAAGCTTTTCGGAGGCGCAATGGGGGTCCCACCTACGCACCCGCTATGCCACGGGGTGGGCTTCTAAAGTTGGCCCCGAGCAGCGTCGGCATGCGTGCAACGACGCCTTCCCCGTATACTAATCTGGCTCTGGGTATTAGTGTAACGCCTTCGCGTCATCATCCTAGCGCACCGCATCCCCCCCCCCCTCTCACTCTGGCAACTCACCCCACGGGCAAGGGTCAAGGCTCAAGGCAGCCTACTGCTGCGCGGGCGGCGGGGGCGGCCCGGGCGGCGCGGGCGGCGCGGCAGCCATCGCTGCCTTCGTCTTCGGGTTCAGCGAGACTGGTTCAATTTGGGTCTAATCAGTGGGATTTATCAGTGAGATTTCACTTTCATTGGTGGGATATCGACTCAATTTGGCGAATTCGCGAATGTGTTGGGTTTTGTCAATTCGGCGCTTCATTTTCATTTCGAAAATTTTGGGCAATTGGCTCGTTCTTACACTTTCGGCAATGCCGACTTTGCAGATTGGAGAAACCATGCAAAAGCTCTTGTCTTTAGATATCGACAAGCAGAAAAGACTGAGAGACGATGCTCGGATGGTAGACGAAGACAAAGAAAATCAGCAAGAGGCCTCGAAGGCTATGAGAACACTGGCGGCCAAGGGTTCTGCTAAGGGTACAGGCCTGGGAGAGAATGGTTCAATTTCTTCAGGGGCTGTCTCGACAGCCACAGGGGCTGACGGATTTTTGGTGCAACTCGAGTCGCTCCTAGATAAAAAGATCGCTCCCATCAAGGACCGTATCGATTCGTTACAACTTGACGTATTGGGAACTCAAAAGGCGTTGGCTCAGGAATTCTCAGTAGCTGTCACTTTGATCAATGACCACGAAGTAAAGCTTGCCAACCTTGAGGCAGGTGAGACCGAGGTGCAGAAAGCCTTCTACGAAAGGATTCTGGCTGTCGAACTGGAGCAGAAGTCCCTGCGCGCGGAAATGGCAGCCAAACAACTAGAAAGCCAGTCAAGCCAGGGTCCCTCCAGGAAAAAGGGTCCGCCTTGGGCCAGCACCCCAAGAGCAGATAGAGACATCTTCATTCTCACCAACTTGGGCTGGAATCTCAAGAAGCAGGAGGCTCTGGAAAAAGGCGCGGGCGATCCTTCGCCGAGCAGACGTCCCCCAGCCCACGCATATTGTTGCACCATTTGGGTATGGGAGTTGTGTTGAGATCAAATGGAGTTCGATTGCGGTGGGACTTCAAGCGGCAGCTACGATCCGTGATCTCAAGATCCCTGGGTACTTGGAAAATTTGATCTGGTGTGGACAGATCAGTACTAAGGAGGAGCGGGGCCCAGCAAAATTGTTCAAGACAGTTTCAGGTGCACTGGAAAAGGCAATGGGAGATCGCACAGACAGTTACGTGATTTGTTCTCGGACTCGAAAATTTTTCGTCTTGGACCATCAGATAGGTGTTATCAAGGATGGGGAATTTCAGTGGCACGAGTCTCTCAAGGAGATCCCCGATGAAGCGCTCCGCAAGACGCTGAAAGACACCATCGACGAGGCACTCTCTCTCTGAGATGCCTACGTGAGGGGTCTCGCTTGTGCACTCAATGTGCAGGGCAAGTGGGCCGACGAGACTCAAATGCAAGCCAACCTAGATTTGCTCGAGCTGAAGTGCTGGGGCTTAATTTGTATCTTAGAGGCGGATTTCAAGGGCTGCCTTCAAAACGATGGGCTACTATGCCCTGTTTTCAATGGCCACGCTTACTACCGCCATCACTCTGGCCCCGGGTGTAGGGCCATGGGCGTGCTTGTGCACAAATCTCTGAGAAAACGTGTGAAAAGACATTGTCTGCGATTGGAGATCTATCCGTGTTGATCTTCGTCCCGACTGTCTCGATGGATGCCACCATCATGCCAGATCCTTTCTCTTCTCTCATCTTGCCCATGATTTTTTCCATGATTCTCTAAACTGTGCCATCCAACTCGGTCGATCCCGCCCTGTGGGGTCTACTCTCTCTTGGTTGGGGGACATGAATGCCGATCAAGGTAACGGAGACCAGAAATTCCGATCGTTCTGCGAAGCTTGTTCATATCTCGATCTCCATTGGTGCCCTCTCAGGTTCCAAGAGACTTCCATGCAATTCACTAGGAAGCCCGATGGTGAGCAGGCGCTCTCTCAAGCCAACAGCACGATCGATCACATTGCTCTCGCCAGGAGTGATCTCTCTTTTGACTGTTTCGCCTGCTGGGCGGGCGTCCCAGGGGACCATGCCCTTATTGGCTGTGATGTCCTGGCCTTTCACCAGCAGGTTCGTAAGAGAAGACCTCTCCTGTGGACTCCTACAAACATTTTGGAGGTTAGGAAGATCGCCCAGGGTCTGTTTCCCGAATCAGCGGAACTTATTCGTCTAAATGACGAAGAACAGCCCGATTCATGTGCGGTCAGGTATCATGATCCAAGGGACCTCACCCTCTCCTTTGATTTCTGGGAAAACATGTTGGGCCAGGTTTATGAAGCGACTCAGGCTCTCCCAAGGAGTTTTAGGAGATTTGCCGAAGAGCCATTTTGGGTCAAGAGTCTCAGGGCACGGTTCAACTCCGAACTTAACGAAGCCACGAGGGTCGCCTTGGGTCAGCTCCTCTTGAAAGCTCTTAAGATAACTAAACTTCAACGCGATTTGGCTCAGGTTGCGCTCAACGCCTCTCAAGGAAAACGGGTCTGGGCCTCCCGCAAGTCTCTCCTACCCATATTGGGTTTCTGTGTAGATCAAGTCAAGATTTTTGAAGTGGACCGCTGTACCACACTGGTTGCTGAAGAATACAGCGAGAGGTGGGGACTCTCAGAATCGGAGCGTCAGGAGGACATCGCCTGGCTTCGCTCTTTGGGTTTCTTCAACTCCTACAGCGACCCCATCATTCCCTCCTTGCTGGAGGACGCACTGGACAACATCAAGGCCCCCCGAAAGATCGACACAGAGTTCGCCTGTACGGCGGTAGTAAAAGCTTCGGGATGGTCCCAAAGGCTCACGGGGTGTATACAGGCCTGTTTAGGCGATCCCGAATTTTGGAACGACGTCACATTCGGGGGCCACCTGGGTAACAAGATCAAGGGTTTTGGAACCCCTTCTCAAACTAGAGTTGTCATTCCTCAGCCTGCAATTGCCAAGATTGGGCACGCATATGTGGCAAGGGCCATTCTGCCAGTTCTGGATTCATACACTGATTCTAAAGGTCTCAAGGGTCTTATTTTTGGGCTCAGCAAAGGTGGACAATTACAGGAACTTCACACGAGTGTCTATCACATTTTAGAATATGGCCGAGATCACTTTAACAAAGGAATGGTTGGGATTACTGATATCAAAGCTCACCACGATCAGATTCGTTATGGATTAGTCCTGCGGAGTCTATTGGGACGGGGAGTCCCTCTTTTCTTAGCAGTGGGCTGCATCAGGTTGCATAGGAACCCTCGAGTTTCCATCTCACTTTTGGACTCCAACACTGGGATTATCCAAAGAGACCGTGGGTTGATGCAAGGAGCTGGGACGGCATGCATACTGGCGCGCGTTTCCGTAGAAGATTGTTTCGCCTCCACCCTGGAGAAAATCGCCCATTCTTCTTTGGGAATCTCTATCCGTTGCGAGCAGTTGGGCTTCGATTTCAGGATTGCTCTTCTCAGCTGGTCAGATAATATCTTCGTGGTGGCGTCCTCGGAACAAGACCTTGCAACTCTGACCGCACTGGTAGAGTCGGAGCTCTGGAATGAACATCGGCTCAAACTCAAAGACGATCGGGAAATCCTTCCGGCCTACCCCTACTTCTTTCAAGGATACAAGTGGTCTGATCCCTTTGGGAAAACTTGGTCTGTAGTACCGGAGGCCAAGGTGCTGGGTCCAATTCTCTCCGCCACTGGTCCTGTCACGAAGATGTCAAGCAGGGTATTTCACAGATCAACAAAGCCTTTTGGGCTAACAGTAGGTTCTTGATTAACGAGCAAATCCCCATGTCTAAACGTCTCTCTAAACTTAACTGTATGGCGGGGGGGATTATCCGATCCAGAGGTGCTGCCTGGGTCCCTTGTAAAACGACGGCGGATTTGATTACCAAGGCTCAGAATCAATGTATCAGGATCATGTTGAAACTCAGAAGGCTCCCGGGGGAATCTCCCGAACAATTCAGCTTACGCAGAAATCGCAAAACCAAGGGGTTCAAAGAGGTCTCATGGGCTATTTTCCATTTGGATTCAGCTATTAGTTGGGTTTCACACATGCAAAGACATCCAGAAGATTTTTCGTCGAGGCTGTTTCAATATTGCAAGCATTGGGTTATTCAGAATCGCTCCTTTGACAACTTTGGTGGCAGCCGTACCCACTCACGCTCGCATAGGGGTTACGTTTTCAGGTATGACAAGGATGCCTGGACCACCTTATTCTCTCCTCAGGGCTCCCGGGACAAAAAGTTTCGTTTGGGTCTTGCTCAAGAAATGCTTGATTGGGTTCGGCAACCGCTCCACCTTCGCCTTCAGTAGCCATCGGCTTTGTCTGGCGCAACCCAGACACACATTTGCTATCGCACTGCGCCCAGCGGGGCTACCTTTACTTTCACCACGGACACCTGTTACTCTCAGGATCTGGATTTGATTGGGAATCAGATTCAGCCGACTATCCCCCTTTTCTTTGGATTCGATCGCCACGCCTTAGATCGTTGGGCTCGGAAGCGTCTGGTTAAGATGGAAACGAAGCCCGTGCTTACCTCGAATGAGAAGAAAGTCAAGCTGCAGAAGAAGCTCGAACAGAAAAAGGAGGACCAAGCAAGGACAGTCGAGTTCAAGAATCAGGGTCTCAAGGCCAAAGCATCTTCAAGTGCTGACCCTCGCGAAGCCAGGATACTCCCCACGCCGCCCCCAGCACCTGTGCACAGGGGAGACTCTGCGTCTCGGAGCCGTTCACCGATTGCCAGGAAGATGCAGTACTCAGGTGGGTTCAAGAAACAACTGCAGGGTGGCGGGTCGGGGTCGAAGCCCGAGTCGGATGATGCCTTGCCAGAGACGCAGGACTACCGTGGGGAAACACCTGTCAAACCTGTGGGCGGCACTACCTGGGAAGTACCGTCTTCGGGATCACCAGACTCCAGGAGTTCCTCCTCTGGCTCTGAAGCGGAAGTCGACTCGCCTGACCGAAGGTCGCAGCCTGCTCCAAAGAGCTGGGAACAGGATAAGAAGCCCTGGATCAGCAAGTTGGGCCCTCCAGTGCTGAAGTCTCAGTTGGAGTACGATCACTCAGGATGCCCAATTTTCGCCCCGAAGGGCGGCACAGACCACACCAGCTCAAGGCGTTACATTATGGCTTTCGTTCCCCAGCTTACAGGTTTGAACACCTTCAAGGCCAAGGTCGGGGAACACTTCCAAATCATCACAGTTCGTGAGCTTACGCCTTTCATCATCGACAATCAAGGTCCACTGGTTTCAGACAGTATCCCAGTTCTGGGAGAGCACGGCTATCTCACTACCAGGGACGTCACTAAGATTCTCTGGCACTTTGGGCTCAACACGTTTCGTTCCAAGGACATTCATTTGTTCAATGCGCGGTTTTATACCAAAGAAGCGTTCATTGGCCCAGAGGTCTGCCCTAAGAAGGAGAGGCTACACGACAAATCTCAGATCTTCGCTGGCAGCTGCATTGTGGCACTCCTCTACGTTAAGGACATGTTTGAAGATGTTGGAGATCTTATCACGGTGGAGTCTGGCAATAACGGTGCCAATGTAAGGTGCCATCTGCTTTGCAAACCTCGTTTCCTGATGTGACCGAGGCAGTTCAGAAGATACAGCTAAAGTGTTTCTTTCCTTCGGGTCCTCGGCTCTCTTCTTGGTTCAACCCTGGATCAATCTGGGATTACAAGGGCTTTCAGTGGGACCCCAGGCCATTTCCCTGAGGCAGGGATTAAGTTCTGCTCTCCTCTTCTTGTTCTTTGTCGATTCTTGTTCTTTGCCAACAGCCTCGATGGGACATTTCTTAACTTGGGATTGCTTCGCTCTTAGTTTGGTCCTTCACTTCAGTTCAAAACGGGCTTGGATGGGATTGCCAATTTCATCACTTTGCCAGGATTATGGCTTTCGGTTCAATCTGGGAATGCTTGGGATTACAAGTGTCTCATGGCATTAGGCCTCCAGGTCACTTCTCATGAGCTGGGACTGCATCATATTCTTCTCAATTCGGCTGACGGGGTTAAGTGGGGTTGTCTCTCACTCTTTGCCCAAGGCCTCGAAGTTTCAAGTTTCTTCTTGGGGTAGTTTGGCGATCAGTTTGCTTCTTCACCTCAGTACAAATGGGTTTGGCCTGGGATTGTTAGTCTCACTTCGCTGGCCAGGACGATGACTGCCGTCCGATCCCTGATAAAGTGCATCTCTTTTCTCTCTCTCACCATCTTTTGAATCCACATCTTTCGGTTGTCCTGATGTCCTGGTGCCTTTCTGTAGTCATTTTGGTTCAATTCGCTTTGCCCGTTCTGCCCCAACCTCTTCTCAAGTTATCTGGGAACACACTCTCATGCTTGCCCCTCAGAGGGTCGTCAGGCCATGGAATTCAAAGTCCCTCCAGTGCTGCGTCTTCGAGGCGTGGGCATCCGCCTGCCCACGTGCACTGGCAATCGAAAGTTCCGAGATCGTTCCTGTAAATTCAGGATCATACAACCCACGGAAATGCGTCACACTCCACATGTATGAGAAGGGGCGCGAATTCGAGATACCTCTCAGGCAGCTATGGAATCTCTTTGAGGAATTTTTCTCAAGTAAGGCATGCAAGGACCTTATTGGGATCGTGGGAATTGCAGTACGCTCTATGTCTTTTGTACAGATCAAGACAATGTCATACAAGGGCGCAGTGTTCTACGACAACCGCTGGTCAGATCCTGGGAATTTCATTTACACTGTCTGGTGGAATATTTGGGGTCAAATGGCCAGGTATCTTCAAAGACGACAACCTACCAGTGCCTCGTCCAAGTCCATGGAGGAGCTTCGCTCAGTCGCTGGTCGTGTCACCGATGTACAGAGGATGGTCCGAGAGCGGTGGAACAGGGAACCCGACACTTCTCGATGGCTAGAGCTTATTGGAGATTTGATGGAGCTAGGGTTGGGAGCGGGGTATGTTGACCCAGATCGGTTCTGGAACATAATTCAGGGGATTTCTCCCATCATCTGCTCCATTCGGTCTATTTTGACGTTTGCTGATCAACATGGGTCTTTTGCTAGGACCGGGAAAGACCGTCGCCTTTTTCGCGGCCCATGTGCACCCCACACTCGGAAGTTTGCCGTGGCAATGTTTCACGGAATGCAAGTGCACAAATTTAATGTTACGGAATCTTCAGAGGTCTGGGTATCTTACCTAATTGCGGCCTCAGAGAACAGGCTCCAATACTAATGGAGCGGGGGTATTTGACGCCCCACGGAATTTGCATTTGGGTCTGTATCGAGACCTCTTTGTGTTCTCCTCTCTCCTCCTTGCCTCCCACCTAGGGGATTGGCTGACACCAGGAGATGTCACTTGTGCGATTCTATCTGGGACCCGCCTGGTCCATGCGATCTTAGGGACACCGTGGCTTCGCAACGATCCCTCCTTCCTCAGGATGCCTCTGTGTTTTGGGACTCGGGTCTGTTTGTCTCTCTTGGGGTTTGGGGGGATGGGCCCCTCCCCTACCCTTGCCTCCTGTCGGCTCCTGCAGTCTCGGGCTCAAGCTTCCGGTATGCTACTTCCCAAGGCTTCGGACCCTCACGTTATCTTTCAGGGGAAGCTTTGCAGGTCTAAACGCAAAGTCTGCTTCCTGTCTAAACAAGATCTTGAGGCGCTCTCATACTGCTCTACGCTGCTATTCCAAAGGGTGGTCAAGTTGCCGGCTCGGTTTCTTATACCATCGGACCTTGGTGGTCCTCATTTCACATATGACTGGTGCAAAATCCCGCTTTTCAAAGCTTGTCGGGACAGCGGCTTTAATGGACTGTATGTCAACGTTCGGGGTCCCGACGAAAGGGTTCGGAGAGTTCCTTGGAAAGAACTGGCTGCTGGTCAGTAGCCGTTTCGCCTCAAATCCTGGCGGGAACTCTTGTCCGAGACGGCTGGGAAACATCCATATCCAATTCCAGGGGATGGCCAAACGCAGCCTTCCAGTCAAGCTCGCCGCCAAGAAGCGTCTCAAGTGGACACACGGCTCAGGAGGAATGTGGAACTACTGTGAAGAGGACAAAGTCTACACCAAAGTCTGGTATACGGAGTACTATGACACGTGGTTCGACCCCGAATCGGGCTGGCCTCACCCAGTTGTATGGTACCTGTCTGACTACTGGTGGGACGGAGACTTCTTTGTGGAAAAGTGGCGTTGGAAGTACCCGTGAAGGCCATTCCTGGGACTCCGACAGACTGAACCTCCTGGTGTCTGCGGTGCATGGGCCTGCGGCTTTTGGAGGACTCTCAGTCTCCCTCAATCTCTCTTGCATGTTCTTCAACGTTGTTGGTTGGCAAAATACAAAAGGTTATAAACGTTCCCAGCCATCTTGCGTCCTCCATACCTGTTTGAATTCAACCTTATTCCATATTTCTTGATATGCCTGGGGTGGGTTCTCACGGTTGGGTTCTCACTCTGCTTTGACAGTCCATTTTGTATGCCTCCGTATCTTCTGGGTTCATTGCGTGCTTGGGACATTCAGTTTCTATTTCAGACTCTCTTTCAGTACATATATCCGTCTTGGTTGCTACTTATGTTCAATGGGTTTCATGGGACTTAATGGAAGATTTCTTCACTTCTTACTTACTTCAGACCTTGGGACCATATGCCCTCAAGTTTGGCTTCAAGAGTTACTCAAGTCACTCAAGATATGGTTGATCAATTTGGGCATCCTCCATTATCTTGCATTACGTTCCTCATTTTTCTCATCTTCATTCAAAGCAAGAGAGGCCTTGTGGTGGGATTCATTTGGGACATCGGACAGTCTGTCATTCATGATTTCTTTCAGTATCATGGGTTTCAATCCTGGGCTGGGCTTCACCTTTCCTCCGCTTCCTCCCTCCTCCGCCTCTCCTCCCGCTTCCTTCTTTCTCTACCGTACGCATTTGGCGTATTGGTGGCTTCTCAGGTTTGTGTTTTGGGAGAACCGACCTTTCAAGGCGCTTCATCATCATCATCATCATCAACTCACCCCACCGTTTTGCGTTCGCTCGACAGGGGCACGAGAGCGACGAGCACCTTCCATCCGACAGCGATGGTGATGGCGGCCCCCCTGCCGCCCCTGGCCCGCACGTCGGGCATGGAGGGCACGGGCACTCCGACGTGAGGTTCCATATGGTGATCCGTGGTGGCGGGCGCTTTCGATACTATCGGCGGCCCGATGGAGACTCCATTGTAGAATGCGTGTGTTCGAACCCCTTGCATGGGAAGTGCGTGAAGACCCTTCGAATGACTCAGGCTGCGAATCCACATCTTTATCCAGGCATGGGGAGGCCAATGGGGTTCGGCCATGCGTGGCTCGTGCACAATACCCAGGACTCCCACCACGCCCACATGATGTACCATCCAAGCTTAGGTGAGAGGTCGGTTGCTCGAGTTGCTGGTCGGGCCGAGTACGGCGGCGACTGGCGGCGTTTCGAGGAGGCTGAGCGCGAGAGGAGGGATGGCGAGGGTTCTGAGCCTGAAGGTGACCCCTCTGTTTACTGATGGGCTTGGTGGCCTGGTGAGACTGCAATTGAGCGTGCGACATGTTCGCCGTGTATCTCCCTCCTCCCAAGTTTTGCCTATCCGCCAGTTGTTTGCAGAAGTTGACGGCTCTGAGCCGATCGCTGTGCAGTCTCTGCGTCTGCGCGTTGAATTTCGGATTGGCCAGTGCAGTTCAGCGATTTGTTGTCCCCAGGCCAACGCCCCCCTGCAAGTGCGTGATATAGTCGATTGGGGTCGTGCCGCAGACAATTCATACACAAGTAATGCTATGACATGGTTCGCTAATGCTGTGTGATGTCGTGCAAATGGTATGCTAAACTATGCACTGCTACGACAGGCTATGCGTGTAGGTTTCCAATGGTTTGAAGCTCAACGATGCTCAATGTTGTGCTGTGTCGTGCCTTGCAGTGATATGCTACGCCCTGACATCCATGCCGTGCCCGCTTATTCGGGGCGCATGGGTCGCCTTCTGCGCGCGCGTCCCCATCCGAAAGCCACCGTTGTTTGTCATTCCGTGCGGGCCAAGTGTGCGAGTCCCCCGCCATGCGGCCCGCATTGCTCAGCCCGTGGATGGGGCGGTGGTGGTGGCCGTTTGGGGCGGCCGCCGCCAGTGGCGCACCGCCCGCTAGTTATTCAGGTGGCTCGCGCCATTCCGCTGCCCGCCAGGGGAGGGTGAGTGATACCGCGGCGATGGGGCTTGCCAACTAAACGCCCGCCCGCGTTTATTCACGCGCCCTTAACCACGTGTCCCCCGCAAAGCCGTACTATCGCGGCCCAGCTCATGATTGCGCACTGGGGGCAGTTGCGTCGCTCGCGCTTTGCATCCGCATGGCGTTCCCCAACCAATGCTTGCACCCAACGTGTCTAAGTCAAACGGCTTACGCCGTTCCGCCGACCCTAAAGAGTCAGACGCATCGATACTGATAGTTATAGAATGGCCATTGGCCCAAACCGCCACCGTGCCTGGGCTGTTGACCAGGGGCCCCATGGATGAGTACGATGGTCTCTCGGGGTGCCTCTCAGGGGCTTCTGGGAGGGCCCTTGGGTGCATATGGGATGTTGTTGTTGCCTCTTGGGGGTTTCCTGGGGGCGTCTTGGAAACTTATTGCGGCCTCTCGGGCCCACCTCGGGGAGGGGAGGTGGGCTAGGGGGTTCTGGGGGCCGCCATGGGGAGACGTGCTCGACATGCCAGTTCGGGCTCCCCTTCTTGCTCTCGCGGGGCCATAGTGGGGCGATGTTGGGCCGCTTTGGGGGCACATCGTCATTACAACACATAGCGTACACATCGCAACATGCATTACGTGGCATGTACATGACATGTAAGCGCTTGCCGTTCGACCCCCTCGATGGCTAACATGTGCTTACATGTGCGTTTATGGTGTAGTGGTTTGGCTCTGATGTTGCTCTCACACACAAATGAAACGAGTTGTTGTGTTCTTTGTTTCGGGCTGTGCGCGGTATTTGGGCTACGCGTTCGTAAACTATGCGTGCATGTACATCTACATGAAAATGTGCATATCAAATCTACAGTGTCTTGAATGATGCAGTGGGCCTGTAGGTAACAGAAGACGCGTGCCAACACTGGTCAACCATTTATGTGTTTCACATGAACAATATTCATACGATCCTCCACCCCTCTCTCCTCTTTCCCTCACACCGCAGCCGCAATCAAGCTCAAGCTGCGCCGCGAGCCTCCGCGCGCATTGGGTCGGGCGCCAACGGCGGGCGCCATGTTCAAAACCGCGTCTGTTGATTTCCGCTTTTGTTGATTATGCAGGAGGTCCCACCTTCGAGCTCAATCGCACCTCGGGTGGGTAGAGGGTTGGCAGGGGGCTGTGGATCGCGATCGGGGGCGACGCGCTCCGCGAATTCCATGCTCGGGGCCGCGCGCGACATCGGTTTCAACAGTCCTGTGGCGTTGGGTCACCGTTTTGAAGGGAGCGCCCCGCATCTCATCCTTCGCTCTCCACGTATTCCTTGCCATCCTCCTCCTTCTTTATGTCATCCTCCCGCGATCCTTTACTCAGCCCACCGCGTGCCCACCATGTCGGCGCACCTCTCCCACTGGCTTAATGGCGCCATAAGGAGCTCCGCCGAAGGCCGCAATGGCAGGGCCCGCCTGCCGCCTACCACTCATTTCGGCATGCCCTTCACATGTTTCGTGGCCCCATATGGAGTTTCGCTGAATGCCCAAGTGGCAGGGCCTGCGTGTCGCCCACCATTAGTTTCGGCGCGCCCCTCGCGCGTTTCGTGGTCCCGTAGAGAGCTCCACCGAGGGCGCCGTTGGCAGGGCCTGCGTGCTGCCCACCACCCATGTCTGCGCGCCCCTTGCATGATTCGTGGCCCATTCGGAGCTTCCACCGAAGGACCTCATGGCAGGGCCTGCGTGCCGCCCCCTAGGCGGTGTTGTAGCCCCTCCAGGGGCAGTGTCCCAGCCCCCCCCACCCGAATTTCACCCCCCCAGGGGCAATGTCCCGACACCCCACCCCCGAATTTTTCACCCCCAGGGGCAACGTCCCGACACCCCCCCCCCCCGAATTTTTCACCCCCAGGGGCAACGTCCCGACATGGGGTCCCGGAATTTTTCGCGCCCAGAGCAATGTTTTTTTTCCGACACCGGAATTTTTCACCAGGGGGGGCAATTTTAGAGGTACTTTTGGAGTGCCCATTTTGGGGCAAAATTCGCGCTCCCCGACCAAAAAAATAGCAAAAAAACGCAGGGCTTTGGCAAAAAAACACCGGAATTTTTCACAAATTTAGGGCTCGGGAGTGCAATTTTCCATGACCTCTAAAATAGCTCCAGGATCTGCGCGCCGACCAATGCCCCGGGACCCCCCACCAGAGTTTTTGCCCCCCCAGGGGCAACGTCCCGACACCCCCACCCCGAAGCGCAGCCCCCCAGGGGCAACGTCCCAACACCCCCCTCCCGAAGCACAGCCCCCCAGGAGCAATGTCCCAACGCCACCCTTCTGAATTTTGCCCCTCCAGGACCAATCCCCCGACATGGGGTCTCTGAGTTTTGACCCCCCCAGAGCTATTTTGGAGGTGTCTCTCCCGCGGGGCGCTCTCTTCGCTGCCATGAAGCGCCCCCGCAGGGGGCCCTGGGGGGCCCTGCGTGGGCGCTCGCACTGCTGCGCCATGCGGGCGCGTTGCCACTGGGGACTGGGTGGGTCCTTCTGTGGGGCTCTTCATAGGGCCACGAAGCGTGTGCGGGGTGTGCCGACATGGGTGGTGGGCGGCATGCAGGCCCTGCCACTGGGGCCTTCGGGTGGTTCCATATGTGGCCACAAAACGTGTGAGGGGTGTACCGAGATGAGTGGCGGGCAGCGGGCAGGCTCTGCCATTGGGCATTCGGTGGGGCTCCCTACAGCGCGACGAAACGTGTGAGAGGGGTCCGACATGGGTCGTAGGCGGCACGCGGGCCCGCCGCTGGGGCGTTCGGTGGAGCCCCTTATGGGGCCACGACACCTGTGACGTGCCCCGACACTGGTTGCGGGCGTCGCGCAGGCCCTGCCAATGCAGTTCTTCGGTGGGGCTCCCTATGGGCCTTCGCAACTTGTGAGAGGTGTGCCGAATTGCGTGGCGGGCTGCATGCTGCCCTCGCCATTGGGTTGTTCGGTGGGGCTCTCTAAGGGGCCACGATTCGTGCGAGGGGCGCGCAGGGTACCTCAGCCTTCCACTGCATTCCTCATGGGACCCCGAAGCGTGTGAGGTGCGTGCCATAATGAATGGGGGGGCGGCATGCGGGCTCTGCCACTGGAGCGTTCGGTGGAGCTCACTGTGGGCCCACGAAATGTGTGCGGGGTGTGCTGGAATGGATGGTGGGTGGCATACGGGTTCTGCCACTGGGGCCTTCGCTGGGGTTCCTCAATGTGGCCACGAAACGTATGCTGGGTGTGCCCAAGTGGGTGGTGGGCAGCATGCACGCCTTGCCATTGTGGCCTTCGGTGTGGCTCTCTATGGGGCCACTGTGCCACGAAGCGTGTGAGGCGTGCGCCGACGTGTGTGGTGGGCGGCACGCGGGCCCTGCCACTGAGGTTTTGGTGGTGCTATGGGGCCACGAACCATGTGAGGGGCGTGCCGACATGTATGGGTGGGCGGCGGCATGTGGGCCCTGCCATTGCAGCCTCCATGGGCCGCGACGCGCGCGAACGGTGCGCCAGCCGAGCACGAACGTACTGAAATTGATTGGGGTGGCGCGTGCTCCACGGGCACGAATCGAACCCGCGCTGGCCAAATATTGGCGGCACCGTGCTCCCTCGCCAGCCGAGCCCGCGCGGGTGACATTTGGTTCCACTTTCTTCCATTGACTACGCCGCAGCCCGTGCGTTGCCCTGCAGGGGGAGGGGGGGGGGGGCATGGCCATGGCGATGCTGCTGATGGTGGCGCGGGAGGGCCTCGACACTAGAAGCTTCGTTGCTAATTGGTTGTTGCGTGGGTCGTTCGGCACCCTCAATGTTGGTCGTGGGTGGGTCGTTCGGCACCCTCGGCGTTCGATCGGAAGTGAGTCGTTCGGTTCCCTCAATGTTCGGTCCGAGGTGAACCGATCGGTCCCCTCAGCGTTCGGTCGGAGGTGAGTCGCTCGTTCCCTTCGGTGTTCGGTCGGGGTTCAATCGTTCGGACCCTCCGACCGAACACTGAGGGCACCGAACGACTCACTTCCGACCGAACACTGGTGGGACCGAACGACTTACCTCCGACCCCCCCACTGATGGGACCGAACGATTCACCCCCGACCGAACACTGGGGGGGACCGCACGACCCACCTCCGACCGAACACTGAGGGAATCGAACGACTCACCTCACCCCTACCCCATCTAAGGCGCGCGTCGCCTCACCTTCTTGTCCAAGCGCCTGGGGTGGGGGGGGGCAAGAAACCTGCTCCTTGCCATATACCAGAATCCCGATGCGGGGAGCAAGAATGTTCAAATATGGCGGAAACAGGTTGCTCGCCACCCGAAGATAAAAGCATCGACGAGACGAATAATAGTATTCCTCTTGTCGCAGTGTTTAGCTGGGGGGGGGGGGGGCGAGAACTCTGCGCCGACCCAACCGTCCCGATACCTCGCCCCCAGTCCGCGCACGCCTTGCCCTATGCCTTGCCTGCGCCCGAACCCAATGCCAGCGGCCTTGGGGCATGGGCATTGAGCCCGAGGGCATTCAAACCCTATGCCGTAAGCCCCGAGCCCTCTGGGCCCAGCCTTGAGCCCCACGCCTCTGGCCTTTGCATCTAGGCCAGACGATTCAGCCATGGTCACCCGCGTCGAGCCCTGTGCCACCCCCCATTGCCGCGTGGCTGGGCGCCTCGACCCCTGCGCCCCAGCCCCTGAGCTTCAGCGCAGAGCGGACGCCGTGGGCCCGACGTTCCAAACGCGGACGGCGCCGTGCCAGCTGCCCCAACGGCCTTGGGACTGATTGCCAGGCGAAGATGTTGCCGCCACCACCTCCCGCCCACCCACCGCCCGACCACTCTGCAAGGGCGGCTACGCCCCCAGCAAACCAACCCACCATCCACCCACACACATCAAGGTACGGGGCGGTCTGCCCCCAACGCCTCCAAGTCCGAGGCTAGGAAACAGCGCCGTGGTCCCAAACCCCAATAGCAATTTAATTGCGCGCGGGGGTGCGTTTGGCGTGTCCTTAGCGTGAGAAACGGTCGCGCTGCGCCCACGGAAGCCTCAAACTCAGTGGGGGCGGAGAGTTCATGAGTATTTTTGTTTCGTTCACATGTCTGTAAATTTCTGGGCGGTGACGATGGTCTTGACGACGATGGTGGTGCTGGTGCGGGGGCAAGCGGGGTCGTCGCACCACGGGTACGGGCACTGATCATTAGAGCATGTTGGCATGATGCGTGTTTGGCGGGTTCTTGGTCGGCAATCATGTGGCATCCTGGCGGGTGAGACGTGCGTTAAGACAAGGCAAAGCGTTTTGCATCCTGTTATCGACGCGCGCGCGTTTAAACAGAAGCTTCGCCGCGTGATCTCACGCGTTTGTGTGTTTTCCCTTGGGGGCGTACAGGATCGCGTGACGCGCCCCCTCGGCGGTTCGAGGAGCCGCGGCGGATTTTCCAGGGGGGCCCAGCGCATGGCATCGCCACTCACATTTTGACCCTTCGCGTATCCCCAACAGCCCATCTAGAAACGACGTCCAGGCGAGTTGAGATGATCAGGGCGGTGTAGGGGCGAAGAGGGGGACAGCCGAACCGTTCGTTCATGGAGGAGGAGAAGGAGGACGATGGATGGATGGATGAGGGAGGAGGGATCAATATGACGAGTAGGAAGGTAAGGGAGAGGACAAGGGCAAGCAACATTGCCATGAGCATATTGGCTGTGGCTCGGGGGCTCTTGTGAGATCTCTTGGGCGCCTCTTGCAAGCCTATAGCAGCGTCTTGGGGGGTCCCCTGGCCGTCCAGTGGGGCACGAGAGCGTCTTGGGTGCCTCGGGGGAAGGCCTCTTGGAACGTGTTGATGTGCCTCGGGTGGGCCTCTTGGGGGGTTGTCGGTGGCCTCTTGGGGGCATCTTGGGGGCCTCTTGGGGCCTCCTGGGCGCCTCTCTGGGCCTTCTTGGAGGGAACCGATCATGGAAGGGGGGCCGCAATCAGCGTCGCCCCTCTGGAGCCCCAAAGTCACCTATTGGGGGCCTCTCGGGGTCCTCTTGGGGCGCTCTTGGGCGCTATTGGGGCCGTCTGGGGACCATCTTGGGTCCTTTAGGGGGCTCCCCAGGGCCCTCTAGGAACATCTTGAGGTTTCGGAAGGCCGTCGGAAACGAACAGGCGAGCAAGCAAACACCATTGATTTCCTGGAGGTGTTGGGGAGATGTTGGCTATTTGGGGGCCTCCTTGGGGAGCTCTCTGGCCACTTGGAGCCCTCGTTGGGCCGTATGGGACCCGCTCGGAGCATACTGGGAGTCATGTCGAGCGATCTTGCGCTATCTTGAACCATCTTGGAGTTCATGTTGGAATCTCCTGAGTCATTTTGGAGCTGCATTGGGCCATCCTGTGCCCTGTAAGTACCCGCCGCCCCGCCGGCCAGATCCAGGGGGCGGGGTAGGGGGAGTGGTACCCCACCCCCGAAGGGGAAGAATGGGGGTTGGACGCGAAGCCGACCTAGACCACCTACGCCCAGAGGTCTGGACTCAGGATGTCGTCTTTCGAGGGGGGTATGTCTCTATGCACGGGCCACGGGCCTCCGCCCACGACGTGGGCGGAGGCCCGTGGCCCGTGGACACCCCTTCTGCGAGAGACGCTCTCCCGTAGCGTCATGGTGGTCGCCACCTTCCAGCACCCTTCCTTCAATTCCAGTGGAGCCCCCTTTCCCCTGCCCCATTCGCTCACCCACCGCTGCCGCTTTTGTACAGCACCGCACACTAGCGGTGCCAGTTCAGGGAAGCACTACATCTGTTGATATTCGTACACTCCACAGTAGATCGCGGCGATGCCGCCCAAGGCGATGACACGTCGAGAACAGAGGTTGAAAGCTCGGCTCCACCTCATGCATGTTCGTTACTCGGCGGTGCTCCGTGAGAATGATGTGTTCCGTCGGCGTGTCACGAGCGTTGCAGTCGATTTGCAGCGGGCAGCCCATGACTTGTTTGGCACGGCTGTCCGCGCTGCCAAGGCAAAGGCTTTGGCGAGTCAAGCAGTTGCGAATGTGAAGGCACACCAGGCAGCTGCGAAGGTGAAAGCCAAGGGCAAGGCGCCCGCGGGAGTGGTTAAGGCCAATGCCAAGGCGCACTGTGGGCCGCAGCCAAAGGCGCACGCGGCGCCTAAGGCACGCGCGGTGCTTAAGGCGATTGCAGCACCGCCTCCCCCAGCCAAGCCCGCCTTGCAGGTTCCGCCCAAAGCGCGGTGCATTCCTGCCGCAGTCATCCCAGCGAAGTTCCCTGCCCATTTTCGGGGGCAGCTAGGCGCGCCGCCCCAGGGCGCCCAGAGCAGGCTCAGGCTCGGAGCAAGCAGTTGATTTGGCATGGAGATGCTTCCTGCTGCAGGCGGCCGTTCGGCTTGCAAGGCTGATAGCTATCGCATGCACTTGCAAGGGTTTCCGTACCCTAGACTTGGCGCTTGGCGCTGCGGTGTTTGACCCGCGCCCCCTTCAGCGCAGGCGGCGTGCTCGCTGACCATCTGATGACGTGCTCGCGTGATCGCTCCCTCCTGTCCTCCGCCCTCATATCCCTCAGCATCGCCCTCGCTCGACTCCAGCCCAAGGTCGAATTGAATCGACTCGCCTATGTTGCGTTTTTGGCAAGTGTCTGCACGGCAACTCCAGCCCGCTTGCGACTATGCGGGGATGTGAACACTGGTGTAGTTAAGTCCGTTCATTCTGGCCTCGAGTGCTCTTTGTATCCAATGATGTCGCATGCGTCCCCAGCCATCTTATAGCAGTCAGCATTGCTCGTCGGAGTTCGTTCAGCACAGCCCGATGCCAACATATGTTATAGTATACCCCAGCCCCTGGCCCGATATGTTATAGTATACACCAGCCCCTCGCACGCGACCATGCATAACCGCCGCACTTGATTGCCGAGAGTGTGCGTTTCTGGTCTCTGGTGGGGCCATCCTGATTTGGAGTCGACGCTGGCCCTCGCAGTGGCTGGGAGGCGCGCGAGGACGTGGCTGACTTAGAGGGTGACAAGGGTAGCGGGAGTAGTGACTACGATGGGAAGTTCTAGGAGCTAGGAGGGGGTGGCATGATCAGGAGCACGACAGAACATGAACAAAGTTGGTTTCAGATCGAGTCGACAAACACACAATCCCCACCGCGTCCATGTGCACAGCGTCGGCCGTGTGGGGGGGTGGGGGGGTCAAAATTCCCCAGACCTCAACACCCCGACTTTGGCGTTTCCACCGTTCCCCAAACACGACATGTCAGAGTTTCCGTGTTTGCGGGCCTTCGAGGGCCATGCCGATACATGTTCTGGGACGGCGCAGTCGGTTCGTCATTCCCCAAGCGGTGCTTGCACGTATGTGGTCTTAGAAACGTTATCTTGGGGATTGGATGGGCGTGTCGTGGTTTCGCCACGTTGCCGCCCGTGGCGCCCCGTGGGCGCCCCGTGTGGGGGGGCCGTGAGCTTGGGGTGCGAATCGTGTTTCGAGCACGCGTCGCGGGGCCGCCCGTGTTGCCCCGTTGGCGCCCTTCGCGCTTGGCGTGCGTGTGTGTGTGCGCGTGCCGAGGTAACTCCGCGTTGCCTCCCGCATCGCCGAAAGGGCGCCCCGAGGGCACCCCGTGCGCTTGGGGTTTGTGTCGAGGTGGCATCGCGTTGCTTCTCGCGCCAGCTCGTGAGCGCTCCGTTGCGCCTCGTAGGTTGTGCCGCATATCACAGCTCGCACCACGTAGATGTGACATCATAGCTTACACCACGAATCGTAGCACCTAACCCGCACAACCACATCGCTAACACCACTTGCACTGCGCATATTGCACTACGCAGTTCTCGCCACATACTCGCACCGCGTAGCTTACACACCAACTGTGCAAATACCCATTGTTTGGGGGCCCCGCTCGTCGACGCTGGTTTGTAATGGGAGTTTTGGAGTGGGGGCTGAC
This sequence comes from Prorocentrum cordatum, assembly GCA_963575745.1. Classification (NCBI taxonomy): domain Eukaryota; class Dinophyceae; order Prorocentrales; family Prorocentraceae; genus Prorocentrum; species Prorocentrum cordatum. Next base: position 60,271 of record CAUYUJ010002367.1, read on the forward strand.
CTGAGGTCGGCCCCTCCCCACCGCTGTACGCGGGCGACCCGTTTGCCGTTTTGGAGCGAGGCTGAGCCATGGTGATTCATCCTTCATAACCCCAGCCAATCAGCGTTCTTCCATGTTTTGGTGGCTTGTGATGCCACTCACGGCGGGTGCTCTCGCTGCCCACGACGCTAGAGCTGCCGATGGTGGAGGTGGCGCTGGTGGGATCTTCGGGAGCCCCGTCGCCAAGGGCGCGGCCCGCGTGTGCGTCGGCTGCGACAGCGTCAACACGGACACCCGTTTACAATTCCTTGTGTCGCGTGACCCTCCCTCGGTTTCAGTTCCACCTCCCATGCCCCGAACCCCAGCCTGCCCTTTGCCGTCGCACCTGCCCGCCCAGTCCCGCCAGCCAGCCCTCTTCGGCCCTTGCCCTCTTCGGCTGCGTCGGCGGGCCACCACTCGGTTTTCGAGCCAGCCCCGCGAACCCCGCCCTCCTGAAGGAGGGTGGCGGGTTTGTGACCCGAACTTGTTCAGGCCTTTGGGAAGTGACCATGGCGCGGTGACGTGATCGAGGGTTCAGGGTTCTGGAAGTGAGTATTAGTGGTTGCCCGCTGCGCAGGATGCCCCTGTGCGCGTCGGGGGGAAGGCAATGGATAACGTCATAGATCGCGATGTACCGTTGAGAAGTGTTGTTTGTTGCGGCGCCCTTGCCAGGAGGTGACCTTTGGCAAGGCCGCGGGCGGCGATGAAGGCCCGTTGTGCAGCCCATGTGTCACCGCAGTGGAGCGCATGCAGATCTTCCGCAGCGCCGATGCGGCTGCGAAGGCCTTCTCGGAGAGCAGCGCGCTGAAAGCCGAGTGGATGGCGACTCGGGACCTCCCGAGCTCTCAGACGGCACCCAACCAGTCGGTCAGCACGGAGATGGACGCAACGACGACCATCTACGTTGACGCATTGTGCTTGAATGCGGCCGAGCTGGCGTTCTTGAGCAAGCGCCGCGTCAACTCCTTCAACGTGGCTCCGTTCAAGGGCTCGACGGTTAATGGCAGCCCCGAGGATTGCTACGCGGTGATCGACGACATGGATCCAGTTGCCACCGCTGGCTACAGACGCGTGCGGGTGGCCCTGGGCACCAGCACCAACCTTCGGATCGACCACCTCGTCGCGAACGGCACGCAGTTGCCGTCCCAGGGGTTCCTGTCCTTCCAGGCGTGGAACCAAGAGCGGTGCCAGGGCATGGATCAGGGCAACCTCTTGGGGTCGGGCATCAAGGCGACGCAGTTGAAGGGCAAGCAGGACGGGCTGAGGAAGAGGCGGTCCCTCGACGCGTACGACGAGTCCGAGTTCACCAGGAAGGTCACCCAGAGAGTCTCCAATCCAGACGGCGACGATGACGGATCCGGCTTCCTCCCCGACAGCATCAGCCAAGTAGCGGGCACCGTTGTTGGCGCCGCGAAGAGGCATAAGAAAGGTGAGTCTCGGGGACCGGCATCGGTCGTCGATGCATCAGGCGGCAACCCAGTGTCGGCCAAGGTCTTCGGGGCCATCAGCCGCGTGGTCGGGAAGTTCAGGTTCATGGGCGTGGCGTCGTCGGCGGGACCAACTGCTCAGTCGCCGCGTGACAGCCGCACCCCCCAGGACTGCAAGACAGCGGTGTCGGGCGGTCAGGGCCAGGGGCACCGCACCGCAGACGACAGCGCCTCGGCCGCGGCTACCGCGAAGCTGTACTCGGAGTGCCCAGTGGACAACAAGGACAAGTGCTACTACTGGATCCAGCAGAACGACATCCCCGCCATACTCTCGGGCAAGAAGATGGGCAAAGCTCAGATCGAGGGGAACGCGTTGTTGGGTAGGCTCAGCGGTGTCCGCGAGTGCGCGGGTGTAAGGAGTGTCCTGAAGACGCACATGGAGTTGGTGGATGTCGCCTACAAGGTGCGGCACACGGCGGCGGACCAGCTCGACGACTCGGAGGAGTTGGCATTGCACGCGAAGCTCAAGAAAGCTGACGTGAAGTACCCTTGGGAGCAGATCTCCTACATGGTCCTACGCGGCTTGCGCAAGGATGTCAAGGTCTTCGAGGCATCCTTCGATAACATATCAGATGAGGCGATTGTGAAGTTCATCGACAAAGCGACGTGCTTCAACATTGGTGGCGATGCCCTCGCCACGGACTTCGACCCCCTGGCACCCTCGCTCAACAACGGGTCGTCCACGGCCGCTCAGAAGTATAGTCTTTTCGCTGATTTCGTCGTGCAAGAGGTCCTGTGCCAGTGGATCTCCAACGACAAGGAGTCGGCCCACGCGGTGGTTCGGCTGGCCCAGGCAATCTTCACCAAGATCAACGCTGAGCTCCGCGACGCGTCTTGCCCCGAGGACCTCGAGGCCGAGTCCCTGGCGGTCCGCCACATCATGAAGGTGATATTGGCGCTGAGCTCCTCGTCAGACGACTTGGCGACGCTGCCCGAGAAGATGTCTTGCATCAACCATGCCGTGTCGACGGCTTCGGGGTCGCCTGAGAGCATCGGCGCGATGATCTGGAGTGCGCTCCAGGGGACGAACTACCACGCGCAAGCAATCGGGCAGATTCAAACGGCCATGCACGCATGGGAGAAGCACGGCGCGTCTGTCAAGGCGCAGTCGGACTGGCTGGAGAGCATGACTGACGAGGACGAGCCTCTTAGCAAGGAGGCGTTCGACGCGGAGAACTTCATGGGCACGATGGCGCACCTCGAGCAGGTATTCAAGGATTTGCTCGTCTGGCACTCGAGTACGTTCAGGCCCAACTCGCTGGACTGCGTGGACAACATGGCCAGGCAGGTGCTCAGCGGTGCATACAATCACGTTACTGGCAATGGCAAGGGCAAAGCCACTGCTGATACATCTCAGGAGCGGCTCAACGCAGTGCTTACCGTCGCGCAGTTGGCCAAGAAACTGTTCCCCATGGACGATGACATCCACGGCATGGAGACCACGCTGCGCAAGAAGGTATCCACCCAGACGGAGGTGGCGAAGGTCACCTCGCTGAAGTATGCCATGAGGGACACCATGGAACGTATTAGTTGCGACGGGGAGGTGCCAGCTCCGATTCGCAGCAAGCTGCTGGAGTCTATTAAAGGTGTTGGCAAAGTTGCTTCAAACGCCGACGCGGAGGCCGAGCTCAACGTTGTGTTCTGGCGCTGGTCTTCGTTGGTGTTCGAGGACAGGTCGACGAATGGCACCAAGTTCGAGAATGACGAAGCCGCGCTGATGCAGGTCGCTTCCGCTCTGGCGCCTGCGAACGCCAAGACGGCGAAGAAGGCAGTGCAGTACCTGGCCGAGACGCGCCAGCTACATGTGGCGCACACCGCCCTCATTGGCATGGGGGAGGTGGCGGATGCAATTGCCGCGGACACTGCCGCCGCCCCGTGGGTCCAGGACGGCCTGAGCAGGGTCATGGCGCTCGTGGAGATCAGGGCGTCGCTCGCGGAGACGGCGAAGCAGAAGTGGGCTTGCTGGGACACGGCGACTGAGCTGCTCGACCAGCGCGCCGCCTTCATGAAGGACGTGGCCGCCGCGATCGGCGTCGCGGCGAAGGTGCCGCTCGACGCGGCCTACAAGAAGCTGGTCGAGCGCAACGGCGGCGCCGAGGGCGGCAAGAAGTGGACTGACAATTTCAGGGGGAAGACGTGGAAGCAGCTCGTGAAGCACGGCACCGCCACGCTGCTGAGCGACAGCATGGACATCGATGCGATCCTGCAGCTGGCGGCCGACGTCGAGACGGAGACGGGGGATAAAATGGAATGGGAATGGGGGGCGGAGGAGGATGTTAAGGTCAGAGTCAGGGTGGAGGAGGACGAGGAGGATGAGGGTGATGAGGAGTTGGATGAGGATGAGGGGTGTGAGAGGATGGGGGAGGATGGGGACGACGATGATGATAAGGATGAGGATTGGGAGGATGAAGCTGGTGGCGGAGGCGGGTGAGGTGTGGGAAAGAGCTCCCCCCCTCATCACTCTAATGCCCCTCCCCGTCCCCATACCCCCCCCCTCACCCACTTCCTTCTCCCCCCTCGTTCCTCACCCCTGGCCCCCACCCTCGCCCTCCCCGTCGCCCTCCCCCCTCGCCCCATCCTCCTCCCTGGTTTGCCACTCTGTCACCATCGCCCTTACCCTCGTCTGCCTCCCTCCTCCCTTCCCTCCTGCCCCGCCCCCTTCTCCTCCTCAGCCTCGCCTCACCCCCTTGTCTCCTCAGCCTAGCCTCCTCAGGAGTACGAGCACTACGCTGCCAAGTGCGAGGCGGTCAGCCTCCCCGAGATCGACGCCACGACGAAGAAGCACTACGCTGTCGAGGTCGACAAGGGCCGCAGCATCGGCCACATCGCCGCGGCGATCAAAGCGTTGGACACGACTGGCGACGGCGACCAGCTCTACTCTTCCATCCGGAAGATCGACGTCAAGCTCAAGGGAGCGCTGAAGGTGCTCAAGCCGATCGACGTGCTGCCCGCGCTGCTGCACAAGAAGTACGACCAAGTCCTCGGATGAGGACCCACCGCCGCCTGGCGGACCAGCTCGCGGCGAGGGCCGCGGGCAGACAGCCCCCTCTGAGCGGGGGGGGCCCCTCCTGAAAACACCCCCCCCCTCTCCTACTCCACCCCTCGTCGTTGTCGGCGTTGCCTCCCCGTGGTCAGTGGGCGGGCGGCGGGGCGGATGGGGTCGGGCGAATGAGCACGACGATGAGTAGGAGGAGGGGGCGGATAGGGAGAGTAGGGGGGATAGGGGGCGGGGCTAGCGTGAGGGGTAGGCGGGATGAGCACTGGTATGGGTAGGATGGCCAGTGAGAGGGTCCATGGCATGATGAGCGAGGGGAGCAGGACGGACGGGTAGGAGGATCAGCGGGATGACCACGGGATGGCTTCGTCGTCGTCGTGGTCGTCGCCTTCGTCGTCGTTGTCGTCGTCGTCGTCCTCGTCGTGGCCGTCGTGGTCGTCGTCGTCGCCGTCGTCGTCGTCGTCGTCGTCGTCGTCGTCGTCGTCGTCGTCGTCGTTCCCCCGCGGCTCAGCTTCCATTTCATTCCACATGCTCGTGGCAAATCCTCCGCCGTGCCAGCGAAGCGCTCTGTGTGGCGACCCTTCGGTCGCCGCCCAGAAGACCGTCGCATGTGACAATGCTCGCCCTCTTCTAGGGGTTGGGGGGGTGGGCTCACGCTGGCCTATCGAGGTCCGCGTCAGGACCCAATGCGCATGTTTGGGTAACCTTCGGGGCACTCGTCGGCCGCGCGGCTTCCTCAGGGCCTCCAGGGCCCCCCTCTGTCCGACGCGTCGCCGTTTTGGCCGTCTGGGTTGTCTCCCGAGGCCGTCCCAGGGCCTTCGCGGGCCTCCTTGGGGTCTCTTGGGCCGTCTTGGGCCCCCCATGGCTCGCAGTGGCCTGGCGTTTGTGTCCGCCTGGGCCACATCGCCGCCTGTGGCCTGAGGCCGCGCTGGGAGCCCGAAGGGGCCTCGCAGACTGTCTCGGGCCAGTGGAATCAGTTTGGGCCTCTTGGGGCCCAGGTAGCTCGATGGGTTGAGAACGCTAAAGCACCACAGGCTAATACAACGGGGTCAATCAGGGGCCCGAGCTTTCTCGGGCGCCTCAGTCAGGCCTCTTGGTTGCCCTTAAGTGTGGTATGTTTTCCGAACGTCCAAGCCAGTCTCGGGTCGGGCCGTCCGACGCCAACTTCGGATGCCAAGTGGGGCCCGTTGGGGCCTCGAGAAAATGCTTGTCGGATGCAGCGACAGAGAGCCCCCCCATCATCCTTCGTGCGGCCCCTCCTCTTCCAAGCGCCCTGGGGGGTCACGCGGCCTCGCGGGGGGCCCCGCGCGCCACCTCAGGCACGGGCAACGTTGAGAGTGGCGTCCATGTCGTTATGGTGGCTGCGGGGTTCCCGAATGCATATCGTGTCTTCGAGGATGTGCTCGTTTCTAGATAGTGGGGCCCCGCGGCTCGCGCGGGGCGCTGGGTGTAGTGCCCATGGGCCACGGCGGCGCGAGCGGAAGCGAGCAATATGTTGAAAACCCCATACCAAAAAACACCAAGCATCTTGGGCGATGTAAAAAGCAAAAAAACAGCAATTTCTAGATTTTCACATTATAAAGCTCCTAGGGGGACAACCCCATCATAAGTGGAGACCGACGACGAGCCGACCATGATCGTGTGTGGTGGCGACGAGAAGCGGGGCGGCAAGCGGGGTGGCAAGCGAGGAGGCTGGAAACGCAACAACGCACGCAAGCGTGAAGCACGCGAAGCTGCTGCTCGCGGAGGAGGCGGATCTGGCGGAGGCGGTGATGACGATGGCGATGGGGACGAGAGCCCCGAGGAGGAGGAGGAGGAGGAGAACCGCCGCCAGAAGAAGGCGAGGGAGGCCGCCGAGGACGAGGCGTCGCGAGCAAGCCCAGTGCGAGTTTTCGTCCCGCAGCAGGGCGACCAGCGGGTGCTGCTCAAGGGGGGCCCGTTCGAAGCTGGAGAGGTTAAGGCAAGGCTGAAGGTCTCGGAGGCACTGTCCGGGGGCTAGGCGTGTCTGGGGCGACGGCGCGATCAACGTCGACAAGATGGCGGAGGAAGGCACCTTCCAGGCGGAACAGCTGGTCTGGGCCTCTACCTGGACGTGGACAAGCAGCGCTCGAGGCTCCCAGAGCCTAAAGTGTGTGAAAGCCGCCCACCTCCTGGCGATCGACGAGCTTCGCTACGGGTGCCGTCGGGTCCCCATCAAGGTCGTTCAGGAGCTGAGGGGGTCCGCCCAGTTCTGGGTGGCCACGCAGCCGGCTATCAAGCCCGAGCTGCCGGTCATCGACCGCCTCCTCGGAGGTGGGCTCGGAGCGGCATGGGCGGAGCCCCGAGGGGGCGCCGAGGAGATCGCCCTTGCCTGGGACGAGTGGGACCAGACCCTCGAGCTGCTGCGGGTGCTCTTCGACGCACCCGAGGCCCGGGCGTCCACCTTCGGAGCGAGCTCCATTTCCTGTCTAGGGCCGCGCGAGCGCCTGGCACTCCCAGGAGCCGCCGCCCGGACAAGATGGACTGGAGGCGACGCGACCACGACGACCATCGGCAGCATCGACTGGGGGCGCGCGGTGGCCGGCAGCAAGGCAGCGCCGCCCCACTATATGGCCGTAGACGCCGCCCCGCTCCTCCGCCAGTTGGAGGACGTGCTGAGCCACCCGGGGGCCGAGAAGGACTGGGCGATAGCCATCGTGGGGCTGCTTGCATTTGTGGCCCTGGCTGCCGCGAGGGGTGGCGAGTGGCAAGGCGAATTGGTCTTCTACGTCACCGATAACATGAACGCGCGGTCGTGGATCTCCAAGAGGCGGCCCAAGCACCCGCTCGCGCGGCACTTCATTCGCCTCGTTCAGCGCCTAGAGGCTTGCCACGGGTTCAGCACGACCGCCCTGTACATCCGCGCCTACCACAACGACATCGCGGACTGGCTGTCGCGGGAAGAGGCTAGGAAAGTCCACTCCGAGCTCCTGCGCAAAGGGTGGACCCGCATCGAGCCGCCCGAGGAGTGGGGGAAGGTGCTGGCCGAGGCAAAGGAGCACCTCTTGCGGTTGCCTGGGGAGGATGGGCCCATTGCGGAGTCAGCGCTCCGTCATCGGGCGCTGAGGACCCCGGCAGCAGTGCCACGCAGCCTCGCCCTCGAGGGGCGCCGAGGCCTTGAGCTAGGGAGCCCACTGGGGACTTACGGGCGCGCCTGGGAGCAGCTAGGTGGTGAGCTGACGACAGGCAACCCAACGGGAGCGGACTGGATCATGTGCACGCTGTCCCTGGACCCGAAGGGCTTCGAAGTCGAGAAGTTGGTGTCGGCCATCACCCGGGCGAGGCCGCAGGTCGTCGTGGTCGACGCTCCTGGCAAGCTCGACCTGACCCGCGTCGTCAAAGTGTTGCGCAAGCTGGGGTACCGCGTGTACGACCTGGAGGTCGTCTGCACCCACTACGGCGACATGACAGCCCGAGCTCGGAGCCTGATCGTGGCGGGTCGAGGGCCAGCTGGCGCCAGCCTGGCGGGCATGCGTATGCCGCCGGCGCGCCGCTGTCCCCACGGGGTGAAGCACGCGTTGAAGGAGAAGCTCAGCGAAGGCGGCCACCACTGGCTCGACGACGAGGGAAGCGTCACCTGGGACCCGGCAGCTCGAGGGGGCTCCGACCCTACACTGCCCAAGGGCATCGGCCACATCAAGCTCGCTGGCACGAAGCATCTGGTCTGCTCAATCGACGGCCCGATCGGCACGGTTTGCTGGCCCGCCGAGGGCCCAGGCGGACCCGGAGGAACTCTGATCCACGTCCCAGGACACAGCGGCGGGCGCATCAGGGCGCTGTCGCCAGAGGAGGTCTGGATCGTACAAGGAGGCGATGAATCGAGTAGAGGGTCTACTACATAATTGAAAATGCTCATAATTGAATGGGAAAGCTCATTTTGCTTAGATTTTTTTGGTTTTGGGGGATGGGGGCGCGTGCGCGAATTGCGCGCCCAAACGAGATGATTTCACGATTCCGAGTTGGCTGTCGGAGGCCGCGACGCAAGAACACGAGCAACGCCGACGTTCACCGAAGTTCAGTGCATGCGTCGCATAAAGTTCAGTTTGGCGGAAGCCGCGCACAAGGCGCGCCCAATGCGACACTATTGAAGTAAGAACGAGCAGCCCTGTCGAATGCGACAACCATGCGCAACTGCAAATGCCGCAAGATAGGTGCACATCAAAAGAAGACAAGGGTTCCCACTGGGAGATGCGCGTGTGCGTGTGTGTGGAGGGGGGGGAGGGGGGAAGGGGGGGGGGCGGGGGGGGGGGGCACGCGCTGGGGCGCTCAACGTGGCCCAAGACGGCTCCAAGAGCGCCTCGGAGAGCCCAAGACGAGCTCCAAGATGGCTCAAGATAGCTTAAGATGCCTCAAGATGGCCCCGAAGATGCTCCAAGAGGCCCCAAGACCGCCCCAAGACGGCTCCATGATGCCAGATAGCCCCCCAAGGAGGCCTCCAAGATGCCAAAATCATTCCAAAACCTAGAAAAGAAACTTGTGATTGTTGGCTTCTCGCCTTTTCGCTTTCCGATGGCCTTCTCGCTTTTTCGTTGTTTGAAGCGCATAGAATGAAACATATCGGGCGCCGAAACGGCCGCACTCTCGTACGCAACGCCGCCACGTCCTCAACCTCGAGAACGAAAACCCCTTCAAAGGCGGGAACGCAGCAACCCAGATGTTGCCATGGTGAAACGCGGTGAAACATAAAATGTTTAGGGTGCGGCCCTCCCCGCCCTCGCGGGGCGGCCGTGCTCCCTGGGGTGTGGGCGGGGATCGGCGGCGGTGCCGCCCCCCGTGTCGCTTGCGATTTAGAAAGGGAGCTCTTGCAATTTCCATTAACAACCATAGTCGCTACTATATCCACTGCGTTTCGCCAAAAACACCCGCGCGACCTTGTGACGTAGGGTGCGACACCCCCTCGCGCACGCCACGCTACGCTGCGACGCGTTGCAACGCGACCCCGCAATGCCCTTCAACACCCTGCGATGCAGACACCCGCGGTACCATGCAACTCAATGCAAAACAGCGGCGCGCCGCCATGCGAAGCCATGCAATACTGCGCGCGTGGCTGCGCAGGGCCTTGCAACGCCCTGCAACGACCTTGCAACCCCAACTGCCTCCCGCGTATATATCAATAATGTGCTTCTCCCCTCTCTAAAATATCGGGGGGGGGGGGGGAGAGGGCGCGGGGGGAACGGGGGCCGCGAGTGGGGGGGGGAGGGGCGGCGGAGGGCGGGCTGTGTAGGGCCGTGCGTTCGGTGACATTCGAGGCGCTGGGAAGGACCCATCGAAAACTCCGAGGTGCATTGCGGAAAGCTGCACGGATACACTAAAACAGCACACCAAAACGAGGCCGCAAGGAGGGAGGCCACCCACGGTGAATGGCGGGCCCGAGACAAACCGCACCAAAGACGGCCCACAGTATCATGGGGAGGAGCGGCAACTTGCACATTGCAATCGGGGTCTATGCGAGCCCGCTTGGGGCCCGCTTGCGCCCCTCTCGGTGCCCATTCTGGGCCCTCTTGAAATTTGATTAGTGCCCCTTGGGGCTGCGAGCGCCATCTTCGGGCGGCGGGGGTGGCGGGGGTGGAGGGGGGTAGAGGGGGGGGGGTTTGAGTGGGTGCGGGAGACAGGAGCGGGCGATTGGTGGACGTGGGCGGGACGGGGTTCGGGCGCGGGAAGAGCGCGGGGATGAGGGGTGAGGGGAAGGAGGGCTGCGGGAGGAGGTGACGGGTAGAAGGGCGCGGGGACGGCGAGAGAGCAAGGGAGGTCGATGGAGCAGAAGGGATGCGCACGTAGCGATATGAGGGTCGGCGGGAAGCGAGGCGACGAGGTATGATGGGAGGTGGCGCGGCAGGGGTTGGAAGAAATGGGGGTAAAGGGGGTGACGGCAGGTTCTTGCAACCCGCCCAAGGCCCGAGAGGGCCTTAGACGATCCCACGAAGGCCCCAAGAACGCCTAGAGACCACCTCTGGAAGGGGCTCAGCAAGGCACCGCAAGGGCCCCATGGCCAATGGGGGAACGAGGGGGGGGGGGGGGGGGCGTCGCTGTCGGGAAGCATCGGGGGCCGATTGGGGCCTTTTTGGTGCCCGCTTAAGGCGCGTTTCGTGATCTTCATTGGGGCGCGCGTGGGCCTATCTTGGCGGCATCGCTGTTACGATGCACGATGGTGCGCTGCATTATGCTGCACGGCCATGATCAACGCACCTCGGCTAAGCATGTTGTCTGGATGGGCTGGCGAGGGCACGCGAAGCGCCGCGACGCCCAAACGCAAGGATGCCCCAAGATGCCCCCCACGAAGCCCCCATGAGGCACTCAAGAGGCTCTAAGAGACCCCCGCGAGGCAGACACACCAACCCAAGACGCCCACAAGATGCCACATGAGGCACCAACACTGCCCCCAAGACGCTTCAAAACTGCTCCCAAGAGACACCCGAGAAGTCCACCCCGAGACCCCAACGAGCATTCAGCAGCCGCCTGGCCCACAACCCAGACGCGGTGGCGGGATGGGCCGCATGCCATTTTCTATACGGCAAGGCGGCTTTGCATGCGCAAGGAAAGTTACCGCACACAGTACAGTCTCAATGCATCGATGCCGACTGCCAGCATGCAAGCATCAAAGAGAAACATGATATATTATGAAACCATGGTGCGCTATGGCCTCCTGCAGCCACGTGTAAACTTGCAGCTTCGCTTGTTCCTCCGACCGTATCCTGCCAAACGTCGCTGAATGCGACTTGCTGCCCCTGTATTCGAGGCCATGCGGTAGCTTTGCAACCCAGTAGGGCGAGCGCATCAGCGGCTCGACCAAACAAAATTGACACGTCAGCGGAACGCGGCTGAAATCGTGAGCGCGAGCGCCAACGGCAACGCTGGCAGCTGGCTCGGGTGGAGTGTCTGGCCCTGGAGGGGCTGACACACTTGGTGAAACTGGCGGCTCAGGGCCAGGGCCAGATCCCGCCACTGGCATCGCCAACTCTGGAGAAGCAGGCGGGTCGGGCAACGCAGGCGGGCCAACCCCTAGACAATCGGCAGATTGATCCCAAGGAATGAACACTGGGCCGTCCGAGTTTTCCTCGTCAGAGGTTAGGAGCGTAGGGTGGCGGACCTGCCCCTGGTCACCGTTGGGACTAAAAATGCCCCCAGGCGGCGACTGTCCACACACGCCCTTCACTGGTGACAGGAAGGGGCTCGGCGGAGACGGTGAGGGCGCTCGAGGGCGCTTGCTAGCTTGGCTGCTCACGGGCGGGCTCTTCTTTCGCACTCTCCTCGGCGGGCGAGATGCAACCTTCGCGTCGGCATGCAGCTTCAGCTGCTCGACACCGCGGTCATCCTCTTCCTCGCCCAGCGCCTGCCCCGCGGGGCAAGCCCCGAGTAGATAATCAACCTCCTTGCTGGCCAGTGCAACCAATTCGGGGCGCGCTTCTGCTCGAAGCTGTTCGGTTACAACTCCGTCGTGCAAACCAGGGTCAGAGGCATCGCTGTCTACATCGTCTTGATCACGTGCGTCCCCATCGTCTGGCTGTCTGAGCTTTTCCGCTCTCCTCTGGCACCTTTTCTCGATCAATGCTTTCACTGCTGATATGGCTGCCTGTCTCTCTGGCTCTGTAGCGTCACTGGCATTGACAACCGACGTTGCCACGTCGATGTGCGACGCCCCACTGGGCACCTTTATATCTAGCAAGTGTTTTGCAATGCTTTTGAGCAGCGGTGCAGGCCAGAGCGAAAAATAATTACGAATTGCGTATCGGAGCACACCAAATGCCCCCCCCCACGCGGAAACGAACCCTGGATTCATCGCCTTCTACGTGAAAGCCAAGTTCGACGTCCCAACAGATGAAATAGTCAACCGATGGCGGAGCTGTTACCTTGACCCGCTCAGGGCCGAAACCAAACCTCAGTATGCCTTCGGACTCTTCGACCATCTCCAACAATAACAAGCCCTTCGGCGCCACTTGAAGGATGTAGTAGTAGTTCAGTTCGGAGTCCGACACTATTGTATGAACCTTGTACAACGAGGACAACCACAAAAACTCCCAATGATCACTGTCAACGGATAACAACACTTTGAACAGAAATGCTTGGTTCAATTCGAACTTGCCAGGGCTTGTTGACCTCCATTTAGAACGAGCGTTCACCAGCTCATCAACGTCAAAGGTGAGCAAAGATGTTGCATTCGTGGAGCCTCCAAAAGTATGCTTATCTAGTGTAAGCGAATCTGACATGGACGCGACATCCTCGGGCGACAGGTCAATGTGGGCAGAATGAGGGTACCTGTGCTTCAGAGTAGCGATCCCTAGAGCCATGAGAGATGCGTCGCAGCGGCTCTTGTGGCGAGCCGCCCGCGACTCGTTGTCCCTCGCGTCGTTGAAATACAACTGGGGAGAGACGGGCATGCAAACCGCAGAGGGCATTGCGCGCGCGTGCGCTTGCGCACAGACGCACTCATTGCAAGAACGACGCAACGGGCCCCTACGGCACCCCACAACGCCACGCATAGATGCATGAGGCAGCCACGATATGACACGAGTGCCACAATACGTACACCGAGCGTTACAGTGTTGAATAAACATTGGCATGTGACGGCTCAGAAGCTCATAGAACGCACAAGTGTACTCACAACGCTACATGCATGAGAACGCGCACGGCAAGCGTGCGCTCACATAATGCTGCGCCCGCGCTACACACGTGGAGGATCCATCGCAATAGCAAACCAAAAGTAAAAACAACAGGAGACGCGCCGCCTCCAGCGATAGACTGCTACCCATATGCTCAAATAGAGAACGTATGTATTGCTCCAGGCGGTCAGTCATGCGATACCCACTTGCCTGCAACATATTGAACGGCTCTCGAAAAACAACTGCTTCTCTGATAAACAACGTTTTGGCGAGTTCCGCGTGCACAGGGCTTTGCGAACGCTCTAGGAAAAGCATGAGATCCCACACCTGCTGCGCATGGTCGATCGTCCTCTGCCGCGTTTCGTCGGAATCTGCCAGAGCACCCGCCCACGCCCATGGGAATGTTGAAGGAGTGAGAGAATACCCAACCAGCTGCCTGCAGTGCACAAGTGCCTGCCTGACATGCGTTACCAGGAGTAATTGCAGCTCGTCTGGGTCATCATTAGATGCAACCGCGCCATCTAGTGCAATGGGGAAAAAATCGACAGTCTCTGTCAGCCCGATGTACACGAACGTAGAGCACAGCTGCAACGCGTCAGAAAGCGCAGGCATGACCATGCTTCGCACCCACTCCTGGGAGAAAAGGCACCACACCGCGAACGCCAAAACAGCGCCCCGTCATCTATTGAACCCTTCGAAAAAAACAAAAAAAACAGCCCACGCCAACTCCGCCACCGTGCCTCGAGGCGCGAAACGGAGTTGCATCCAGGCGTCTGGTGCTCTCTGTCTCGAGTCCTGTGCTCTAGGCTGATGAAGGCTGTGATCCCAAATTTCTACATGCTTGACGCTTCGCGTACCTTCACCAGTCCATTTAAAGGAGATGCCCAGGCGAGTTGCCTTGGACTGAGAGTGCTCGTTAAACGCACATCTGCCTCTATGAAACACTACACGAATGCACAACGCTTATACACTACTCTAATACACTACCTGCATACATCACACACATGCACCACACTATTTCACACTGCGCCAATTAGACTACGCTAGTACGCTCCGCTAGTGCACTTCGTTAGTGCACTACGCCAGTACGCTACACGAGGACGCTACAATGATACATTACACAACAACTCACCGCGGATTTGCTACACCGACGTACTACGCCAATTCACTGCATAATACAGCATCAAATGCACTACGTTGTGTTGCACGGTTCCAAGAGGTCTTCAGAGAGCCCAAGATAACCGTGAAGTCACGGGGCTTCCCAAAGGAAACACCAAATATGTCAAAACCAATCAAACACTTGATGGGCATCAATATCAATTGTCGTCCCACCTTTTCGCTTCTGGTGGCTTCCCGAGACCTCAGGGTTGCCTATAGGTAGCCAAAGCGAGCCCCAAGAGAGGGCCCAGAGAGCCCCAAGACGGTCCCAGTGTCGTGTACTAAGTATCGTGTGGTAAGTGTTGTGTATTCAACTTTGCGTTTTCCGTGTCGTGTATTTTGCGTCGGTTATTAAGTATGGTGTAACGGTAAAGTATTGGAGGTTGTGTTGGCGTAGTGTATGCGTGCAGTGTATTAGCCTAGTGTATGAATGTAGTGTACTAGTGTAGTCTAGTGGGCCTTGCGCTGTATTAGTATGGTGTGTTGGTATGGTGTGCCAGAAGAGTGTGCCAGTATCAGTATAGAGTCATTAGAGTCGTGCATTCGTTTAGCGCCTTGAGTGGCAATCCGTTTGGTGTAGCAGATTGAGAAGTCTCTCTAGATTGATAAATTTTGTGAGATATATGTAGTGTGGTACATGTTGTGCCATATATTCAGTGTAGCGCATGTCGAGTAGCATCTTACGTGTCGCACATTTGGTGACGTGCATTACATGTAATGTGTTATTAACTCTACGGTACGAAGTGTGATGTATTAACCACCGTATATGAAATCTAGTGTATCATTTGTTATGTATAAAGTGTCGCATCCTAAGTATGCATCGTGTCATTTGTGTGGTGTTGTTAAATGTCGTAACTTGCGTGTCGCGTCTTGCATGTTGTGTATTAAAATGCCGTGTGCGAAGTGCCGTTTGCAGCTTGCCGTGTGTAAAGCGTCGCGTTTAAACCGTTGCGTATATTAGATGGTGCGTACTGAACGACGTACACCCATTGCCACATGCGATTCGTCGTGCATTGAGCCTTGCAAAGTCTTGTGTATTAAGTGCAGCGTGTCAAGTTTGGTTGAGTGTTGTGCATGCGTACAGCGTCGTGTCTCAAGCCTGGACTATGAGTAAAGCGTCGTGCTGTACAGCTCGTGCATAAGATGTCGCGTATCAGCTGTCGCGCAGGGTCGCACATAACCGCGCATGAACTGTAGGGTACCAAATGTCGTGAAGTAAGGGTTACACTTTAGTTGCCACGTATTAAGTTTCGCGCATTAAGTAATGCGCATGACGTGCCGCGCGCTGAATGTAACGTAAAGTGTGTTAGTATGGGGTAACGCATTTGCGCTGTGTATTCGTATGACGCGTCAGCGTCGTGCATCAGCGTAGACGTGTCGCGCGCATTAAAGGTCGCGCGTTAAGAATGGCGCATTAAACATCGTGCATTAATTAAGTGTCACGCAGTGTGGGATAGTGTATCCGCGCGGTGTATTGGTATGATGTATTCGTGTGATTCATGCGTGCTGTGGAATCGTGTAGTGTCGTGTGCTAGTGTCGTGCATGTGTGTAGCGTATGTATTGCATGGGCTGAAAAGTTTGTATGTGCCGCGTGTATTATCAAGTTTGTCTGCGTGGTTTAGAACACCCGATGCTTTGGCAAGATAGCCGTTGTAGCATCCCGCGCAGCAGCGCGTCGCGCAACAGACAAACACCACGCGATGGGGGCCCAAGAGGGGCCCGCGATTGCCCCGACGGGGCCCCCTAGAGGAGCCTTGAAATGGCCCCAAGTGGCCCCAGGAGGGCCCCAGGACGGCTCCGAGAGGACCTTAAGAGAGCCAGCTTGCCGTCAAGAGGGCGACCTTCGTTCAGAACGAGGCGGTCTTGTCGGGGCCGCCCAGAAGCCGCGGGAACGCCCCTAAAAGCCCCCAAGCGGGCACCAGGATTTGCCCAGGAGGGCCTTGAGAGGGGCCCGAATAATACCCTTTTGCTGTCAAGAGGGCGGCCGTTGTCCTGGACAGCAGGGGGTTCATCCCGCGGCCCTCTCGGCGCCCCCTGAAGGCTCCTTCAAAGCCCACATTGGCTCCTGAGATGGGGCCCGAGAGGGTCCCGAGGAGATCCCAGGAAGGCCTTAGGACGGCCCCGAAGGGCATCAAGATGGCCGTCTTGATGCCAATATCGCGGCCCTCGTCCTCGACAGCAGGGTGCCCATCTTGGGAACGCCCTTGAAACGGTGCCAAAATATGCACCAAGGTTGGCCTAGAGGGAGGGGGGTGGGGGGAGGGGGTGAGTGGAGCGCCCAGAGCGCCACCTTGCTGCCAATGGCGGTCCTCGGCGTTGGCAGCAGGGGCGCATCTTGGTGCCACTTTTGGAACCTTCCTGGGCCCCCTTAGGAGATTCTTGCGACCCTTTATTACCCCCGCTCTTGGGGCCCTCAAGGCTGCGTCGCAGCCTCGAGAGCACCCCGAGAGGCCGCCAGGGACGCGATGCCATCATGACGAGCATGTACCCAGCAAGTTGGTGGGGTGCCAGGGCCATTGCAAGGCGTCGCAAGGCAGTTTCCATGACATTGTCGGATTTCGGATGTATAGACACGGTCGTTTTGCAATGTGATGTTGGTGTCTGCTTTGCGGGGTATTGTAGGGTCGGTTTGCACGGTATCGCAGGGCAGCGCAAGGTCCGCGCGAAATGTTTGCATTTATTTCTGCGGGGCATCGCATGGATTGTTGCGAAACCCAGGGGGGTGCAGGGATAGGTTTAACATGGCTTGGAACATAGAGTACCGAACTCTCTAAACCATACGCCCAACAGGCTGGTGAACTGTTTCCGCGCGCGCCCGCGCGCTCGCGGGCTCGGCCGCACGGATATTCAAGAGGCCGAATGGCACCGAGAATGGCCGAGAGAAGGGCGGGGCCCACAACCGCCCAGGCCCGAGAGGCCTCCGAGATTGCCCGAGACCGCTCCACCACGTCCAACAGAACCCCAATATTGCCCACGAAGCTTCCGAGAGACAACTGGACAGCTCCAAAAAGCCCATCAAAAGGGCACCAGCATGGCACTATCAGGTATTTCCTTTGCGCTTGCCTGCCCCACCAGCCCCCTGGGCGTAGGTGGTCTAGGGCGCTTCATGTTCTAACCTCCTTCCTTTCCCTGCTCGGGAGGTAAGCCCCCCCCACCCCCCCCCCCCCCCTCACTGCTTCTAGGCGGGCTCCCCCGCGAGGGGTCAGAGCGTCCAACATGGTCCACGCTAGCGTCAAGAGGGCTTTAGCTAGCCCGAAATGTCCTGAGATCGCACAATATCTACATCAACATGGCTCGCGATAGCCTCCAACGCGTACCCAAGAGGCCTTGACACGGCCCCAAGAAGGTGTCAAGTGCCTTCCGAGCCCTCCAAAGACACCCCCAAGCGACCAACATGGTTTCAAGGCTTAAGGAAAATCAAAGTGGGTTGCCTTTTCGTTTTTGTTCGCGTCCGATTGGCTCTTGAGGCGTCAAGATGGCTCCAGGATGGCACAACACAGCCCCAAGAGAGGCCCAAGAGGGCCCCTCGACGACCCCAATAGCGCCCAGGGGTGCCCCAAAAGCGGCCCAAGATGAGCCCAATGCGCCTGCGTTTGGTTTCCGACGGGGAGGGGCATGTACGCTAATTTTAAGACCAACCTCTGGGTGAGCAAAGTGTCTCCACACGGCCCCAAGAAGCACCCCAGAACCCTCAAACGAGCTCCAATAGGGCCCCGCGACCCCCCCCCAAAAAAAAAAAAAAAAAAAAAAGCCTCAAGAGAGCCCCACGAGATCCCCAAGAGAGCCCCAACAGAGCCCCACGGGGAGCGCGAGAAAATCCGTAATATGGCCCCAAGCGCTCCCCATTAACATCTCGCAAGAGTATGCGCCCAAACTTGGGTTGCTCATCCTTCTTGTCAGTGTCCTTTTCTTCCGACCTCCTTTCCGCTTCCCCCCTCATCATCACCCCCCTCTTGCCGCATGCAATCGAAACACTTGCATCCGCGGCGGCTTCGCGGGATGTGAGGAGAAAGTTGAGCACATGTACGAAGGGGCCACCATAGAATAGAACACCCGATCTTACGACGGATTCAAATGGGGAGGGGGTCGAGCGGGACGGCTTGGTGCATTGACTTTCATCTTAAACTTCAATTTGGGGGCCAGTTGTGGCCCTTATTTTTGCTGAATACGGCCGCGCAACTGCATGCGTCCAGCAGTTCCTGATTTACCCGCTCCCGTGCTGGTCGTTTCTAGATGGGTTGGTTGGGGCAAGCGAAGCGTTAAAAAAGTAATGGGGCCCTCGCCTCCTCGAGCTTCCGACGCTCCAAGACGGACCGCGAGGTCATAGAGACCGTGACAAGGTGACGCAGCATGCCCCTATGAGAACACAACAAACGGCCCAAGCACCATAGCGGCCCAAGAAGCGCCGACGACTGCTCAAGAGAGCCCCAAGGGAACCCCAACAGAGGCCCATGAGCGAGAGGGATCACAAACCAACATGTTGAACCTCCCGTCTCAGAAAGCCCCCAGGACGCCCAAAGAGGCGTCCACGAGACCCCAAGAGGCCATCAAAAAGCCACACACAGCCCAAACTATGTCCCAACATTATGCCCCATGCCTCAAAACTGTCTCCAAGAGGCCCCCGACGGGCTGTTGCAATACGTTAGCGGGCAGCCAAACCCAGACACGGTGGCGGGGCAGGCCGAAGGCCGTTAGGTATACAGGATGGCGAGGTAAAGCGCACGCTGACAGGCACGCGAGTGCCAAGGTGAAGGCAGGGAAGAGAATATGCGAGGGGCTGAGACAAAAGAAGTGCGGGGGGGAGAGTATCGCGACCGCAATGCTTCAGTCAAAGCGAGAACCCAACGCAGAAGGGTCGGGAATGGCTTGGCGCTGTGTAGAGCAGAGCAGCACCACATGTATTCGGATGGCGAAACGCTACGCGGTCCTGGGCAGAAGGGGGCATTGCCGAGAGGAGTGCCGACGACCCGATCAGACGAGCTTAGCGATATAAAAGTGCCCTCGGTAGACCTGATAATGGAGCAGGGAGCGGTGGGGGGTAGGGTAATGCCGCGTCGCGAAGCGCAGAGTGTAATGAATGGACGTGGATCGGAGTAGCGCCACACAGAATAAAGCGGACAGAGGGAGGCCCAACACATAATACATTTACGCAGCGATGTACATATATGAGGGTGTATACACACGCGTCAAGGTCGACGGCACTTGAGTCGGCATCACTCGTTGCGCTGTACCTCCTGTGAGTGATAATGCAAGGCCTCTGGGCGCAGGCGGTCTCAAGCGTTGGACATCCAAGCCCCGTGCTTCCCCTTCGGGGGCAGGCGCGCCCCGCCCCCCTCCCCCCTCCCGACCCCCTCCCCTGGCTCTGGGCGGGGTGCCCCGCTATCGACCAGAGCGCCCTAGATGGCCCAAGGTGGCTCCAAGAGGGCCTAGAAGAGACCGCGATGACCTCCAAGATGGCTCAAGATAACGCAAAATCGTCCAATGTGGCTCCTGGTGCGCACCAAGATGCACCACGACCGCCCAAAGACGACTAAGACGACACCCAGATCCCCCATCCATCCAGACTTCATCACCTGTCGGCTATGCATTATTTCACTCGGCTTGGTTGTCCCCTTCTTTGCGCCAGCGTCCCCGTGATTACTTCAACTCGCTTGGGCGTCGTTTCTGGATGAACTGGCGGGGATGCATGCGCGAAGCGCCACGGCGAACACGCAGGTCGATCTCGCGAGAACCCTTGTAGGCCAACATTGCGATTTAAAGCCCGTCTCCTGAAGGTCCGACCACAGGACGTGAAACCGCAGAGTGCGCCCTGGCTTCAAATGATGCTCGATAAACTCTCTGTGGTGGGTGCGAATCCTTCGGAACGTCTCAAGCTGGGAACGGAGCATATTTTGGTTAAAGCTGGACATAAGTATTGTCAACACAGTCTGCTTGAAACAAAATTCTTTGCGCGAGTCATCGTCGTCCCTGTCTGGTGTGTCGACGGAGCTCCTCTTGGCTATTACCCAGGGGTCCACCCCAGCAATATAGAACTGCATTATCAAGGCTGCGAGAAGAGTGTGCCACATTTTGTCGAGGTGCAAATCTGCGTCCCATTTTGTCCACCACCTTCGCGTTTCCACTCGTTGTCCTGCGCCCGATGCTGAAAATGATTGCAACAATCTAGTCATCACCTTATTGTCGTGCAGAGCTTCATCGACGCTCAAGCCATGATCCCTAGCGATGGCGGGCGCAAAATCATGTATAATTGGATGGCGTAGGCCCAGCTTCTGCACCAGAGCGATCGTTTCCTTTGCCTCTCGCCAAAACCTGCCTGAGCCGTATGGCGCACGCCTGTATTTGTGCACCAGAAGCACGTCCATTGCAGCTTGGATGCCCTGCTTGACCCCTCGCATGCTGTGCAAGTACAAATTACTGATCCGATGGGGTGGATCTCGGAAAAACATGCAGCGCAGGCCACAATACACTAGCCACCACCACAAACTATACCCAGTTGACCCCTCGTCCGCCAAGAAGACAAGAGAACGGACTGCCCCCTTGCCAGCTTCCCATAGAGCTGGGTCCAGCACCCGCGTGGACTGTCCTGTGCGCGCGTCCCAATTGTAGAACTGGCGTACATTGTCGTCCCACGCGCGCAACGTGCGCGGTCGCGGAAGATCTCGACACAACGGGACCCATACGCGAGCGTTCTCATAGGGGAACACTTGGAACATTGCCGACACCACAGCGCAACACAACACTTTTGTAGCCATCCCAGCAGGTTTTTTCAACGACTTTCCACGAGTTCCCTGTTTTTGCACAGCTTTGCTGAGGTTTGCGACTGCTTGAGAAACGTCAAGCGTAGCTGTTTGATCTGGCAACACCTGCAGCGGGAGAGCACTGAACACGCCGTTGCTATGAGACTGGATGGCAAGGACTTCTCTGCACGCAACCCTGGACGCATCAAACGCAACGATGTCAGACGTGACGGCGACGTTATCCCGCAATGTCGCTTCCACTGCGGCCTTGTGGTGTAGCCTAGACTTGAGCAAATACATCATGACCATCTTTCTCACCATCATCCTTTGGTAAAATCTGTAATGGTCGCGGTACGCAACTTCCTGTGCACAGCACTACCCGACGCCATTGCACGACAATGAAAGGACAGCGGGCGCAAGCAAGAACGAGCGGTGGCATGCATGCGCTATGCTCATTGCGCGATGCTCCTGCACGCACCACACACTATAGAACAATGCACGCACGCACGCAAACTTTGGCACTACACCTGCGTTGCGTTGCATGGGCCACCGACGGCGCCACAGCAACAATAAACGCACTTGCTAGCTGTCAGCTGCACCAAAATCAGCACCACGAAGACTCTTGCAAATAATGCGAGGGCGGCCCCGACAATCAACTGCAGATGCAAGGCCCCAACCCCTGCCCCCTTACTATTGTGCCACTTACTATTACGACTACTACGATTGCACCAGTAACGATTCCATTGTCTATCAGTTCCTACTCCATTTGACGCGTTGCCATTATGATGTTGTGTTGCACTACCCTACTCTAGTTTACCCAGCGCTCCGCGTCTCGACTCTGTGCCGCGCTGGTTCAACGCGATCGAACCTAGTTGTTCTGCAATCCAGGCTGCACTGCGCCAGTTAACACACATCTATCTAGCTTCATCTACGCTACTCGACACGACTCGATTAGTCAATCAGTTATTTCATTACAAATGTTATAGTCATCTTTGTTCGTTGCGCAATTCGAAGCGACGATATTCTACTCTTGTTTTCGATGGCGTATAGTGTACATCACCACTACTACCACCACCGTTGCCATATTCCATCTGCACAGTCATCCTACCCCTGTCCTGCTCGAACACACACCACTCTGCGACACTCTAGGTTGTACTAGTCGGGTATGCAATATGCCTTGGTGTGCCCCATGCTACACTACACCGATGGATGCTAATGCCGATGCGGCAATGTGCGTGTTACTGGCATGTTGCTGTTAATATGCGCCTCTCCGAGCCGCGGTACACTGATCGCGGTCGCCTTTACGCTGTCACATGTCTTTATTTAGCCTTCTGCCACGGGCCCGCCTGAGGCCTCACTGGAAAACACCATCGTAGTCAAGATAACCATGAATCAATGCAAAAACTGCGCGGGCAAACTAGGGGGCAATGCAACGCACACGTAAAGCAATGTGCACCTATATAAACCACATCGGGAACTTGCAAGTGAGCGTCAATACGCCAAGGTGAACATGGCCGCGCAACGCCAGACCCGAGACATTCCTGTGATCGCACGCAGTGGGGCATTGTTGCTAAGAGTGGGCTGGGCCTCTATAGGCCAGCCTATTCGGAGCACAACGGGAGAACGCCACTGTTCTGACATGTCGGCACCAATTGCGTGCGCCAATCGCCGCAGTCAGCGGCTGGCCCGATCACGCGGATCAAGCGCCGAAGAACGACAAGAAACGCGCGACATCACAATTATGTCCGACAGTTGCCAAGCACTGGAGGCGCATACTCATGTCAACCCCCGCGCCCGTTGCATTGCTTCCCCATTGCGATGCCAACTCATCTGGTCGCCCGTCATACCCCCCTTCCCCGCCCATCACCCCGCAGGTCCTGGAACAAAATATCCCCGGACCTGCTGTAACCAGTGCGTCTGACTAGAAAACGATTCACCGTCACCAAGAACTTATCGTCCCCCCGCGCGGCAGCTTGAACGTTGAATGCTGAATCACAATCACGGGGAAGGCGGATAGCAGGCAACTCAGAGGATAAGGTACCACCCCAACTACTTGCATCAACCATCTTAGCAATTGCTGAAATCCAAGTTTTGCACACCCTCATGGCAGCAACTCCGCTGTTACTGGCGCGCATCACAGCAAACAGCACGCAATGGAACGGAACGTGCCGAACTGCGTCCAGGCGGGGCAACTCAATTCCAAGATCATGCCACGATGCAGCACGCCCCACATACGCAAGCACAACCAGAACAGACCCTGAATCCATGTGGCGCCCGTGCACTGGCAGCCAGATGCCGTCGCCTAAGTATATTGTAAACGCCCCAGGAAGCACGTTGTCTAGCTGCTGCAGAATAAGAAAAGACGCCCTAACTAGAGAGAGGACTCTCGACTTCCACTGCAGGATCCACGACAGAAGGCCTAGGAAATACAGCACCGAACACATAAACATCCTGAAGAGCGGGCGACGGCCATTGCTGCATGTGCCCGTGATTGGTTCAGCGGCAGAGCCAGATTGCACTAAGCTTCTCAAAGGCTTGTGCAAGTGAGATGGTGGAACCCCCAGGCCTTCTAGAAACTGCCACATATGTACGTTATTGTTGTTAACCATGAGCGCTAGCGACCCCGTGTCAGGCAGACCGCCACTCATTCCTTACGAAGTGAGCGCAGGTTTGCAGGCTGGCTGGGCGGCGGTGTTGCGTTTGTGGGCAAGTTTGGCTTGATAGGTGGCTATGCTGGTTGGGTTGGTTGGGCTGGCTGGTTGGGCTGGCTGGGACAGTTGGGTTTGACCAGCGCGCACTCCCGTTTCGCTCCCCGACGCGCGCATTATTTTGTTAAATCACGTCGGCGCGTTTGGGCTATAGCTACTTCTCGGTGAAACGTGGATGCGCGACCAAATGAACAAGCGCAGGGGGGAAGGGGGGGAAGGGGGGGGTCGGAATCTGTCTCGACAGAGCCACTGTCTATATGCCACAAAGCCGTGATAGAGATGACGTGTTCATACTCGCATTGGTTGGCCAAGCCCGCGCCTAGTTTAGCAATCGGCAGTGGAAACGTATGATGGCGCGAGCTCTCAGACTGAATCCACTCAACGTCCATGTTCCACCATCGCCAAGAATGAGAAAACGCGTCGGGTGCGCAGCGTTCAACAAGCCCACTGTCAATCTCAAACGTGCGGTTCACATCTACTGGCAGCCGCGGTCGAATCCCACGAGCCTTTTGGCCCGAAGTGGCGTGCAGCGTTGTTTCTTTAAGCAACCGCCTCACCACCCAAATTATGCAACGAGGTTGTTCCCCCCCTTCCCCATATTCTTCACCTACCCACGCCCCTGGGGAAATTACATTGCCTAGGGCTGCCTCAGCTACGCACCCAGAACAATGCGTGACCGCGCGCCCAAACCAACTACAAACAACGCGGATATGGGCCCTGGATGAGTTGGCGAAAGCACGCGAAGCGTTCCGAAGTGGAAACGGCACCCTGTCTCTGAGCACACCAACAATATCCTCCAAAGCGGACCTGGTCAGCTTCGTCCGTTGATCGTCCACTCGCCGCGCAAGAAGGGTCAGCACAAACTTAAAACCATCTTCAGATCTTTCCGCTCGGAGTTGGAGAAATTCGCGTTCAAATGGCTCCAAATGCGTTGGCAGGGCCGCCAGAACTGCCATGCTGAGCCAAATAGGCCCCAGGCTGAGTGGCATGGAATGGGGGGGGGGGGCTGGCTGGCGGGAATGCACTGGAAGGCCATGCGCCAGTGCCAGGGCCAATCTGTTTCACCGGCAATTCAGGGGCAGGCGGTCAATGTCGCTTTCTCCCCTAAGCCTCATTCTCCCCTGCGGGAAAGGTTTAGTCTTTCCCCCCCCGACCACCCACCGTGAACCTAGACGAGGTGGTCCGCGACGCGTCGGAGCGCCCAAGATTGCCCAATATTGCTCCAAGAGTGCTTCATGCACTGCAATGGCACATCCAATATGCCCCAATAATATAACGCAAGGTTGCCCAATATGGCTTTCAAAATGCTTCGGGGGCCCCGAGGTCGCCCCGAGTCGGCTCCAAGTGGCTCAATGGCCCACCAGGAAGGCCCACCACTAGTTAGACGTGTTCTTACATTTCAAAAGGGCGGAACTGTGGAAAAGATGGGCACGGGCGAAGGTGGCAAGAGATGGCGGTAATCAGGAGGGGGGCAGGGCAAGAGAAGAGGAGGTGCACCTAGGAGGACACGTGCGGCCAGGGTGCGCAAGGACAAAAAAAAACGCGCCATGAGGTGGAACGGGCGCTGGGCGTGCGCGGCGGGGGGGGGGGAGCAAGCGGGGCGGCAGGCGGGCGGGTGGCGGGCGGGCGATGGGGGAAGGGGAGGGCGGGTAGATGGGAGACGGAGGGGGGGGGGGGGTACTAAGGGCACGCGCGGGCAGTGGGCAGTGGGCATGGGCGCAAGGGGTGCGTGGGGGTGGGTGGGTGGGGGGTGTGGGAGATGCTTAACTCGCGCGCTTGACAATTTGCTTAAAAAACACGACGCGCATGGGTCAACGCGAGTCGTGGTCGCGTCATTTTGCTTAAAAATGCGGGTGCGGAAGCAAAACGTCGTTGGCGATCGCGCCACTTAGCTTACATTTTGCTTACATTTTGCTTACATTTTGCTTCAACGACCTTACATTTTGCTTCAACGACCTTACATTTTGCTTAAAAAACACGAGTGTGGAAGCAAAACGTCAAAGTCGTTGAAGCAAAACGTCAAGGTCGTTGAAGCAAAAAGTAAGGTCGTTGAAGCAAAAAGTAAGGTCGTTGAAGCAAACTGTAAGGTCATTGAGCTTAAAAAACGCGGGTAACCAGCAACGCGACGCATGCAACAAGCTAAACCAATGAAGCAAATTGAAGCAAATTGAAGCTAATTGAAGCAAATTGACCCCGTTGAAGCACATTGTGCTTCAATTTGCTTACTTTTTGCTTGCAATGTGCTTACAATTTGCTTCGTTTTAGGCGTTTGCAGGTGTTTGCAGGTGTTTGCAGGTGTTTGCTGGCGTTTGCGGGCGTTTGCAGGCTAACGCCCGCAAACGTCGGGTGATTCTGGCGCGCGGGGGTTGCGCAAACGCAAACGCGGGCGCGCGGCAGGAGCGGGCGGACGAGGGGGCGGGCGCGGGCGCGGGCGAGGGGCAGTGGGAGGGAGGGCAACGGCGATTAGGTAGGACGCGCGGGAAAGAGAGCGAGGTGAGGGGCAAGAAGAAGTCGGGTGGCGGAGGACACAGGAAGAAGGAGAGAGAGGAGAGGGAAGGGGGAAAGGCGGGGAAAGGATCATGGCAAAGAAGAGGAACGACTCACGCGGGTTCCTAATGCGTCTCCATTATGGTTCCAAGATTGCCCATATGGTAAGGGTATGGGGTTGTTTTATAAGCTTCAGTGCATCAGGGCTTCACCGCTTTAAATTAGCATGAGTGTAAGCATTATGTGAATGCGACTCTCGCTTTAGCGCCGACCACATTCGTCTTAACAGCCCGCCAAGTACCTTGCACAATGCGACCCACACGGGTTTCAGAACTGGAACCCCTAAGACCCTGAGACTCAAACCACCATGTGATCCTGGCATGCCGTATACGGCCATGTATATGCACCAACTACACACATATCCTGGGGCGCCAGAAGAGGGGATACATGTTTCAGCCAATCGTGCCGGCCGAGAATTCGTGCCTATTGGCCAAGAGCGCCGATGCGAGCCGACACGTCGTCGCAGCGGCGCTGCTGCAGCACGCCACTGACGCGTAAAAAGCGAGCGGCGCTAGGAATTATTCAAGCACTGCGGATGCATCGCCCGATACATGCAACCGTGTCGTCGTCGTCGTCGTCGTCGTCGTCGCCGCCGTCGTCGTCGTCGTCGCCGCCGCCGCCACCGTCGTCGTCGTCGTCGTCCTCGTCGTCGTCGTCGTCGTCGTCGTCGTCGGCGTCGGCGTCGGCGTCGGCGTCGCCATCGTCGCCCGATGGATGGCGCGATGCATCATCCGATGCGCCGTACGTCTACTGGTGCGCCCGCGGCGGGGCATCAGCCCCCTGCATGGCCCTCACGGCCTGCACGGCCCCGCGCGGCTGCGCCGCGCCGATCAGCTGGTTCGTCTCCGCGAGGCGGTCGGACACGAGCGCTAAGCGGTCGACCACGAGCTGCAGGCGCTCCAAGACGTCATCGAACTTCCTCTCGATGCGCTCGATGTGTTCGGTCTTCATCTCCATGACCTGCTCCATCGCGTCGGTGATGGTCTGCGTGTGCTGCTCCAGCGCGTCGGTGATGGTCTGCGTGTGCTGCGCTGCCGCCGCTGGTGCTGGCGGTGCCGCCGCTGGCGCTGGCGGTGCCCCTGCTGGTTGTGGCGGGTGAAGTCCTGGAGCTGGCAACGCTGGCTGATTCTGCTGGTAGTTGTAGTCCGTGTGAACTCGTGCGATCTGCTGCCGTCCGCGCGTAAATTGGCCCAGCTGATTCCACTGGCCCTGGGTCCTGCTAAGACGCCTGTTCCCCGTCAAATGGTCTGCTGTCACTCGGGTACCTGCATTCGAACACAAATAGCACCGCCAGAACTGGTCGGTGCGGCTCCACTCCATGTACGGCGCATCGGTCCACGTCCCGTCCTCGAACATCACTGACTGCGGGCGCGTCATCTCGGTCTCCGTGTACAGGTAGGCGGCCATGCCGCCGCACTCCACGAACGAAAAAGCACAACCTGTGGTCGCCACAACGGCTTGGGCCCAAATGGCTGTCATCGTCGCCACGGCTGGATCCACTGTGTGGCCGAGGACCCCCATCCTGATCCTCCTCATCGGCCCTATAATCATACTCACCATCATCGTGTTCCGTGTCCTTACCACGCCCCGAAGCGGGGGCGGAGACGCGCGGCGCTGTGCATTCAACAAACGAGGGCCAGCGAGGACCCATGCTAAGCATCATAGGGCATGTGCCGCTGCGGATTCAACACGACGACCCACATGCACGCTGCGGGTTAACATATTCACAACAAAGGCCGAACGCGCGCAGCGGGTTCAAAACAAGGAAGGCCCAGACGAAGGACGAACGCGCAGGGAGCGCATGGCGCTGCGGGATCAAAACGAGGACCTAACCTGCGTGTGTTTGGTGCTGCGTGGTTGTATATGTGCGGTGGGTGGCGTGTGCTTGTTCGAAGCTCGGCTATAGCGCATGCGTCCGCCGACCACGCGCGGGCCTCGAGGAGCATGAGTTTGGTTTGTTCGACGGTGAGGGGGTTCTGGGGTATTCCCAAGATAGGGGCATTCCCAAGATCGTGTAGCTTTGGGTGGTGAGACGACACGACGATAAGACGATCCGACGACACGACGATAAAGACGCCCAAAGACCGCCGAGATCGAGCGACATTTGGCCCACATACCGTTTCCTTAAACGGTTTTTGAAGGAAGGGGGAGGGTGCAATTTTTTGGCCCGGTTGTTGGAAGGGGCCCCAAGGCGAGCTCCCAAGTGAGGCGCCTTGATGGGCGGAGACCAAGGTGGGGCGCTCGGGCCCCAGAAAGGGGAGGCCCTGAGGGGAGCCAATCGGGGCGCCGTTGAATGGCATAGCGCGGCATAGCTAGCTATGAGCCAGGGAGGATAGTTACAGCGTTGGGCGGTGGGACGGCGCAACGATATGACGATGCGACGGTACATCGTATCGGTTTATCGGCTTGTCTGTTGATCGCCTGGCGGTACCATATATCGTCTTATCATATTATCGTTTGGCGGCTTTCCACACCGTTGTATCGCCTTACCGTCTTATCGTATTATATCATATTATCGTTGTATCGTCGTATAGGCGCATCGTCTAGCTTTGAAACAGCAGGCCCCATAGTTGCCCACAGTGTGAAGATATATGTGTATATATAAATATGTATATGTATGTGGATGTATGTGCGCGTGCGTGAGCTTTTCTATCCACGATGACCAATGACAGCTCCTACCATGCCTCCAGGGGCCCTCCATGTCTCCAACGCCCCAAGGCTGCTCCCAGGAAGTCCCCAATGCTCTTGCACTGGTTTGAGACAGCCACCCCACGAAACCACACCCTGCAAAACCTCTGACAGGTTTAATGTGTTGTGCAGTTCCACCGCGTCACGCCCGATGGGCCTTCAAGACTCCACGCTGGCTCCAAGATGGCCCAATAGAGCCTCACGAGGCGTCCAGGGGGTGGGTGAGGGAGGCACGGTGAACCCACGAGCGCCCACTACCACCCGTAGCCCACGAGAGCCACATCAGGAACACGAGCCCAGACGAGCAAACTTCCAACCAGCAGAGGACATTGATGTAGTGTGGTTATGATGTAAGGGCAGGGCAATGGCATGGCCTTCGGGCACTGCTGGGCTTTCTGGCGGGGGGGGCAATGAGAAATAGGCCCCACCAATAGGGTTGGTAGGCAACCGTGCCAGCACCCAAGGGGCACTGCAGGAACAAAAAAATGAAGGCAATCGAGTGAGGCAGTGACGACGCGCACAAGTGTGCGACTGGCGAGGCACACGCAATCCAAGTCAAACTGCCCCGCTCTAAATGGCGATGCGCAGAGGGAGGCCGCTGCCGCGGCAAGGACGCTCTCAGCTTCAACGCACATCTCGCATGGCGCGGCGGATGCTCATCAACCCGCCTTGTGGGCATTGGCCGCTGACCAAACGTCAGACGATTAGACCAAGCGCCAACCGCGCCGTCGTACTTGGTGCCAAACACACACTCACCAACAAGAGGGGCAGCCTTAAACAGGCGCATCTGGTAGAGGAATAGCGCGCCGCGCAACCCTTGCGGGAGGCGCCATGCCATCATCATGGCAATGCGTGGGCGAACTGATATCTTCGCCCTCGTCGCAGTAGTAGTCTGCCGAGACGTTGTCAGACTGGTCATCTTGCGAATCAGACTGGTCACCCTGCGAGTCGAACTGGCACGCTGCTCCAGCAGCTCCATCGCGGGCTCTGCGGTCCGCTCTAGCAGCGGCAGCACCACGCCCCGACGCCTCTCGTTCAGCCTGTCCCGCGACGTGCTCCTCAGCTCGTGCAACAGCTGACGCCTCAGCCTTGTATTCTCGTCCGTCAGGCCGTCGATCCTCGCTCTGTACATGGCTGCCAAGTCGAGCATTCGGTCAGCCGCCGCGCTCTGCGTCAGGGCGGTCCTCTCCGCCGCGCGAGCATGCGCCTCGACCGACGACGACGACGACGACAACCCTTGTCGCTCGCGTCGGTCGTCGTCGCCGTCGCATTCGCTGTGGATCCCTTTCGCATTCGTCGCCGCCCTGTGTCGTGTCCGCCATTGCCGTCGGTCGTCGGCGCGTCGTCGTTGTCGCCCCTCGTCGTCGGTGTCGCCCTTGTCAGTCCTCATAGTCATCGTCGCCGTCGTTGGCCCCTATCGGTGCCC
>CAUYUJ010002368.1:0-62500 GCA_963575745.1 Prorocentrum cordatum
GCTACTACTACTACTACTACTACTACTACTACTACTACTACTACTACTACTACTACTACTACTACTACTACTACTAATCATAATATTTCTATTACTACTGCTGCTACGATTACTTCTACTACTACTCTGTCTCCTCCCACCCCTCATCCTCCTCCCCCCTCCTCCTCCTCCTCCTCCTCCTCCTTCTCCTGTCCCCCCGCCTCCTCCCCCTCCTCCTTTTCCTTTTCCTCCTCCTCCTCCTCCTCCTCCTCCTCCTCCTCCCCCCCCTTCTGCTCCTCCTCCTCCTCATCCATCCCTTGTCCTTATACACGCCTTCTCCCAGTCGCACCCCCAGGCGGAGACTTTCTCACCATTGATGACGTTCACGCTTGGAATACGCAACGGCTTCACTGATGGAGGGCTTCAAGCGAATGACAGCCTCAAGTATGGAGGGCTGGTCTTTTCTGAAATGTTGCTATCGCCCCAGCGCCGCGCACGTTCGCTTCAAAGACACGCAATAGCCTCAATGATGGAGGGCGGGCGGCCAGTCCTATTCGAATGTTATTCCCGCCTTAGCGCCGCGCACACTCGTCATAAAAAAACAACAGCTTCACGGACGGAGGTCGGCTCCCGCTCAATGTGAGGCTCTCGCCTCAGCGCCGCGCACATTCCAGGCAAAAGTTTGCAGCAGCTTCGAGGAGCGTGTGGCTCAAGTCCCAGGAATGGCGTTCTGGCACGATGTAGGATTGTCAGGACGCAACAGTCATCTTGATTCGCGGTGTTGAAGTCCCAGAAAATGTATTATGGCACGGTTTAGGAGCGTCAGGACGCAACAGTCACGATGATTCGCGGCATTGACGTCCCAGGAATTGTGTTCTGGCGCGACAGAGGATTCTCAGACCGTTCTTTCCAATGGGCCACTTCCCGCAATAAAAACAAATTGTTGTAAGGACCTATGGAGAGGGAGCTCGGAGGGAGGATGTACTGCAACATCGTTGGTGCGTCGTGGGCTTACACTGGTCCTGCTCCTCCTCTTCCTCCTCCTCCTCCACCTCCACCTCCTCTTTCTCCTCCTCCTCCCCGCAGCCATCTTGGCTCAAGTGAGCAGGCTCACAGGAGGCCCTCGCACCGCGCGCCCTGGAGGGGCGCCTTGGAGCGCGCAGGCGGCCATGGAGGATGGTCCCGCGGGGATCGGCGGTGACGCCAGGCGGGCAGGCAGGCGCTGGGCGGCCGCATCTGCCCGCACCCTCGCGCGCCAGCGCTGAGCTCGGCGGCAGTGGCGCTCAGGCGCTCTTGCGGCGCACGGCCCTCGTGCGACGCGGGCTGGAGCTTCACTGGCAGCTGTCCGACCCGGTCGGGGCCCGATGGGCAACGCCCTGGAGGCGCTGCGGCTGCTTGGGGCTGGCGACGCTGGGCTGTATGCTGACGCGGCGGAGGCTTGCGCCGCGTCCAACTGGACAAAGCACACCGCGCCGCCTTGCATGGCGGCCATATTCCCAGGGCGTCCCTCAGTAGCCAGGCTTCGGCGATGGAGCTCTGCAGGACCCAGCTGCACGGCCTTGAAGGGAAGACACAGTGCGACGCCCTCCTGCACGCTCCCGGCATCGCGGTGCAGGTCCAGGAACCGACGCTGCAGGAGGCAGATCTCGGTCGAGATCTCCGTGGTGCCGACGCTGGCGGCGCCCTGGGGCTTGGCCCGACGCCCTCCCTCCGCGGGGGAGGAAACTGAGGACCCCGCCACGGAGCACGACGGCCAGGTTAGCATCATGGGTCAGCAAGGCAGGACCCAGTGCAGCTGCGGCGCGGAGGTGTGGATCAGCGACTCGCGGGAGGTCCTGGAGGACCAGATGAGCACCATGGGCCACCAGGGCAGGACCCAGCGCATCTTCGGTGCGGAGGCGCACCTCGGCGACTACTCGCGGTGGGTCCTGGAGAACGGCATCAACGGCCCACTGAAGCCCGACGGCGGCCAGGTGAGCGTCGAGAGCCACCAGGGCAGGACCTCGCCCATCTTAGGCGAGGAGGTGCGCATCGGCGACATGCTGGGGGTCCTTGCGCGGTAGGGGCCCGCACAAAATGTCCCCCCGCGACGAATGCGGCGATAGGATCCCGGCGGCCCCTCTGATCGTCCGCGGCCAGGGGCATCCAGGTGCAGTTTTTCGTTGAGGCCCACCAGGCGGAGCCGACTGAGGACGAGCTCTGCACGGACTGGGCTGGCCAGCCCGCTCGGGAGCTCGGGAGGCGTCGACCCGCGGCAGCGCAGCCCTTCGTGAGGCGATCTGCGCGGCTGTCGCGCGGGCGGCGCGACCTCGAGGACCAGCAGGAGGCCGAGGACCGTCGCCGAGTCGCCGCCTCCTTTCCACTGGGCAGCAGCGGCGGGACGGCGCCGAGCGGCAGCGTCGCCGTCGCAGAGAACACGGACGCTGCACGAGGCAGCAGGGCGGCAAGCGGTACGTGCCCGACCCCGTCGTGCACCTCGCTCGGCGCAGGGCGATGCTGGAGGCGCGTTCCAGCGAGGA
Organism: Prorocentrum cordatum; assembly: GCA_963575745.1. Lineage (NCBI taxonomy): Eukaryota > Dinophyceae > Prorocentrales > Prorocentraceae > Prorocentrum > Prorocentrum cordatum. The sequence goes on from CAUYUJ010002368.1 coordinate 2,499, forward strand.
CTGGGACGGCGTTCCGAAGCTCAGTCGCACAACGATGCTGGGTCCGCACTTCGCCCCCAAAGACGAGTGGGAGGCGACGAAAAAGCAGAAGCAACCACAACCACAACCACAGCCACGGCCACAACCACAACCACAACCACAAAACAGACCAACAAGACAACAGTACAGCAACACAGAACAGACGGACCGAAGTACGAGTCCGAGGCCCTCGAGGCGGCGCCGCGCGGCGAGGGCAACAGCGCCCTCGGGGAGGCCTGGCGCTGTCGCCGGGGCCCGCCAGGGCCCGCCAGGGCCAAGCGGCTCGGTCCCCGCGCGACGCGGCTCTCCGCGCCCTCCGAGGCCGCCCCGAGGCACGCCTCCGCTTCCTCCTCCTCCTCCTCCTCCTCCTCCTCCTCCTCCTCCTCCTCCTCCTCCTCCTCCTCCTCCTCCTCCTCCCTCTCCTCCTCCTCCTCCCCCTCCTCTCCTCCCTCCTCCTCTCCTCCTCCTCCTCCCTCCTCCTCCTCCTCCTCTCCTCTCCTCCTCCTCCTCCTCCTCCTCCTCCTCAACCTCCTCAACCTCCTCAGGCCCGCTACGTGGCGGGTGAACGGTGCATCTGAGTTGCGCGGGCGCTGCAGCGGTCGTCGGCCCCACACGGCGCCCGACGACTCCCGCGCCGCGTAAGCGTGTGAAGCACTTCTTAAGCGTGCCCGCCCATCCTCCTGGGCAACAGACGGCTGTGTGAGGCAAGGTTAGCCAGCATGGTTCTGGCAGCAAGATATTATCCTCCTCCTCCTCTTCCTCCTCCTCCTCCTCCTCCTCCTCCTCCTCCTCCTTCCACTTCCTCCTCCTCCTCCTCCTCCTCCTCTCCTCCTCCTCCTCTCCCTCCTTCCTCCTCCTCCTCCTCCTCCTCCTCCTCCTCCTCCTCCTTCCTCCTCCTCCTCCTCCTCCTCCTCCTCCTCCTCCTCCTCCTCCTCCTCCTCCTCCTCCTCCTCCTCCTCCTCCTCCTCCTCCTCCTCCTCTCTCCTCTCTCCTCCTCCTCCTCCTCCTCCTCCTCCTCCTCCTCCTCCTCCTCCTCCTCCTCCTCCTCCGGGCTGCACGTAAAAGTGGCCCTTCGCCAGAGTGGTGGGTAATATTTCCCCGGCCTTGCTGTGGGACTGCCGTGCAATACCCTCGGGAGGTCTGGGGGGTACCCTCTCTGGCCCCGGGCACGGGCGGAACGCCTGCTGAACCCGGCGACAGTTTGGCGACAGTCCGGCGCCAGTCCAGCCTCACTCTTGCAGGCTCGTTTTCGGGCGGCACGGACGCCCACCAAAGAGTTGCCGAAGGATGCAGGCCCAGGAGGAGGAATGGATGCCGGCTTGAGGAGGAAGCGATGTTGATAGTGGCTGATCTCGGGCGTGGTCACAACCACAACAAGGAGGGCAGCACCGCTTCCACGCCACCTCAGCGCCTGATCGCGCTTAAGATGAGAGTCGCTGGAGGGCGTTCAACGATGCGCTCGGAGCGTTCCGGAGCGCCTTGGAAACGGCCGCAGCGCCGCCACATCTTCCCCAGGCCCTCCAGGCCTTGAGAGATCCCAAACATGTTATCATCCGGATGTATCTTCATATTGCCTTCGTCCCTCTCCTCCCCTTGTATCCCCTTTCTCCTCTCCACCTGCCCCATGCCTTCATTTAGCATCACTAGTTCTGTTAGCGTTCGTAATATATTATGTGGCGTTATATGATGTGTTCCTAGTATTCCTCCTCGTACCCCTACTATTCCTCCTATTCCTCCTCCCCCTCCTCCCACCCCTCCTCCCCCTCCTCCTCACAGCTCCCGTGGCCCTCTTCTTTGCTCTCCGCCTGCTCTTGCTCCTCCTCCACCTCCCCCGCCCCCTCCTGCCCATCCCCCTCATGTTCCTCCTCCCCCCTCCTTGTACTCCTCCTCATGCGTCAACCTTCTCCTCCTCCCCTCCTCCTCCTCCTCCTCCTCCTCCTCCTCATCCTCCTCCTCCTCCTCCTCCTCCTCCCCTCCTCCTCATCATCATCAGTATCATCATCATCACCATTATCATAATTAGCATCATCAGCATCATCAGCTTCATCATGATCATCATCATCATCATCATCATCATCATCATCATCATCATCATCACCATCAGCATCATCATCATCGTCAGCAGCATCATCATTATTATCATTAGCATTCGCATTCGCATTACCGGCATCATCAACAACAGCAGCATACTCTGACTCTTTAGCATCATCATCAGCAGCATCATCAGCAGCAGCATCCTCATCAATAACATCGTCATCATCATCAGCAGCAGCATCATCATCATCATCCTCAGCAGCATTATCACCATCATCTGCAGCAGCAGCAGCATCATCCTCATGATCATCAGCCTTGTCATCGTCCTTTTCCTCCTGCATCAGCTCCATCTCATGGCGCTCTGCCCCATCAGGTTCGGTCGAGGGCAACCTCACTGTCCTGCGCGTCGCACGATTGCTGCGCCTCACGCGGATGATCCGCCTGCTGAAGTCGATGCCGATGATGATGACGCTGCTGAAAGGAGTCCGGGCGGCGCCAAGTTTCCCCTACGCCTTCGCATTTTCGCCATGAAGGATGTGGGTCCTTCAGGGCAGCGGGTCCTGAGTTTTGTTCACCGTTTTGGGTTTCCCGGGGCCCTCCACGGACCCCCAGACCGTCAGAAGACGATTCAAGGTGAAGAATTGGTCCTGTGGGAAGGCCCCGCGGTCCAAGACCCGTTCGCCTCAGGGCCTGTCTCCTTCATGCCAGGCCCTGGCATTCGGGCGCCATGGGGGGGAGGGGACGCCCAGCGCTGCGTCGCAGCTGACCTCGCTACTGGCAGTCCATGGCCGGAGGGGCTGCGCGGGGAGGAGGAGGAAGAAAAAAGCAAAGTCACGGAGTAAAGCAAGCGCTGCTCCGCTGGCGGAGGGCGGCGGAAGCAAAACATGCGACCCCAGGAGATGAAAACGTTTCTGGGGCTCAGGGTTTCCGAAATCGCCCACATGTGTCTGCAGGCATGCGGCGTCCTGATTTTTTCAGGGCGGCGCCCCCGGAAGTCCAGACCCTTTCCCCGGGGCCGGTTCTTTACCTTGCGCTGTTTTTTGACGGCCCTGGGGCCCGGCGAGGGCCCCCAGGGGCCGAAAAGAGTGAAACTACGCCCGTCCCGATCTTTTGCGACGCGATCCTGTCTGGATTCCGCAACGAAAAACCGCCCGTCCCGATTTTTTGTGCGACGCGATCCTGTCTGGATTCCGCGCGTGGCTCCAGCCAGGCGTGCTGCAAGCTTCTCGGCAGCCAGGCCAGCGTCAACGCACCGGCAGGCGGGCCCTGGCCCCCGGCCCCGACGGGGCCGGCGCTGGTAGGCCTCCTCCTCCTCCTCCGCCTCCTCCTCCTCCGCCTCCTCCGCCTCCTCATCCTCCTCCGCCTCCTCCGCCTCCTCCTCCTCTTCCTCCTCCTCCTCCTCACCCTCCCGCTCCCCCCTCCTCCTCCTCCTCCTCCTCTCCTCCTCCTCCTCCTCCTCCTCCTCCTCTCCTCCTCCTCCTCTCCTCCTCCTCCTCCTCCTCCTCCTCCTCCTCCTCCTCCTCCTCCTCCTCCTCCTCCTCCTCCTAGGCGTCGCGCCATTCCCAAGCCAGCCCCATTTTGGCAACTTGGGACAGAGCCGACCCCACCGGCCCCGACCTGCCCAGGTCGGAGGTCGTTTGCGCCACGGCCATAGGCGCCGCGGCGCACCGCCGCGCGCGGGCACAGAGGGCAGATGCGCGCCGCATCGTCAGAGCAGCCCAGAACACCCTCGTGGGCCAAGACTTCGCCCGCCAGGCGCAGCAGCAGCTCATCCAGCACCACGGCCACCACCACTTCATGAAGATGGGTGGCAAGTCTGCTCAGAAATGGACACAGTGCAAGCGCTGCCAGAACTGGGAATGGAACAACAAGCTACCCGCGCTGAACTTCCAGTGCAGGTGCGGCGCACACTTTTCGAGAAAGGGCCTCAAGGACGCAGACGGGAAGCACGTGGCGACAACGGGGCTGGCGCAGGCGTTGGAGAGCGTATCCTCGCACCTGTCCAGCATGCAGCTTGCCCCTGAGGTCACCCAGAAGCTGTCCCAGGTCATGACTGAGGTATCCCAGGCCACGCAGTCAGCCGAGCCCAAGAGCAGGGCGATCAGGCTGGCCGAGGCTGCCAAAGCATTGGAGGAGGCAAACCAGCAGTACGACAGCGCTTTCGGCAAAAGAGATGCTGCAAAGACCACGCTCGCCGAGCTGGAGAAGGAGGTGCTACTCAAGGCCCAAGCAGTCGTCCAGGCAGAGAAGGTGGTCACGTCCATTCAGACGGAGGGCACATCCAAGGCGAACCTGCTGCATGACATCCTGTCCATGCCGCCAGGCGCCCTGGCAGCCGAGTCCCTCGCAGACCTGAACAGCACGCTGAACGTGGACGAGGAGGAACTAGACGAGCTGTCGGTGAAGGAGGTCATCGCCGCGAAGGCCACCATGCTCAAGGAGTTCAAAGACCGCACTGAGGGCTTCGTCTCCCAGCTCCGCATACACGTGGAGCAGGCAAAGGCCAAGGCCGAGGCCGCGAAAACCGAGGCGACACAGGCCGCCAAGAAGCGCAAGGCGAACAACGACGCCAAGGACGGGGCCGCGCAGTCGCAGCCCGAGACGGCCACGGCCGCAGCCGCAGCCCCGCCCGCCGCCGCCGCCGCTGCAGCAGGAGTTGCCGCGGGCAGCGGAGCCGCCGCAGCCTCGGCGGACGGGGCCGCCACAGCCAAGGCCGCGGCCAAGGCGAAGGCGGAGGCAGCGGCGCGGCAGGCAGCGGCGCAGAAGGCGGCGAAGGAGAAGGTGCTCGAGCAGGCCAGGGCGCAGGCGGGGCAGACCTCGCCAGGGAGCGCGCCCGCCTGACGGGCAAGGGGGCCCGGTCGAGCCGACACCGCCGATGACACATCACGGTCGACCAGACAGATCTTCATCGGCAACATCAATACTTGGGGGAACACTGCGAACAGGTTCGTCATGGAGTCGCTGCTCACAGGCTCATATGACGCCGACCTGTTGCAGGAAACGCACGTACGCCACGAGGGCCTAGAGGCCGCGGAGAGGGAGATGAGAGGCTGGGGCCTCAAAGCTGCCTTTTCTGCCGCCAGACCCAGCGAGATCTCGAAGCAGGGATCGAGGGGTGGAGTAGTCACAGCCATACGCAGTCGCCACCAGTCGTCGCGCCACCGAGAGCTGGCGCTTCCACGCTCTGCCTCGCAGGCCACGGCGACCATGCATTTAGTAGATAGCTGCCGCACGTTTAGTTTCAGTAACTGGATGCCCATCACTTGGCATCTCAAGGGAGTCAGCATCAACTTAGTGAGCTTGTACCTAGAAGGTACGAATTGCTTTACTGGTAACAATGCTGCCACTTTGTCCTCCATGGGGGCTTTCCTTAGATCTTGCTAGATGCCCTGGATTGTTGCGGGAGATTTGCATGCGTCCCCAGAACAGTTTTGGAAGCCAGGTTGGCCACGAGGACTTGGAGCACAGATCGTCACTATCCCTGACGGTTTCACGTGCTTCAAGGCGGGTGTCCAACCCTCGCTCATAGACTATGTGCTGATGAGTCCAGATGCGATCCTCTATTTTGAGAACCTTAGCACTGTCTCGGTCCCGTGGAAGCCCCACGCCGGTCAGGCTTCAACCATAAAGGCGAGTGTAATACCAGCGCCGACACGCAGCCTGGTCATGCCCATCCCATTTCAGCACCCCGCGCGCAAGGGGGCAAAGCCGAACCCCGACAGCAAGAGGCAGAGGCGCTTGAGGGATGAGGGCCCTTCGCCAGCAGTTTTCGGCCGCAGCTGCTGTTGCCCTCGCACGCGCCTCGGCACTCGCCGACCGCGAACAAAAAGACCAGGAATTAGCTAACCGACGTTGGGAAGCTCTGGGACCTAGGGGGCGGTCGCATTTTCCTTTTGGCTCTAGTCTGGCCAACGGCAATATGGCCTCGCAGTCCGCCTCTGTGGATAGGGCGCCCCCTGGCCCCGCGGGCTGCGCGTCGCCGAGAGTCTCTGGTGGCACCCGCCTCGCGGGCCTGGACTCCTCAGAGGCGGACCCTCTTGAGGAGCTCGACGGCCTGGATGGCTGCGAGGGCCTGGAAGGCCCCGACGAGCCCCCTGCCCCTAGTCAAGCTTGCTCGCAGGCCGATCTTGGGAGATCGACTACTTCGTCCCTTCCTGCCACAGCAGCTGCTATTTCACCGAGGGCTTCCGCGGGCCCCCCGACCGAATCGCTGGAGGACTTGCGGCTTGAAATCGACGCTGAAGTCCCCCCCCCTCAGCGAGCCTGTCCCTGACCGCATTGCCGCCTGTCCCGCCTTCCAGGTCTGCCCACAGAGCTCGTTGGCACTTGGTCGGAAGTATGGGGCCCTTGTGCAGCACACGGAAGCTTTCTATATAAAGGCCTACGGCATCCATGATAGCGACGCAGCTCAGTATACTGGTGGGGCTTACAATTATAGATATAAAACCTCAGTAGTGAAGGAGCGTGGTTTGAGAAGACCGCGTTACCAGAGTTTCGAGGCGGGTTGGTGGTCCAGAGTCGCCAACACGTTCAACTGATTGTTCACCCTCGTCGAGAGGAATAAAGGGTTCCAGCAGCAGCAGGAGCGTCGCAACATTGCCAGGCGTTTGTCCCAAGAAGGGGCCCCATCCACAGGTGCTCGGTCGTCGGCTAACGCGCTGTTCCATCGTAGTCTGTGGGTGCAGCGGCTGGCGGACATCAGTATGGTTGAACCGCAGACGCTCGCGGGCATGGCCCTTCAGGCGTCAGAAGAGTCCACCCGCGCACACAGACACGATCTTGAAAAAGGAACTGCGTGTTTGGGCCGACTGGCTCTCTGACCTTGTGAAGGCTCCTGTGGGTAAGTTGCGCCGTCTCACTAAGCCCCCCCCCCCCCGTTTCGAAGACGAGTTTGTGCTAGGCAAGTGTAAAGCCACGTCGCCACCCGAAATCGTTGACGCCAAAACCAGGGTTTGTTGAAGACATTTGGGCTGCGGACACAGTTAACAGAACTGACACCGTGACCGTTTTGGCTCGAATTCGTGGCCAGGCGAGGGCGGAGCCCTGCCCCAGTTGGACATTACAACACTTCGACCAGGCCCTCCGCCTCCAGCCCGACAGGGGCAGAGGCGTCGACAGGCTTGTGGCCTCCGATGTGCGCCGCCTGCCCATGCCTGCTCGTCAGGCGTTCGTGGATCTGATCAATTCAGTGGAGGCCCTGCAGATCTGGCCGCACCAGCTGCTCCAGGCCATCATCATGCTCGAGCCCAAGAAGTCGGGAGACAGGGCTCTGGCCCTCATCGCGTGGCTTATCCGCTGTTGGCAGATGCTCACGAGGCCACAGGTGGAGGAATGGGTCGCTTCTTCGGCCTCGAGGCACTTGGACTCAGCCCTCAAGGGGTCCTCGTGCTTGAGAGAGGCCTTGGCCAGAGCCTTGCAGGACGAGGCAGCGAACGCTCTGGTCATGTCCTCGGCTGTCAGTCTGGCCGACATTGCCAGGTTCTATGATTCACTCATCCCCGAGTCTGTTGCTACAGCGTGCCTGGACATCAACTTCCCCAAGAGGATCCCGGCGCTCGAGCTGCAGATTCATTGTGTACCACGTATTTTGAGACAGCAGGGTGCCTACGGGCCCCCATGCCAGGCGGACCTGCCCCTCCTGGCAGGCTCGCGCCACGCCAACAACCTGGCGCGGGCGGTGGTGTACAAGGTGCTGGAGTCCGTCACGGCCGTAGTACAGCCCAGGGCGATGCCTCGGGCCTGGCTCGACGACATCAGCACCTCAGCCTACGGCAGCCCTGTGGCGGTCGAGGGTGTCATTATCAAGACGACGGCGTTGCTTGCCCACAGCCTGAAGCGAGAAGGCCTGGAGCTCGCAGACAAGAGTGTTATTTTCAGTTCTGATTGGAAGATGACCAAGAGAATCACATCACGTTTGAAAAAGTTGGAGTGGATATTACGCCAGCAGGAGAAGCTAGTGATCTTGGTATTGACAGATCTTCAAAAGGAGTCACTCGTCGGGCCACCCACGTGGCAAGACGAAAGACAGCATGCACTCGGATGAACACGTTAGGCCGAAAGCTACGGATATTGAGAAGAGAGAAGAGATTTCACCTGCTCAACCAAGGTGCAATGCCAGCGTTACTTTATGGAGTGAAGGCGCATGGAGAACCGCCTTCAGCCATCACCCAGGCCAGAAGGAGATCCATGTCGGGCATAGCCAAGGCCAGGCCAGGACGGTGCACTACGTCTTTCCTCAGCCTGGTTGGCAAAGACCCAGCACTGCAGATACCTCGGGCCCAAAGTACGGGCATGGTTTGACCTCTATGCACACAGACCCGACCTGAGGAAGTTGATTTCCAGATCTTGTGGTAAAATCTATGCCAGAGTCAAGATTGCCCCCAAGCAGCAGCGATGGCGTCAACGGCGTGGAGTCATGGGTTCCCTAATCCTGGCCCTGTGGGAGGCTGGCTGGGACCCCAAGTCAGCTACGCGATGGACAGACCCCCGAGGGGATGACTGGGAAATGGCAGAAGATGCAGCTGAGAAGGACCCCATCCACCATCATCGACGCCATCATCGACGATATCCAGAGGGGCATGTGGCGAAAGGCGGCCGCCCACTTCAACGGCAAGGGCATGGAGGACGGAGTCGACACCAGCGACGCGGCCCGCCGCCTGGCCCGCCTGCGGAAGCAGGGCAGGCTCCCTGAGGCCAACGCCCTGCTCACCGCCATGACGGCGGGCACCTGGACGCCAGCGCGCAAGTTCGACCTCTACGGCTACCTCGCGGGCACGGGCAATTGCAGCTGCGGCGCCAGGGCAGACGACCTCCACAGAACATGGGGACAATGCCAGGACAGGGAGAAGCACCCCGCCTTCACCAAGTCTGAGCACCTGGTGCCCACGGCAGAGGCGGGAGCCTCCCACACGCCGTGCTTCTGGCTACGTGGGCTACCGCCGACCTCGTGGACCACGCCACCACCGTGCGAGACGCCCTACACGGAGGAGAGGTTCGGTGAGTTGGACACGGCCCCGATAGAGGCTCCGTGCGGACTGCCCCTCATCACCTGCGGAGACGGCAGCGGAGGAGAAGAGTCAGGCGACCCTCGTTACCGCAGGTGTGGATGGGGATGGGTTGCGCTCGACGTGTCGGACCACAGCCAGCCTAGAGTGAGGGGAGGGGCTTTCGCACCTCTCGCAGGCCCTCGCCAGGAAAGAAAAAAATCGAGCGGAATTCCCAGCACTCATCTCTGCAATGCTGAACACACGCGGCAGGCTTCAGTATTGGACGGACTCCGAGGTCCTATTCAAGGGCTGGATGAAAAGGCAGACACACACGCCCTGCCAGTTGGAGCACGATGGGAGACCTGTGGGTCGAGGTTGGCGCAGCTTTGACGGACAGAGAGGACCCTCGAGTAGAGGTCTACTGGATGAACAGTCACCTCAGCCTCGAGGAAAAATTGCAGAAAGGTGTTCCGTTCTATGCTTGGTGTGGAAACGAGACTGTTGATGAGCTTGCGGTCAAAGGCGCCCAGCAGCACCAGATCCCACCAGCTCGCCTCTCCTGTTATGAGTGGGCTGTCGCCGTCTCCGCCTTAGTCCGCAATAGGCTCATTCGTGCCACTCTAAGCGCGTTCGAGTTTGAAAACAGTGTGCCCTCGGACAGGACTGTTCGGAGGATTGGGAAACGTTCTAGGCCAGACGCTCTCAGAGCTGCCCAGCTGAAGTCGTCTCACACCCTCTGTAACTTGCAAGCCCGATGGAGCTGTCTAGATTGTCGTAGCTCGGTCAGTACATTAGCATGTAAGCAAGTCATGAGCGAATGGATTACCCGTGAGTGCCCTGGCCCACCGACCAACCAGCCGCGCCACACCCAGCTCGCCCTGGGGACCAGGAGCGGCCATGCATCCCATGAGCTCGCCTTCTATGAGCCAGACTGGATTTGCATAAGGTGTGGTAGTCGGGCTTTGGAAGGGAGGGGACACCTCATTGGCCTCTCGGAAGTATGCTCACCTCCCACCAAAATGGGGAGTTGGGTTATGTCTCGCGTCTTTCAAGGGAGGCCACTCAAGTGATGTCCTCCCGAGAGCCCAGCCATCCAGACATCGTCTGGTTGGGAAAGTCCTGTGGAAAGTCCTCCTCATCCTCCTCCTCCTCCTGCTCCTCCTCCTCCTCATCATCATCCTCCTCCTCCTCCTCAACCTCCTCAACCTCCTCAACCTCCTCAACCTCCTCTTCCTCCTCCTCCTCCTCCTCCTCCTCCTCCTGCTCCTCCTCCTCCTCCTCCTCCTCCTGCTCCTCCTCCTCCTCCTCCTCCTCCTCCGCCTCCTCCGCCTACTCCTCGTCCTCCTCGTCCTCCTCCGCCTCCTCTTTCCTCTTCGTCCTCCTCCTCCTCCTGGAGCCCCGACAGGGCACGCTGGTAGGCCAGCGGCCGGCGCCCCCCCCCCGCGGAGGAATCACCACTTCGATTCGGCCCGTGAGCATCGCGGTGGGCTTGCTGCTGATCATCATCTACATCTTCAGCATCATCTGGGGGAACGAGCAATGACATAAGCATAAAAGATTCGGAGGTCCGCGCGGATTTCTCGGATCCGCGCTGGACCCCCCTGGCGGAGCCTCCGGCGCCGCCCCTGGCGCGCTCCGCGAGACGGGGGGGGGGTCCAGCGCCGATCCGAGAAATCCGCGCGGACCTCCGAGTTGTTATCTTCATGTCATTGTTCGTTCCCCTACCATCTTCCGGAGCCTGGTGGAGCCCGGCGGCATCCTCGAGCAGGAGTTGGACGAAGAGAACAAGCGCCATAAGCGTAAGGTCTTGGCGCTCCGCGCGGATCTCTTGGATCCGCGCTGGGCCCTGGCGTGCGGAGCGCGCCAGGGGTGGCGCCGGAGGCGCCGCCGAGGGGGCCCAGCCTGGATCCAAGAGATCCGCGCGGAACGCCAAAAGTTTGATTGCGTTTATGCCGTGCTTTCTTCTTTTAGGAGTACTTCCCCTCCGTGACGCACACGATGCTTTTCCTGCTGATGCACGGGACGTTCTTGGACTCCGTGGGGACGAAGGGCTTCGTGATCAACAGCGAGGGCGGCAACACTTTGACGTGCGTTTTCTTGTTATACATAACTACGACCAGCGTTCTTATGCTCAACATGTTGATAGGAGTCCTCTTCCTGCTCCTCTCTCCTCCACCTCCTCCATCTCCTCCTCCACCTCCTCATGATCATCCTCTCTCCGCTCTCCTCATCTTCCTCCTTTCTCCGTTCTCCTCCGCCTCCTCCGCCGATCTCCGGTTTCCCATGTCGTGTCGTCAATTCTCAAATCATCTTCCTTCTCAGGAGTTGTCTGCGAAATGGTGTCCATTGTGAAGCGTAGCGAAGACGAGCTGATGGCAAAGGTAACGCTGCGGGGCAAGCTGCACGACATCATGGACGTGTACGACTCGGACGGCAACGGGAAACTAAAGCAGTCCGAGTTCGACCTGTTCATCCGCAATGTCGAGGCAGGGCGTTCCGGAAAGGGCCTCACCTTCGAGGGGTCCAAGAGATTGGAGTGTGGCCCTCGGTGGAGGCCGGTGGAAGCCGCACGAAGGCCGCTCCGCTTTCGGAAAGCGCCCGGAAGTAGGAGATGCGTGCCCCAAGAGATGGCAACATCTTTGACTTCTGGGGCTCCAGAGCTAGGGGAACAAGCAACTGCATGAACATAACGACTCGGATGTCCGCGCAGATTCCTCGGATCTTCGCTGGGATCGTCGTTGGGGCCCCCTGGCGGTGCCTCCGTATTTTTATGCTCGTATCGTCGTTTGCTACCCTAAGAGCGGGCCAGGTGATGCAGGCGCTCCACCACTTCGACGTCGACATCAAGGGCCTCATGACGCTCTGCGAGATGTTGTTCTCGCACGTCTCCCCTGACGGCCGTCGGGGCACGTCAGCCACACAAGCCGACACCGATCCTAGCCAGGAGCGCGTGTGCGCGTGTGCATTGGTCATGGGCCCAGGGGGGTGGACGCGGATTGTTTCTATGCACAGTGCGCGCCTACTGTAGGCACAAACAGGACATCCGTGCCCAGCCACGCTCATGAATAAGACGCGAGTTCGAGAAGCCCCCTCACGTCTCACGAACGCTCGCATGCTGCGCCCTCTCGAAAACGTCATGGATTTCGTGTACGCATATGGACCCGCTTCGGGTTGCGCACAGACAGCCACCACAGGTAGTCTCAGCTGCCCAGAATTAACCACCCCGAGTAGTCCCAGCTGGCCTCAACAGGCTCCCCGAGTAGTCCAGGGCGGTCTCAACACCTCAATTTTGGGGCGCAGAGCGCTCCAAGGGCGCCGCAGGAGGCGGTGCCGGGGTGTTGAGACCGTCCTGGACTACTTGGGGGGCCTGTTGAGGCCAACTGGGACTACTTGGGGGGCCTGTTAGGCCCGCTGTGACTACCTGTGAGGGCTGTCTGTTCGCAGCCCCAAGCCTTACTGTGCCTACGTCTTTGGTTCGCTCCTGATCTCAGGCCAGACCGAGGAGGTCGCCCTGAGTTTCGACGAGATCATGAACCTGGCGGTGCGCCTCAAGGGCACCAGCGCCTGCCGGGTGGAGGACGCCGGCGCTCTTGCGGCGAAGAGGAGGAGGAGGAGGAGGAGGAGGAGGAGGAGGAGGAGGAGGAGGAGGAGGAGGAGGAGGAGGGGAAAGGAAGGAAGGGAGAGGAAGGAGGGAGGAGGAGGGAGGAGGAGGAGGAGGAGGAGGAGGAGAGGAGAGAGGAGGGGGGTAGGGATTAGGATTAGGATTGCAACCGGCACGAGAGGGCCATGGAGGCACCCCATGGCATGCACCATTGGCCCCCGTGAGTTCCTCTCTCCGCCACATGCAGTGGCTGCCGCGCACGCGCTGCCCCCGAGCCCAGCGACGAGGAGCCCCCAGACCGAAGCCCAGACAGGCTTCCGCCCCCAGACAGGGTCGCGTCGTACAAAAAGAAGAAGAAGAAGAAGAAGAAGGACTGCAAGTTTTTCGCTGCTCTCGGCCCCAGGGAGGGGGGGTCATCGCTGGGCCCCGGGGCCGTCTAAAAACGACTCGGGACGAAGAGCCGTCCTGGGGAAAGGGTCCAGGAGGGGGGGCCTACGGAAAGGCATGAGCCAAAATGGCTACGGAGCCTCCTACTCTTCCTCCTCCTCCTCCTCCTCCTCCTCCTCCTCCTCCTCCTCCTCCTCCTCCTCCTCCTCCTCCTCCTCCTCCTCCTCCTCCTCCTCCTCCGTCCCTCCTCCTCCTCCTCCTCCTCCTCCTCCTCCTCCTCCTCCTCTCCTCCTCCTGCTCCTGCTCCTGGTACTCCTCGTCCTCTCCTCGTCTTGAAAAAATCAGGACATCGCATGTCTGGGCCCCAACCTTGCCCCTTCAACGAAGGACCAAGGCCAGGCGGAGTCCACCCCCGCGGGGGCGGAAGCGGGCAACCGCCGGCAGCCGCCAGCGGCCAGCGGCCACCCCCAGCGAGGGCGCGGGTTCGCACAACGGGGGCGAGCCCATTTCCAAGCGGCGCACCCCCAAAACCAGCGATCGTTTTTTGTTCATTGTTTTGCCGATCGGCGCGGGCCCTCGCCCCCCCCCCCCCCTCCACTTGGAGTAGATTTTGGCTGTTTTGGGCGCCTGATTCGAGCAGGTGGAGTCCCCCCCCTCCCGCTCAATGTCGAAACGCCGAATACGGAAACCTTCACCTTTCAACGCGGGTGGGGGGCGGGGGGGGGGGGGCGCCGCGCGAAATCGCGAGGCGAGTCTAGCAGGCCTATAGCCGCGATCGGACCGCAGCATCCGCTTCATCCCGCGAGGCTCGCGATTTCGGCGAGGGCGCGGCGGCGGAGGCCGCGGAAGGCCAGGATGGCGTGCAGCGCCTCCGCGCCGAACGTGTCGAGCGGGCCGTCCCGCCCAGCAGCTTCGTGCTGAGCGTGTCGAGCTTCTCCGTGCTGAGCCTGTCGAGCGGGCCGCTCTGAACGTGCACGGGCCGGCCCGCCCGCGGTGGACGCGCCGAGCGGGCCGTTCTCGCGGACGGCGTGCAGCCTCTCCGTGCTGGACGCGTCGAGCGGGCCGTCCCGCCCAGGCATGGCGCGGAGCTGCGGGGAGGGCTCCGCGCGCGTGGCCCCCTCGACGGAGCCCCCCGCGTCGGGCACCTCGCCGGAGGGGCCGCCGCCCGGCACAGCCTCCTCTGCGCAGCCGCCCACGTCGGCCTTCAGCGCCGAAGCCTTCGCGTTGACAGCCGCCTCGGGATCCTGTCGCGAGGACCTGGGGCGCGTGCAGCTGCGCCTCGTCCTCGTCAGAACTGGTGTGGAAGCACGATTTCTGCATAGATCGTGAGATCATGCGCACCCCTGCGCATGTCTCACCAGTGTAAGCGTGGCCGTCCAGAGCAGCGCTTGCTGGGCTGGCTGCCGGACCGGCTGCCCGACCAGGCGGCCTCGGGCTCCCAGTCCCCGTTGTGGGGCTCTGCTGTGTTTTTGCTATTGTTGCCTCCTGTAGCAACCTTCAGCGACACGCGATTGGGAAACAAACTTAACTTCCCGAGGTCCGCGCGGAGTTCTCGGGTCTGCCTCGAAACCCTTTGGAGGCGCCTCCTGCGCGGAGCGCGCCAGCGCCGATCCAGGAAGTCCGCGCGAACCTGCAAAGTTTCTAGTCATGCCGTCATTCGATTCCCCGAGACAGGTGTCCTATCGAGCTGATCCGCCTCTCTTCTCCACGTCGGTCCTGCCCCGCCCAGTTCGCCCTCTCGTCTCGTCCTGCGCTTCGGCTGCATGCGTGCAGCCTTCCTGTGTCGCAGACGGCTCCTGAGCACCCAGAGCTGGCCCACGAGGGCTCCGACGATCCCCCACGAGGAGGGCCAGAGAGCTCTCCGCTGCGCTCTGCACGGTGCCCCTCCCCCCCTCTGCCCCGCGGAACGCCGAGCAGCGCGCCCGCCCTCTGCCGCAGAGGGGCCAGGCCCAGCGTGTTCCAGAGCACGGCCACAACCTCCTTCTCCTCCTCCTCCTCCTCCTCCTCCTCCTCCTCCTCCTCCTCCTCTCCTCCTCCTCCTCCTCCTCCTCCTCCTCCTCCTCCTCCTCCTCCTCCTCCTCCTCCTCCTCCTCCTCCTCCTCCTCCTCCTCCTCCTCCTCCTCCTCCTCCTCCTCCTCCTCCTCCTCCTCCTCCTCCTCCTCCTCCCTCCTCCTCCTCCTCCTCCTCCTCCTCCTCCTCCTCCTCCTCCTCCTCCTCCTCCTCCTCCTCCTCCTCCTCCTCCTCCTCCTCCTCCTCTCTGGTCCTCTTCCTCCCCCTGGCTCCTCCTCCCTGCCACACCCGGAGGTGGCGGAGAGGGGAGGAGGCTTAGCTAGGTGCGTTCGCCCCATATCCGGCATCCTATCCCTCCCTCCCATCCTTTCCAATGGCGCTGATATGTTTCTCTGTCCGCGGACACATGTCGCAGCCGACGCGATATCGCGTTATGCGAAATCGGAAAAGGGGAGCTGCGTACATACGAGGTGGAGGGGGAGGAGGAGGTGGTGGCGGGTGAGCAGGAGGATGAGCAGGAGGAAAAGGAGGAGGAGGAGGAGGAAGGAGGAGGGCGGGCATGAACGGCAGCAGCAGGACCTGGAGTAGAAGGAGCGGGAGGAACAGGAGGACCAGGGGAAGGCAGAGGAGGGTAAATGAGAGCGATGAGGAAGGACTCAGATCCAGAAACGTGGCCCGAGCTGGGGCGAGAGCGCCATTCTGAACGATGGGAGCACAGCGCCGATCCGAAAATGAGGCCCACGCTGGAGCGGGAGTCCAATTTTTCTTGAAACACCGAAAGCCATCGGATTGCAGCAGCACGTGAAAGAGCAGCTCCTGGAGTCCTAGATGTGTAAGAAGCACAGAACGCGGAGAGGGCCAGAAGCAGTACTCAGAATGTGGACATGAAAAGAAATGCCAGGGGAAGCGGGAGGAGGGGGGAGAGGAGTGACCGAGGGAGGGGGCACGGCATACACGGAAGTGTTCGGAGGCCCGCGCGGCTCTTTCTTGCACTGGCGCTGGGCTCCCCCGTCGGCGCCTCCGGCGCCACCCCTGGTGCACGAACCGCGCGAGCGAGGGGGGTCCAGCGCCGATCCAAGAGACACGCGCGGACCTCCGAATGTTGATGCTTACGCAGTCTGCTCTTCCATTCAACTAGGACGAAGAAAAAGAAGAAGAAGAAGAAGAAGGAGAAGGAGAAGGGGGAGGAGAAGAAGAAGAAGAAGAAGAAGGAGGAGGGGGAGGAGTAAGGGAGCGTGCGGCGGGGGGGAGGAAGGCCGGGGGCTGGAGGGATGCGGAAGGTGCTGGAAAGTGCCCAGATGTGCCAGGGGGTGCCCCTCGCTTGCGGCTGGACATCTAGTTTTTCCGCGTGTCCCCCACAGCTTGAGCGCCCCTGCGGATTGTTTTTGTTGACGCTCTAGGCGCCCGGGAAGGGCCCGTGGGGCCCGAAGATGGCGCAAGAGTTCCCGTCGTGATTTTGCCACGACCCGAGGGGGCTTGGGATGCCTGGGGATCCCGCTTCTCACCTGGACATCGCTCGGACGTGTGCATTTTCCCTTCGGCGAGGACCATCGAGGAGCATCCTTGATCATTTGGCGAAGAAGCCACGCACGAAACCGAAAAAAACACAGGGAATGGACGTCCGAGCGATGGCCAGCTTCTCACCGCCCACCAAACCACCCCAGCCCAACCCGAAGGCCCCGATTTGCCCTCCATTTCCAGTGGGGGGGGGGGTCGGGGAACCTGGAAGGATCACCTACGGAGCCCGTGCCCCCCCCCCCCCACCCGAAATTCTGGCGAAGGTCGGGTCTTCGGGTTGGGCTGGGGTGGTCCGGTAGGTAGTCAGCCTCGACCTGGGCCAGCTCTGCTCGAGCTCCCAACGGCCGGTCGAAAGGGCGTCGCCGGCTCGGTGCCGCCGCGGTCTGGGTGCGGCTCGCGGGTTCTCGGGCCGCCCCGCGTGGTGGGTGTTGTCGGGGGAGCAGGCACGATGGCCATGACCAGGGTGTGGCTGGATCCCGTCGACGCCGATCTTGGGCATAGTCCATACTGGCCGTCGAGTCTTCGCGAAGATGGCCCACGAATCGGCGGTGACCAAGAGGGGCGACGACGGACCAAGATCGCGCGCGGACGTTTCCGCGCTCGGTCGTGGTCATGGTCCTCGTTTTCTTTCCCTCCAGGTTGGTTCGGGTTCAGAAGTCCTCGGCTGCTCACGGCCACCATTTCGGCTCGGGCCCTTCACGGTTTGTGAGACGGTGAAGCGAAATTTGTTGCATGATTCCCATGGCGTCCCTTCGGTATAGAGCTTCAAGCGACCCAAGCCTGAGGGGTCCCAAGGTGGCACCAAGATCGCCCAAGAGAGCCCCAAGAGCGTCGCACGTTATTTGGACGAATAAGTCCGTGACTAAAGCTCAACAAGCGCTCAAAAGCGCACCCAAAGGCCCCCAATGGGCTCCAAGACGGCCCGAAAGACTCCCCAGAAGATCCCAAACATCCGCGAAAAGACGCCGAAGAAGAACCCCACGGAGCCCTCAAGAGGCTTTATATTCCAGAGGGCTCCAAAAGGTCCGCAAGAGTTGAATTGCAACCCGACGGGGCTCCCAAGAAACCAAGAAACGCACAAGACTCCACACAGAAATCCAAAAGAGCCTCCCCCAGAGTCAACTAACCACAGCCAGACCCTAGGGATGGTCCAGGCAAGAGAATCTGGATAAGCAGGCCAAGAGGAAAAGGGAACAGCCTCTTCCTTTCATTGACGTTTTCCTGCTGCCTCCATCTATCCTCCCTCCAGGCTCCCCTCTCCTTTCTCCCTGTATTCCTCCCTCCTCGCCGCGCCCGCTCGCTCCTTCCCGTTCCCTCCTCTTTGTCCTCCCCTTGTCCCCCATCTGTGCTCACTGCTCCGACCTTCTCCGTCTGTCGCCTTTCCCTACTTCTCCTTCAACGTTCACTTCCTCCGTCGGCTCACCACGACTCATGTTCCTGACCTCAGCGCGCGAAGCGAGCGCGTGGTTCTTGCGTGCACGTGGATAATAAGTATTTTTATGTGAAGATTAGACGCGCATGCAGCATGCACACATGCAACTATATATATTGCAATGGCGTGCCATAGATTCTTTGCTGCCTGTGGCGAGCGGGAGGGGGCCGCGGCCACCCGTGCTCAAGCCTTTCATCCAGCGAGCTGGGGGCACCTGTCCAGGCAGAGGCGCGGATGGTTGGCAAGCCGTTCGTGTGGCTCCTGGGCGCCGCCACCAACCTGCTGGCGGCCTGGATCTCGCGTGCGCCGCCGTGCCCCGCGGTCCCTTCGTGCCCAGCCTCGCCGACGTGCCCGTCGGTGTCTTGCCCGAACCTCTCGTGTGGGGAGGTCCACTGCCGTGCTGCGGAGGGGCAGCTGATCTGCCCGGCGGCGCCCCCTGCGCCGCCCCCGCCGCCGGCGGCGCCCGCGGCGCCACCGGCACCCGAGCCGGCGGCAGCGCCGGCCGAGCTGCCTTCGAGTTCTTTCTGGAGCTGGGCGGCGCTGCTGTTGGGCCACGTGGTCCTGGCCACGATACAGCTCTGGCGCGGCATCGTCAGTCTCGTGAAGGGCCTCGTGTGCCGTCGCCATGGCCGCCACAGCGCCGCCACCGCCCGGCGTCCTGCGCTGGGCCTGGGTGCTGTATCGAGGAGAGCGGCTCTGGCACCAGCGGAGGGTCTGGGGCAGATTGGCGGATCCAGCAGCGGGGAGCAGTGACCCGCTGGACCTCCTGATCTCTAGCGCTGACCATGACGTGTACGAGGAGCGGTACAGTCGGGGCAATCCTGATATCGTCACTGTGGTCTTCAGCCCGACTCGCCAGGCGCTCCAGGGTGTGGACCCGAACCTACTCTACCGCTTCAGGCGGGAGCTGAACGGGCGCGAGACGGTCGCCATTCAGGACGCTCTCGTTCAGGTGGCAGACGAGCTGTACTTGGATCGAGAGCGCGCCGCTGGCCGACCGCGCGTGCTCCCGGCGGGCGGCTCTTACGTGGAGTTCGATTTCGCTGCAGCAGCCCCTGGACCAGGCGTCCCTGGCGCAGGCCCTGCCGCCCTCGTGCCCGCGGGTGGAGGCGCCGCTGGCGCGGCGCCTGCTGCGCCGCTGGCGATCGTGGCCGCCGCCGGCGCCGCCGCTGTCCCTGCAGCTGGCCTCGCGGCTGGCGCAGCCGCGCCTGTTGCCGGCGCCCCAGCGGGCGCTGCTGGCGGTCCGCCGCCGGCTGAGGCAGGCGCGGCTGGACCGCCCGGGGGGCCGACCCCGGCCTGGGTGCTCATCGAGAGCACTGGCGGAGGCAATCGGGGCGACGTGGTGCAGCTCAACGGGACCGAGCGGATTGAGGGGGACATCGGACTCATCCAGCTGAACGCGGGCTGGGTCGCCATCCGTCGGATCTCGATGGACCCTTCGGTGTATCGGTGCGCCGAGAGCGGGGCGGACATCAGGCTGCTGGGCGTGCCGCCTCGGCCTGACGGCTCCAGGCAGCGTCTGGCGTGGCGCGACGCGGTGCCGATGATGGTGGAGAACATCATCCCTGGGTGGCTGCTCGACGGTCCTCGCACCATGCTGTGGTGCGCCCAGTTCATCGACAGGAAGAGGGGCGGCCCCGTGGAGCACTACAACAGCTTCGTGTCCTTCTACCACCTCACGAAGGAGGACTACGGGGTCGCCCACTACGAGAATATCATGAAGATGATAGAGCACCTCGCGTGCTGGGATCAGGTGAACCTCCCCGACCTGGTCGGGGCGGAGCTGGCCATTCGACAGGCGCAGCTCTACGAGTACATCTACTCCATGGAGTTCGAGGCTCAGCAGTCGAGGGGCTCCAAGGACGGCAACGACGGCGACGGCAAGAAGAGGGGCCGAGGGCGTGGAGGAGGGCTTCACCGATTCGGCATCGTGGACGAAGCTGCGGTGTTCACCGGGGCGGCCAAGGAGGACGGCCGCTCGATGATTTGCCCGCTACTACTGGAGCATGTCTCCAAGCAGGTGGAGCGCGACGCAGGGATCCTGAAGCAGATCAGGAAGGCCCGAGAGGAGCGTCGCGCTCTGTCATCATGAGCTACGCGGACGGCTTCTGGGAGCCCCTCGCCCAGGAGCCTGCCAGGTCGAGAGAGGGGGCGCCCGTGGGCCTCGCGGGCGCAGCAGATCTACCTGTACATGAGGCTTCCAACTCCAGCGCCGATCTTCGCCAGCGTGATCTCTTTCCTTTGCCCCACTTTGGCGCTGGGGCCCCATCTCCTTCTACACCTACCCTGCCATCGAGGTCAGTGCGCAGGCGCCTTGAGAAGCGGTCCCACGTTCACGGCATGGTCGACGAGATGACCGACGCGCTGAACGCGCTTTGGGGCTGCCCGCCGGCGGCGCGCCGTCAAGCGGCCGCCGGCACGTCGGCGCCTGCAGCTGGCCACGCCCTCGTCCTCTCGGAGCTCCGCCAGGCCGCGTTGAGGTTTGGCCCGTGCCCAGAAGGCTTGGACGGTCCAGGAGCCCTTGAGGAGCTCCGGATATCTCAATCATACGAGGGTGACGCCACGTTGGTTGCCCCGGTGAGCTTCGACCTCGTCGACTCCATCTCATTGCCTCCTGCTGGTAGCCGACCCGCCGCCCTGGAGACGATCGACGAGATGGCAGGCCAGAATATCGCTCATCGGTTGAAAGAGTTACTCCTGCCCCGACAGCTGGGGTTGGAGCGCATCAGAGAGGCAGGTCCGAGACGACTCTACACGGATCCAGCCCTCCGCAACCCGCGCCTCTACTCGATGGTGGTGCGGCGACTTTTGGACGCCGGGCTGGTTGACTTCTACAGCTCGGCGGAGTGTTACGTTGGCATGTTCTTCGTGCGCAAGAAGAACGGGTCGCTGCGGATGATCCTCGATGGGCGCCGTGCATCCCTCAGGTTCGCGCCTGCCGACTCCGTGGAGCTGGCGACGGGCTCTGCATTCGCTCAGATTTCGGTCGATGGCGACGAGCCCATCAGCATCGGGGGCGTCGACATCTGCGACGCCTTCTACCAGATCGAGCTTCCGTCGTGGCTTCGCCGCTACTTTGGCTTGCCCAGGCTGAAGGCTGGCGACCTCGGACTCACGCACCTGTCCGATGGGTCGGCGGTGCGGCCGTCGTCCTGGGTCGTGCCGTGCTTCAGGTGCCCGCCGATGGGCTGGAGCATCAGCCTGTGGATCTGCCAGAGTTTGAACGAGGCGGTGACTGCTCGGGCCCTTCCTGGCCACTTTGGCCGTCGTCTCGTGGACCGTCGGCCCGCGCCTGACCTGCAGCAAGGTATGGCGCACACGGTCTACGTTGACAACTTCATCGCCCTCTCCCACACGTTGAGCGAGGTACACGACGCGGCTGCGGTAGTGCAGAAGGAGCTGACGGCTTCAAGCCTGCCCACTCACCCAGTGGAGGCATCAGTCGGCGGCGACACGCTGGGCTGGCATTTCGACGAGGACAAGCCCGTGATCGGTCTCAGCGTCCGCCTCCGCTGGCGTCTTCGTCTGGGTATCGGCGAGCTGCTGGAGCGAGGCTGGTGCAGTGGCCACACCATGATGAAGGTGATATCTCACTTCACGTCGAGGGCGCTAATTCGCCGCGAGCTGCTGAGCTGCCTGGGGGCCGTATACGGCTTCATGGGGGACGGCGGCCGCGAGAGGCGGCGGCTGACTCCGGCAGTGAGGCGAGAGCTGACCTGGCGCCGCGCGCTGCTGCCCCTGTGCTTCCGAGACGCCGGGCGGCCGCTTTCGCCAGTCGTATCTTGCGTGGACGCATCGTGGTGGGGTGCAGGAGTGACTGAGAAGACCATCACCCCAGATCAAGCCCGTCGACTGTCTATCTTCAACGAGCGATGGAGGTTCAGCCGTGATGGAGAGCAGCAGGTCGCCCCGCGGGACAAGGCCTTGGCCCGGGAGAGCAAGCAAGCTGAGCATATCACCACATCATGCATCAAGCACGCCTCGTCGCAGCACGATTGAGATCCAGCAGTCATAGCAGCAGCCATGGAGCAGCGATTCCCCTTCCGAGTCGAGCCGAAGCTTAATCGTGAGGAGGAGGTCATGTTCGAGGAGGTGCCGGAGGTGGTTTGGGCGGAAGGATGGCATCGGGTTTTGTCTACACCATGGACCAGGAGGGAGGCACAGGTGGTATTGGAGGGGAGAGCGCTAGTCCTATGCTTGAAGCACCGATTGCGAGCCGCTCGAAATTTCAACACCACGCACATCATCTTGAATGACTCCATGGCTCCAGTGTTGGCGTTGCTCAAAGGCAGATCATCGTCGCCCCCGCTTTTGCGGATTTGTCGCCAGGCCTGCGCCCTCCTGTTAGCCTCGGGGTCTTCGGCAGTCTGGCGTTGGGTCCCATCCGAGCACAACAGCGCCGACCCTGCCTCTCGTGCCCAGGCTGGTGATATCCCCGAAGCCGCGCGGGCCAAGGCATCAGGGCCTGCCGCGCCCGGTGCGCCGGCCCAACGGGCAGCTCTCCGACGCGATGGCGGCGCCGCTGTCGATGTCGGCCCTCGGCTGCATGGCGATGCCGTCTGCGCCGGCTCTGCGGTCTCGCAAGCGGCCAGCGGCTGCTGTGGCGGCGGCCGCTGCCAGCCAGTCGCGGCGCAGGCCGCGCGTGGCGCCAGAGACAGTGGCGCGCCCAGCCGAGAGCGACCGCCGGGCTGTTCGCCGGCAGGAGAGGGCGAGCCGCTTCCCTGCACTCCCGCCCTCGGCCCCCCGCCGGGGCTTGACCTTCCTGGAGGAGCAGTCAGTGGGGGATGCGACCAGGGCGGACTACGAGCGCCGGCACGCCGCCTTCAGCCTGTGGGCATGCCAGCGGGGCCACTCCTTGGGGACGCCGACGGAGGTGGACAAGACACTGGTGCTGTTTTTTCACGAGGAGTTCTTGGACGGGGGCGAGAGCAGCGACGCCTGGAAGCTGATGGCGGCCCTCGCTTTCGTGCGCCCGGACCTCGGACCGCGCCAGGGCCGCCTGCCGCGGGCGGCACGGGCTGCCAAGGGCTGGTCGCGCCTGGCACCGCCGCGGTCGCGTTTGCCGCTCCCTTGGCCCGTGGTGTGCCTCATCGTGGAGGTCCTGTGCCGCAGGGGCCTGGCCGTGTATGCATGGCTGACCGCGCTCACGTTCGGCCTGTACTTGAGGCCGCGCGAGGCGCTGGAGCTCGCGCAGGCCCAGCTCATCCCACCAGGGTTCACCTCAGCCACAACGATGCACCATTGGTGCGTGGTCCTCCATCTGTTCGAGAGGCAGACCCCGTCCAAGACAGGTGTGTTCGACGAGAGCTTGCTGGTGGACTCGACCTGTTTTCCATGGATGCCGCTCCTCGTCCAGGAGCTGCACCGCCGCACGCCCGCAGGCCACCGCCTGTTCCCAGTCACCTACGCGCAGTGGAACTACCACTTCAAGGCCGCCGTCTCCGACCTCGGCCTGCAGGTCCTGGGCAACCTGACGCTGCACCAGCTGCGGCACGGCGGCGCGAGCCACGAGCTGTACGCGGCGGCGCGGCCCCTCCGCGACATCCAGAAGCGCGGCAGGTGGTCCACCGATGCCGCGCTCCGGCGCTACGCCAAGGGCGGCCGCGTGCAGGAGCAGCTGCACCGCCTCCCGCGCGCCCTGCAGCTCCAAGCCGAGCAGGCGTTCCGCGGGATTGGCGCCACCCTGTCGGCGAGCTGGCTTCGTGGGTGAGGCACGCCAGGGCCGGCGTCTTCCTGGAAGTCTTCAGCGGCTCTGGGCGGATGTCCGCGGCATGGCGCTTGCGCTTCCGGTCGCAGCATGCCGCTTTTGAGCTGGACATTCGCCACGACACCGACAGCGACCTCCTCCGTAAGCGCATCAGGCAGCTGGTGAGGGGCTGGGTGCGGAGTCGGCTCATTGCCGCAATCTGGATTGCGACGCCCTGCCAGTCGATGAGCCGTGCCCGCAACCGGCCCAACGGGCCACCGCCCCTTCGGACGAAACAGTTCCCGCTGGGGTTGCCAGGCCTGTCGCCGGGAGACCAGCTCAAAGTTGAGAGAGGAAATACGCTTGCCACTTTTAGCTTCTCTCTCTTTTTGCTAGCGCGCAGTTTGAACATACCAGTTGTAATTGAGAACCCTAGCACCTCTTGGTTGTGGCAGCTCCCAGGTGCAATCCATCTCAGTCGCATTCGTAACACTCGCATTGTAGACTTTGATTTTTGTGCGTTCTCGACCGCGTGGCGAAAGCGCACTCGGCTCGTATATTGCCATCTCAACCTCGACCCTCTCTTACCGTGTAAATGTTCGGGTCGCGGTGTCTGCAGCTTCAGCCGCCGCCCCCATCAGATCCTCGAAGGCAAAGACGCCTCAGGCACCTTCTGGACGCACATTGCAGAACCGTATCCCAAAGACTTGTGTAGGCTGGTAGCTAAGTGTTTCCAACAGGCTTTGCGAAACCACTCGTTTCGTAGCCTGGACAGGTTTGTGTTGGCCTAAGGCCAGGGTTTCAAAATTCGGTGTTGCTCGAGTTTTTAGATTTCGGATCGTGATTGTCTCGGGACTCGTTTTCCTTGGTCGAGGTGCCTCGCCCAGCCAGTCAATGTCGCACGGAGCTCCGGGTCGAGTCATCACACAGAGTTGCGGATGCAAAACAGTCCTGGCCCCCGAGAGTCTCCCCGGCTTGCACAGATTGCAATGGCGTGCCATAGATTCTTTGCTGCCTGTGGCGAGCGGGAGGGGGCCGCGGCCACCCGTGCTCAAGCCTCCCACCCACGCTGCGCTCCCACCCATTTTCAGCTCGAGCAGTGTCCGTTGGATCGTGATTGTCTCGGGACCCGTTTTCCTTGGTCGAGGTGCCTCGCCCAGCCAGTCAATGTCGCACGGAGCTCCGGGTCGAGTCATCACACAGAGTTGCGGATGCAAAACAGTCCTGGCCCCCGAGAGTCTCCCCGGCTTGCACAGATATATGTACACATACATACAGGAGAAATGCACACAAACAGACACACGCATACAACTTAGATACGTCGTCGTCTGCAGATATACATACAGATGTCTATATTCACGTGTTCGTACATCAGAGTGAGAGGGCCGAACGGTCAGTCACTGTCCCTGGTTGCGTGTCTGAAGTGAGGTTCTGCGGTGCGGATTGTTGCTGCTGTTGCTGTTAAATTTTCAATTCTAAAGAAGTGTTTATTCCATTTAATTCCCCTTCCGGGGGCTCGTACCTTGTTTTTGATCAGGGAAGTCTTGAGTCTCAGAATTGGGTTGTTGGCCCCAGTTTGCAGCAGCAACAACAACACTCATTCCAAGACTGTTCGCTCCTGCCGGCCCGCGTGTCATTCACCATGCATATCCCAAACCCTGGATACCCGCCCTCGTCGTCTTCGATCGTATCCTCTTTGGGGGGTTTTACTCCTTCCTGGCCACGTGTAATTGGAGAAGCCTCTAAACAGTGAAACGACAGGGAAAAGACAAAAAAAGAGGACGAAGGGATCGGAGGAAGGGAGGGATTAGAGGGGCAAGAGGGAGGGACGACGATAATTTGTGCCGCGAGTTGCGATTCAGCTTACGCCATGGCTTGCGCCAGCCATTCCAACACAGGTTAACGAAGGTTTCGCCATGGGTCGCGCCATAAACAACGCCATGTAACACCTTTGGTGCTGCTCGGGAGCCGTTGTTGCTGTTGTTGCTGTAGCCGGGGGCCCAAGGGCACAGTTTGGCCCGGATGATTTTCCTTGTCAAATTAGCACGGTGCGAGCGTCGAGTGTCGCACTCTGATTGAGAAATGGGCAGTGTGGTGGGGCCTCTGTGGGCGCGTTCGGGGCCTCTGTGGGCTGCGTCTGGGGCCTCAGTGGACAGCGTGGTGGGGCCTCTGTTGGCGCGTTCGGGGCCTCTGGGCTGCGTCTGGGGCCTCAGTGGGCAGCGTGGCGGGGCCTCTGTGGGCAGTGTGGTGGGGCCTCAATGGGCGCGTTCGGGGCCTCTGTGGGCTGCGTCTGGGGCATCAGTGGGCAGCGGGGTGGGGCCTCTGTGGGCGCGTTCGGGGCCTTTGTGGGCGGGGCGTGGGGCCTCAGTGGGCAGCGTGGCGGGGCCTCTGTTGGCGCGTTCGGGGCTTCTGTTGGCTGCGCCAGGGGCCTCAGTGGGCAGCGTGGCGGGGCATCCGTGGGCGCGTTCGCAGCCTCTGTGGGCTGGCTTTGGGGCCTGAGTGGGCAACTTGGCGGGACCTTTGTGGGCGCGCTCGGGGCCTTTGTGGGCTGCGTCAGGGGCCTCTGTGGGCAGCGTGGCGGGGCCTCACTCGGCGCGTCTGAGGCGCGACCCGTTGTTGTTGTAGCTGGGGGCCCAGGGGGACAGTTTGGCCCGGATGACTTCTCCTGCTAAATGAACGAGGCGCGAGCGTCGAGGGGCGCATTTTGATTCAGGAAAAAGAGTGCGCCCTGGTGGGGGGGAACAACAGAAATCATTCTTCAGGAATGAAAGTTCAACATCAGCTGACGCGCGAGGGAGAGGGAATCGGAAGGAGGGGTGGGGCGGCCCGGGAAGAGGGAGCAGGAAGGTGAGAGGGCGAACGTTCGAAGAATTCCTGGGCGAAAGCGCCATTCCACAAGGAAGTCTGGGCGGCAGCCCACGACGGGCGGGCGATCCTCTGACGGGCGGGCTGGGCGGGTGGGACATTCAAGCGGGATGCCTGAGTCGGGCGAGAGCGCGATTCCTAAGTGAAGTGTGGCGGCGTCCTTGGCGCGAGCGTGGTGCCTGAGCGTAGATTGCGCGATTTCTGGGTAAACTGCGAAAAAGTCACAGGCGAGAGCACAATTCCTGAAAAGGGGATGTCTGGCGGGAGCGGGGGGTTACATTAAAGCGCAAGGAAATCTGAAGCGGGAGCGCCGTTCTTGAGTAAATTGTGAGGAAGCCTCAGACGGGAGGGGGGTCATGACTAAATTGCGAGGAGGTCACAAGCGGGAGCGCCGATCCTGAGTAAATTGGGGGAAGTCTCAGGCAGGAGCGGGGGTCCTGAGTAAAGTTCGAGGAAATCTCAAGCGCGAGCCGTTGTCGTTGTAGTCCGGGGGAGCAATAACGCAGGTGGACCCAGACAAAGTTGTGAGGAAGTCTCAAGCGGGAGCGCCGTTCCTGAGTAAATTGGGAGGGAGTCTCAGACGGGAGGGGGGGTCCTGATCAAATTTGGAGGAAGTCTCAGACGGGAGCCGTTGTTGTTGCAGTCCGGGGGGCCAGGGGCAGAGTTTGACCAGGAAGACTTTCCCTGACAAAAAGCACGGTGCGAGCGTCGAAGGGCACACATTGGTTCAGAAAAACCATATGCACCGGTGAGGGAGGATCCACAATAATCATTTTCAGAAATGAGAATTCAACAACAACAACAACAACAACAACAACAACAACAACAACAACAACAACAACAACAACAACAACAATTACTAGCACGTGGGGACACTCCGTTCTCACCAGTGCCAGGGTTTTCATAGGAGGCGGGCAATACCCCCACTTTGTGGGGGGGCCGGTTCAAGCTCTACCAAATTTCCAAACGACTCTTCGCCACCACCCACACCCAGCTTCCCGCCCTATGACGTTCGGACACTTCACTTCGTGGCATGCGGACGACCGTGGCTACTATTCAGGGCCCCGCGGCCGACGACGACGGCGTGCGCGCGCGAAGAAAAAACGAATGTGTCCCGCATGGTATTATTTGACAGGGATGATGGCCCTGGCAGGTGCGCAACCGTTGTTGCAGAAGTTCGAAAAAGTTGCTCGCAAAAGCCCGTTTGACAGAAATGTTTAAAAAGTGTTGGGTTTCCTACGAATCCGCAAGAGCGCGCGGGATGAAATTTTGACAATTTTTTTTTGAAAAAACCATTGGTTTTTTGATGTTTTTATGTTAAAATCGCTACGAAAACTAAGGTTTTGGAAGGATTTCGTCTTGCGCGCGCGAATGTCCACTTTACCTTATTTTTTGCAAGGGATTCTTGAAGTTTGGTTATGTTAGAACAAGAAATGTCCACTTTAGCTTATTTTTTGCAAGGGAAAACCGATCGTAACAACACAACCGGATCCGGACTCCCCCGTTTTGCCTGAGACTTCTTCACGAAAATGATGAAAATGAGGCTGCGGCCTAGGCGCGGCGGGGGGGTCGTGCACCAGGGGCCCCAACAATAATTATTCTTTAGAAGTAATAATGTTCAACAACAACAACAACAACAACAACAACAACAACAACAACAACAACAACAACAACAGCAACAGCAACAGCAACAGCAACAGCAACAAAAACAACAACACAACGGCTTTCGCTTGATATTTCCTCGCAGCCGATTGAAGAATCGCGCTCTCGCGCGGGATTTCTTCACAAGTTATGTAGGAGTCGCGCTCTCCCGTGGGACTTCCTCGCAATTAATTCAGACGATGCGCCCTCGGCGTTCAGGAATCACGCTCTCGCTTTGACCTTTCTTTGACTTACATGGGAATCGCGCTATCGCTCGGGACTTCCTTGCGATTAGTGCAGGACCCACGCTTCAGCAACACGCCTGCTCGACCTGGTCGCCTGGCCCGCTTTCCCGACCCGCTCGCTATGGGTTTGCCCACTAGATCTGCCCGTCTGGTTCTACCATTTGTGTTTTGTTCCTTGCCCCCGTCTTGCTAATTTCTCTCGTGTTCCATCGTTTTGCCTCCCCCTTTTCCACCCGTCCTTTCTTACCCTGTTTTCGGGGCTGCACTAAAATGCACGTGGCAGGTAAGGAAGATATACCCCCAAGGGGGCACGATCGAAGACGACAAGAGCGGGTACCGAGGATTCGGGGTATACGTATTGGATGGCACTCGAGCGTGTAGAAGAAAACAGCATTAAAATCATCAGCCTGGCGAAAGACCCAACCATAAGCAGTTGTGAGTACCGCAATTGTGAATATCTTCTTCGGTGGCGCTCCCGATGGGGCCACGCAGCGCTGTACTGGGTGGGTGAAACGCAGGGAGCAAGGGCCGTGTTGGGCGGTGGCAGACGCATGCGGGCGGTGCTACTGAGACCTTCGGTGGAGCTCCCTATGGGACCAACAAACGCTGTACTGGGTGGGTGAAACGCAGGGAGCAAGGGCTGTGCTGGGTGGTGGCGGACGCATGCGGGCGGTGCCACTGGGACCTTCGGTGGAGCCCCCTTATGGGGCCACGAAGCGCTGTTTTGGGTGGGCGAAACGCAGGGAGCAAGGGCTGTGCTGGGTGGTGGCGGACGCATGCGGGCGGTGCCACTGAGACCTTCGGTGGAGCTCCCTATGGGGCCACGGAACGCTGTACTGGGTGGGTGAAACGCAAGGAGCAAGGGCTGTGCTGGGTGGTGGCGGACGCATGCGGGCGGTGCCACCGGGAACTTCCGTAGAGCCCCTTTTATCGGGCCACGAAACGTTATATTGGGTGGGTGAAACGCAGGGAGCAATGGCTGTACTGGGTGGTGGCGGACGCATGCGGGCGGTGCCACTGGGACCTTCGGTGGAGCCCCTTTTATGGGGCCACGGAACGCTGTAGTGGGTGGGTGAAACGCAGGGAGCAAGGGCTGTGCTGGTTGTAGCGGACGCATGCGGGCGGTGCCACTGAGACCTTCGGTGGAGCCCCCTTTATGGGGCCACGGAACGCTGTACTGGGTGGGTGAAACGCAGGGAGCAAGGGCTGTGCTGGGTGGTGGCGGACGCATGCGGGCGGTGCCACTGGGACCTTCGGTGGAGCCCCTTTATGGGGCCACGAAGCGTTATATTGGGTGGGTGAAGCGCAGGGAGCAAGGGCTGTGCTGGGTGGTGGCGGACGCATGCGGGCGGTGCCACTGAGACCTTCGGTGGAGCCCCCTATGGGGCCACGAAGCGATGTACTGGGTGGGCGAAACGCATGGAAGAAGAGGAGGGAGGGGAGGAGGGGGAGGAGGAGGAGAGGAGAAGAGGAACGCGGGGACCGTCTCTTCAAAACGAGGACCCAGCACCACAGGATGGTTAGGAATTGTTGTTGGTAGTGGTGGTGGCAGTGGTGTTGTTGTTGGTGCTGCTGCTGTTGTTGTTGGTGGTGGTGTTGTTGTTGCTGTTGTCGTCGTCCCCCCCGCGACCTGGCCCGCGACCCACCCGAGACCCACCCACAACCCACCCGCGACCCACCCCGCGACCCACCCTGCAACCCACCCGCGACCCAACCGCGACCCACCCCGCGACCCGCCCGCGACCCACCCGCGACCCGCCCGCGACCCACCCGCGACCCACCCGCGACCCACACCGGGACCCACCCACATTGCTTGAACGAAACAATCGGCGCCTGCGGCGGGCTCACGGCATACTTTGTAAAAGTTTGGCGCCTGCGGCGGGCTCCTTTAGAGCCTCGCAGACTGCCGACGTCCTTGCCGCCTCTCTCACTGCTATCCGCAGCTGCGGTTTGCTGTGTGACTTGCTGTCTCGTAGTATCCAAACTCTCCGTGATCAGACTGATTTTTCTGTTGGCGTTCCGCGAATCCCCACCAGTCCGTCCAGAATCGATCCGCACGAGAGCTACCGTGCTGCCCCCGGGGGGGTCCTCCGAAGGAGGAGGCCCTCCTGAAGAGGCAGCCGTTGTCGGGGCCCCGGGGAGGAGAAGGGGGCCAGGAGCCCAGCAGGCACCACACTGGAGCACGGCTTTCGGGGGGCGCTGGAAGGAGGCGTGGTCGGGGGGCGGGGGAGGGAGGAGGGGGCGCGGGAAGGCGGAGGGAGAGGGGGAGGGGAAGGGGGAGGTGGAGGGGGGGCAAGCCAAGCGTGCAGGCCGCGAATGTCGCACTGCACGCAACATTCGGCCAGCCGCGCACCAAGGGTGACTACTGCGCGCGGTCGGTCACAGGACATCGTGAAGCTGCGCGAGTTCACCAAGTACCGCCTCGAGATGCTGGAGGAGCACTTGATCTACAACCAGAGGACTATTCTTCTGGTCTTCGTTCGCTCACTCCTCCTCCCTCCCTCCCTCCTGCGCCACCCCTCCCTCTCGTTTCTACTCCCCCCTCCCTCCTCCTCGTCCCTCCTCTCCCTCCCTCTCCTCCTTCCTCCCCCTCCTCCCCCTCCTCCCCCTGCTTGATCATCCCAGCTTCGGCTGGTATGGTGCCAGGGGGCGGGGCCAGTTCGGCTGGCGGTGGTTCCTCCTCCTCCTCCTCCTCCTCCTCCTCCTCCTCCTCCTCCTCCTCCTCCTCCTCCTCCTCCTCCTCCTCCTCCTCCTCATCATCAGCAGCAGCAGCAGCAGCATCAGCATCAGCATCAGCATCAGCATCGTCGTCATCATCAGCATCAGCATCAGCATCATCGTCATCCTCGTCATCAGTACCGTCGTCATCATCAACATCATCAGCAGCATCAGCATCAGCAGCGTCAGCATCATCGTCTTCATCATCAGCATCATCATCATCCTCATCATCACCATCATCACAGTCATCATCATCACCGTCATCATCATCCGTCCCGCCTTCCGCCTCCCTCTCTGCTGCAGCCGCGCCCGCCCCGCTTCGCCCCCGATGGCCGTCTCGCACCAGGCTCCTCAATTTCCCAGGTCTCTGAAGGCACCCCTTCAGGGCCAAGCAGCCTCCACAGATGGAAGCATCCTCCTCCTCCTCCTCCTTCTCCAGTCCTTCTCCTCCTCCTCCTCCTCCTCCTCCTCCTCCTCCTCCTCCCTCCTCCTCCTCCTCCTCCTCCTCCTCCTCCTCCTCCATTCCTCATCCTCCTCCTCCTCCTCCTCCTCCTTCCTCCTCTCCTCCTCCTCCTCCTCCTCCTCCTCCTCCTCCTCCTCCTCCTCCTCCTCCTCCTCCTCCATTCCTCCCCCTGTGCATTGCGATGCGGCAGCCCGTGAACGTAGCCCCGAGCCTGGTGATGCCGACGCTGCCGACGGTGGCGCTCATGTTGACCACAGGCCTGGCGCTGGCGCTCCTGATGGCCCTGTGCATGTCGAAGCGGCCGCCCGTGAACGTAGCCCTGAGCAGTGTGATGATGTTGACGCCGACGGTGGCACTCATGATGCCCACGTGCATGGCGCTGCAGCTGCCCGTGAGCGTAGCCCTGAGCCGTGTGTTGCTGACGCCGCCGACGGTGGCGCTCACGAATTCCCTGTGCCTGGCGCTGCAGCAGCACGCGTCCGTCGCCCTGAGCCTGGTGATGCCGACGCTGCCGATGGTGACGCTCATTATGATCATGTGCATGGCGCTGGCGCTCAAGATGACCGCATGATGGCCCTCATGATGGCCTTGCGCATGATGCTGCGGCAGCCGGTGAACGTAGCCCTGTGCGTCGTGATGCTGACGCCGCCGATGGTGCCGCTCATGATGTCCTTGTGCTTCGCGCTGCGGAAGCCCGTGAACGTAGCCCTGAGCCTTGCGTCGCCGACGTCGTCGACGGTGGCGCTCAGGACTACCCTGTGCATGGTGATGCGGCAGCCCGTGCTCGACGCCCTGAGCCTGGTGATGCCGACGCCGCCGACGGTGGCGCTGATGAACTGGGCCCTCATCATGATAGCGATCCCGATGCCGCCTTCGTGGCGACCTTCCCGAACATGATCGTCCCGACCCTGATTGTGGAGTTGCTGCTGCTGCCCACACCGACTGGGCGGTCCCTGGTGCCCCGTACCTGCGGCGCTCGGACATCCTCCAGCTCAGTGGATGCAGCTCGTCTCACCACGGTCTTGCTGATGAATTGGTTTGCGCTGCCGCGGCGCCTCTGCATGAAGCCCCTGGATGCGACCTCTCCCAGCCCCCCATCGACGTGATCGCGACGATGCTGAGTAGGCTGGAGGAGGCATCCCGTGAATGTAGCCCCGCTGTCGCGGCTAGCCTAGTGCCCCCCGACAAGCCCTCCCCACCCCGCTCTCCATTGCCTCCCGTCCCTGCTTTCCCGCTTTCCCGAGTGTCCCGCACGACCTACAATCCGTTCCCCGTGTATGGCCCCATGTTCACTGCAGCACGGGTGTTGCCAGAGCGGCCGAGCGTCCATCCCCGAGTAACGGTACCCGCACTCCTCCTCCGCTCCCCATCCTCGCCCTGCTCCCCCTCCTCCTCCTCCTCCTCCTCCTCCTCCTCCTCCTCCTCCTCCTCCTCCTCCTCCTCCTCCTCCTCCTCCTCCCTCCTCCTCCTCCTCCTCCTCATCCTCCTCCTCCTCCTCCTCCTCCTCCCCCTCCTCCTCCCCTCCTCCTCCTCCTCCTCCTCCTCCTCCTCCTCCTCCTCCTCCTCCTCCTCCCCTCCTCCTCCTCCTCCCCCTCCTCCTCCTCCTCCTCCTCTTCCCCCTTCTCCTCCTTCTCCCGGAGAGGATGCTGTTCGAGCTCGTCGAGCGCGTTGGCGCGCAGGCCTTCCTGGCCGCCCACCCGAGCGGCCCCTGCGGCTCGCCCGCCGACCCTGGGGAGGCGCCGCCCGCCGCCGAGCTCGGCGGCGCCCTCGCCGTCTGTCACTTGCGGCGTCGTCGTCTTCCTCGCCCTCGCCCTCGCCCTCGCCCTCGCCTTCCACGACGACGACGACGACGACGACGACGACGACGACGACGACGACGACGGCTGGTTTTCGGCCGTGTTCGGCCTGCCGGGGCCCACGGAGGGTACCGGACGCCCGCGAGCGCCCACGGAGGCGCCCACGGGCGGGCCCGGGGCGCCCACGAGGCGGCGCCCTCGGCGGAACCCACCCAGGGTTAAGTCGGGCCTGTCCCTCTGCAGACGGAATATTCAAAAATAGTCAAAACATAGTCTGGGGAGGATTTTGTTACCAATTTTTGAGTATTTTGTTATTTTTTTACTATTTCATTTTTTGGCTCATTTCTTATTTTTCGTCCAAAATCCCCCTGTAGGGGGACAGGCCCGACGCAAACCCGGGGCGCGAGGGCGCCCGCGAGGCATCCGTGCCCTCTCGGCTGCGGGGCCGGGCCCGAGCACGCAGAGCCGCTGCCGTCGCGCCGCGCGCAGCGGCCAGGGCACCGCGCCCCAGAAGTCGCCCTGGCCCCCTTGCCCAGGGTCGCCCAGGAAGAGGAGGAGGGAGGAGGAGGAGAAGCAGGAGGAGGAGAGGGAGGAGGAGGACTTGGCATCGCTCGGACGTGTGCATTTTTCCTTCTGCGAGGACCATCGAGGAGCATCCTTGATCATTTGGCGAGAAACTCACGCACGAAACCGAGAAAAGACACAGGGAATGGACGTCCGAACGATGGCCAGAGGTCATTCGCCAGACATGGTCGCTTCGTACAGAATCGGGACGGCAAGTGTTGTGGCATCTTCGGCCCCTGGGGGCCCTCGCCTGTCCCCGGGGCCGTCAAAAAAGGGTCAAGGCTTCCAGGGACGCCGCACTGAAAAAATCAGGGCGTCGCATGTCTGGGCTCTTGTCTCTTGCCTGGGACCCTCTTACGTGCAGCCGAGTCTGTCGTTCCCCGATCTCCGGCGATCCGCACATGGTTTTTGTCCGCCGGCGGTGTTTCCTAGATCTCGGCCTCTTGGGGCCCGCGTTCGGTCCTCGTCGTCGTCGAGCTCGAGCTCGAGCTCATCGCCGTCGAGCGCGTCGTCGCCTGTCATCCCTCGGCCGAGCGAGGTTCGAGCAAGCGTTACCCCGCGTTCGTCCTCCAGGGTCCGGCCTCGGGCCCCCGCGGCCATCCAGGATCGCCTGTCCTTCCCCGATCTCTGGCGATGCGATGCTTGCCCGCCAGCGGCCCAGATGTCGGCATTCCTCCTCCTCCTCCTCCTCCTCCTCCTCCTCTCCTCCTCCTCTCCTCATCCTCCTCCTCCTCCTCCTCCGCCTCCCCGCCGTCCTCCTCTTCTTCGTCGGGAGAGGCCGTCGCCTGCTGGCTCGCCGGGGGGGGGGGGGCTTGTCACCTGCTAGCTCGAGCGGGGGGCCTGTCACTTTCAGGATGAAAAAATACACACAGACAGAACGAATAGTCGATTCTCAGGAACATAGGGGGAAATATGGACAGTAGGGGGGAAGACGAAAACCCAGAAAATATGGAAAAACTTAGTGAATCCTCGGATGTGTGTGTGTATGTATGTGTGTTTGTGGGCCCCTTCGCACTCACCGTGCGCGCTAACGTGCGAGAGGCCCAGCCAGACGAGCTCAGAGGTGGCAGGACTACCCGTCTTCACCCTCGCAGAGGGGGCTATCCCTTTGCGTACCGCCTCCCGCGGGTCTTGACGAGGTTCCCCGGGAGGGGGTGCAGCGTCGAAGGTGGCCCAAGATGGTTCGAAGAAGGCCCGCATCATCATCATCATCATCATCATCATCATCATCATCATCATCATCATCATCATCATCATCATCATCATCATCATCATCATCATCATCATCATCATCATCATCATCATCATCATCATCATCATCATTCTGGGTACCACGGGATTGCTGTCTCCTCGCAGGCGACTGTCGTGACTGCAATGGTCTGTGATCGTTTGTGCTCAAGCTTTTGGTAGCTCCATGGTTCTAGGGGACTGGGCACCTGCGACCGTCGGGCTCCTGCGCGAGGCGATACGCGGTGCCGGCGCTGAGGCGGCCAGGCTGCTGCTCGTGCGGGAGACAGCGGCTCCCTGCCCGTCCTGCCCCCCGTTGCCGGGCTGCCCTTCGCCAGAGCCGGCGAAGTGCCCCGAGCCGCCCGCCTGCCTGGACCTCGGCGTCGTGGTGGCAGCAGTGCGGGCTGAGCGGAGAGAGGGGGAGGAGGCGGCGCTGGGTCTGACAGCGGCCCTGTGTGCGGCCTGCTGGCTGCTGGGCTGGACGTGTGGACGCTGTCGCCGTGAGGGAGCTGGGGGGCGAGGGCTGCGCGAGCATCATGAGTAGTCGTGAGGACCTCATGCCAGGGCGGAGGGCGCTCGTCCGATTCGAGGGGACACCTACTCCCACGAGGGAGTACTCTTGTGGCCGACCCACTTCGACGACAGGTACGAGAGCAGGGTGATCCTCACCGCCGACGATGATTTGTATATCGAGCGGGTGCGAGATTGGACCTGGATCGACGACCTGACCGAGGGGTGGCCGACAGGGCTGCGGGGCGGAGTCGTGAGGTTCAGGGCCCCGCTGACGGCGAACGAGGTGCTGGCGAGGGCCGAGACGAGGCGCTGAAGTACCGGGCCAGGCGTCGGCTGCCGGAGCGCCTTGGCGGGCGGCTGGGCGAGGAGCCGACCGCCTTCCTGGACTGGCGCGGGCGCGAGCTGGTCGACGAGGACAGCGTGCTGAGTCGGGTGCGACGGCAGCTGACCAACCAGGGGGCGAGCTCCGAGCTGCGGCTGGCCGAGGCGAGCGGCGACGAGCTCGCCACGCGGCCCGCGCTGGGATGCGCGGCAGACGGCGGCGCCAGGGGGGTTGGCGGCGAGGCAGGCGCTCTGGCGCCTGCATCGCCGGCTGCGGCCCCTGACGGCCGCGGCGGGCCCGCGCTCGAGGACGGCGTCTACGCGGTGGCGGAGGTGCGGGCCCCCAACGGCATGCAGCTTGGCGACCCCGTCGTCGGTGGGCAGGCCGAGAGCCTGGGCGGCTGCCGGGCCGCGGTGCTGCTCGACGACGGCGCCCGCGTGCTGCGCGAGAGAGTGGCGACGGACGATGTGGAGGAGCGGCGCCGGGCGGCGCATGAGGCAGCGGGCAGGTCCGGCGCTCTGCAGCAGGCCGTGCGCGGCACCGCGGGCCAGGTGGATGACCTGCGGGCAGGGTTCGCCGCGGCCGACGCCGGGGTCGACAAGATCGGAGGCACGGCGACGCCCGTGCCGGAGGCAGAGGTCGAGGGCGACGCGCGGACCCCGTGCGTCGAGTGGACGTCCGAGGGGGTCCGGTTCAAGACGCGGCGGAAGGCCGTGGAGGAAAGCACGCAGCTCACCACGGAGCAGCGTGAGCTCCGCGGCGCGTGCACTTGCTTCCATCTGTGCCGCCGTTTTCTCCAGCACACGGGGGGCCCGAAGATGTGGTTGCTGTCTTTCTGCAGGGAGCACGGGATCTCGTCGCAGCATCGGTCCTACCACGAGCTGACCACGCTGGTGCAGGCGCTATGGCTGGACGAGACCTACGACGGTCTGAACCTGGGAGGCGCCGCTGGAGTCTGTGGCCAGGCGCTTGGCGGCGATCGCGGAGGCGTGGGCTTCCTAGGAGAGCGCGCGCTACCTGGCGGGGGTCGTGGACCCGTTCGACGTCGCGAGCCCCGAGCTCAGGTCGTTCGCGAACAGGGCAGCCAGGGGCGAGGCGGAGCGGCATCTGGCGACGACGAGGGGTCGCGCTGCTGGTGCCCGACTGGGAGTTCGAGGAGACGGGCGCGGCGCTGGCGCTGGGCGGGCTGCCCGGGGCGACGGAGGAAGCCAAGGGCGGCCCCAAGGGCGCGGCGGCAAAGGCTAAGGCCAAGGCAAGGGCCGCCGCCGCCGCTGACAGGGGAAGCACTGCTACGCGGACAACCTGGGCGCGCTGGCGGACGACGAGGACTACGCGCGGCAGGGGCTGACGGCGGTGACCGAGACCTTCGGGGACCAGGGGCTGACGGTCCACGAGACGGAGCTTGCCTGCCAGCGCGGCGTTGCGCTCGGCGTGGAGGTGGGCGGGCAGTTGGGCCGCACTCGGCCCACTGTCAAGAGGTTCTGGCGCGTGAGGCACTCCATCCAGGAGCTGGTGCACCGCGGGGCCTGCTCCAGGCAGGAGCTCGAGGTCCTAGTGGGGCACATGACGTTCGTGGCCCTGATTCGGCGGGAGCTGCCGTCCATCCTGCACGCGACCTACAGGTTCGCGAAGAAGCAGCATTTCACCAGGGCGCCGCTGTGGGAGAGCGCGAGGCAGGAGCTCCTCGCGTTCAGCGGCGCGATGGTGTTCTTGGAGGCGAAGTGGGACGACGAGTGGCTGCCGGGCGTCTACCAGACCGACGAGTCGCCGCGGGGGTTCGGCGTGGCCTACTCGCGGCGGCAGAAGGCGGCAGTCGCCGACGGTGGGCGGGCGCCCGAGCGGGCGCGGTTCCGCCCGGGCGCCGAGGCGGCGAGGAGCCACGCCTTTGCTGCCGCCGGGCTCGAGGAGCAGGAGGACGGGATGGCGCGGGCGACGACCGAGGCCCACCGACGCGGAGGTGCTGAGGTGGGAGCGGGACAAGACGTTCCCTGAGCTGCCAGCCCACCTTTTCCATGGGTCCCTCTGGACCACCGCGATGGCCGACAAGCGGAGGTACCAGGAGGGGCCATCCACCTGGAGGCCCGCAGCCAGCGCGGGCACGATGCGCGGGCCCTGTTCGTGGGAGACAACCTGGCGCTGACCCTGGCGCTGGGCGGGCCCCGATCCAGGGACTTCAAGCTGCTGACCCTCGTTAGGCGAGCTAGTTCGCTGGCCTTGGCTCGAGGCCTGCGACTGTTTTCCGCTGGGCGCCTTCAGAGGTGAACAGCAGCGACAAGGGAAGCCGAGTGTTTGATGAAACGCATGACGAACAGACAGATGCCACTTGGATCGCGTCTTGTGCACCCGCGTCACACGTCGACAAGGGGGTTCCGGATGGAGCTGGCATTGAGGGTCCGAGGGGATGTCCGAGGTGCAAGATCGGGGAGTCTCTGGGCGAGTATCTCGACAAGGTTTTAAACAATCCTGAGCGCGAACGAGGCGAGTGAAAAATGGAGCAGAGCAAAGAGAGAGCAAAGAGCAACGAGAAGAGCGACAAGAGCGAGAGCAAGGAGAGCGAGCAGATGATGAACAACGAGGGCGAGAGACTCGAGTGGAGCGAGAGCAAGAAGCAGCAGTAAGCCTAGAAGATCAGCACGAAGCCAGACAGCGAGCACGACCGTCCGTCATCCACATGGCTCAACCTGGACAGGGACACGCAGGCGCGTCGGGAGAGAACCCTGACCAAGCCCGCGCCAAAGCCCCAGTCTCGCGCGGCCGGGCGATCGCGGACGCTGGCCGGCGCGTCTGGGCGACAGGCTCGGGAGAGGAGCTGGAGCTCGAGGCGTGCCCGAACGCTGACGAGGGCAAGGGCGTCGAGCCTGCCGGGGAGGCTGGAGGCGCCGGCGCTGGAGCCGACCGTCTCGCTGGAGATCGTGGGCAGGCAGGGCCCGCCGCCAGCAGGCGCCGCCTTGACCGTCGAGAACGGCGACAGCGACTCCGCCTCCGAGGAGGCGCCAGCTGGGGCGGACCGCTGGAGCGAGCTGCTGGCCCGACAGCGAGCGCTGCGGCGCGAGGCTCGGATGGCCGATGGGACCGTGACGAGGCTCCCTGGGCAGAGCAACCTGGAGGCCGCCAGCGTGTCCGAGGCCAGTCGAGTCCGATATCGAGACTGCGCGCGAGAGCTCCTGGCCGTCGCCGACCAAGAGAACATGGCGTTATGCGAGGACGACGAGGTGGGCGAGTGTCTCGTGTCGTGGATGAACATGCGGTACCAGCTCGGGGACAGGGCGCGGCGGGGCGAGCACATGGCGGCCGCCCTGATGCACGCCGCCCCGAGCTTCGCGAGAGGAGGGGGCCGGCACCTGCCGCGGACCCTCCAGTGCCTGAAGGGATGGAGGAACCTGTGCCCGAAGCACAGCCGCCGGCCGCTCCCGTGGGCCGTTTGGGCCGCCCTGGCGCTGGAGCTGCTGGGGAGCGGGCAGGGGCGGGCCGGCTTCAGGGTGCTGCTGATGGTAGACGCATACCTGAGGCCGTCGGAGCTGCTGAGTCTCCGACGCGGGTCCCTGGCGCCGCCGGCACACGGAGGGCTCCGAGAGTGGAGCCTGCACCTATTCCCCCAGGAGGAG
Source organism: Prorocentrum cordatum (assembly GCA_963575745.1). NCBI lineage: Eukaryota > Dinophyceae > Prorocentrales > Prorocentraceae > Prorocentrum > Prorocentrum cordatum. Next base: position 42,130 of record CAUYUJ010002368.1, read on the forward strand.
GCCAAGCGCAGCAAGGTCGGGGGCGCCGACGACACCGTGGTGATGAACTCCGAGCGGATGCGGGGGGCCGACCAAGTCTGGCGTACTTGGCCTCAGGTCCCGCGTAGGAGAGGTTGTTCCCGTGGGACTACCAGCAGTTTGGCAGACTGGTGCAGGGCGCAGGGTAGCGTTTGGGGATCGAGGTGGTGCCGTACCAGGCTCGGCACAGCGGCATCAGCCTCGACAGGGCGTTCCACCTGAGGACCCAAGAGGAGGCTGTGAAGAGAGGAAGGTGGTCATCATTTCGCTTTATCGTGCGCTACGATGCGTAGAGGAAGCTGAATCCAGACGTGCAGGCACACGCCCTCGTCTGCGAGGAGTGCCTGGTCGACGTGTACATGCGAGGGGCCCCCCTGCCAGCGCGTCCGATGTTGTGGAGGCGACGGCGTGCTTCTTGGACCTCTTCTCGGGAGTCGGCGGGGTGGCGCGAGCTGCACGGCTCTGGAGGTTCGAGACCAGAGAATACGACCTCCGAGGGGGCCCTGCAGGGGATCTCCTGAGAAGGCGCGTGCAGGCTCAGGTTCTGACCAGCCTGCGCAGGGGGCGGGCGCTGGCCGTCATGATGGCCCCGCCGTGCACCTCTTTTTCGATTGTCCAGAATTCGTCGTGTCCGATTCGAAGCAAGCAATACCCACGAGGCCTTCCTAGGCTCCCAGCCGACAGGAAGGCGAAGGTAAGGCTGGGGAACCGTTTTCTCGATTTGATAATTCAAGTCGTACGCGTGTGCGTGCGAGAGCGGGTCCCCTTTTGTTTCGAGCTCCCGCAATCCAGCTATATGTGGCACGATGTGACGCTGCGCCACGCTCTAGATACTGCCCACTCGAAAATCTGCGATATCCATCAGTGCCAATTTGGCTCTGTGCACAGGAAGGCCACCAGATTGGCCTTCGGCTTTTGCGATGAGCTAGACCTGGGGAGACTGGGCTGCCCCGTCGAGAGCCGATGCCAGGGCAAGCACGGGTTTTGTTCGGCGACAGGGCACAAGCATGTAGTTGTAGAGGGGTCGCGGGCGACAGCGGCGTCGGTCGCTTACCCTCCTCGGCTGGCCGGCGCCCTGGCCCGGGCTCTTCTCTCAGCATCTGTCTTTCGAAGGGAATCCAACAATTGTTTGTGACGCTGCGCTGAGAACTACCGATTCGGGCCCCTGTCCCAGCACTCGATTCGGTGTGCGTTTTGAATCGATTCTCCTGGCTGTACGATGGGCCTCAAAGCGTTTTTAAACACCAACTATGCAGCAGTAGCGAAAGCCTCGAACCCAAGCCCAGCAACTGAATCGTGCTCCGCTAGCCTCTAGAGGAATACAGCATGATTGTGGGTACCACGGGATTGCTGTCTCCTCGCAGGTGAGTGACTGTCGTGATTGCAATGGTCTGTGATCGTTTGTGCTCAAGCTTCCTATCCCAGCCCCCCCATTTAACACAGGGTGCGCTTTGAATCGATCGTCCTGGCTGCACGATGGGGCTCAAGACCTTGTCAACCACCAGCTATGCAGCAGTAGCGAAAGCCTCGAGCCCAGGTCCAGCAACAGAATCGTGCTCCGCTAGCCTCGTAGAAGAACACAGCATCAGCATCATCATTATCATCATCAGCATCACCACCATCAGCAGCATCATCACCATACGCATTATCATCATCATCATCATCATCATCATCAGATTCCTCCTCCTCCTCCTTGTCCGCTTCCTCCACATCATCAGTACAATTATGATTTTTATCATCATCAACATCATCATCGTCATCAGCAGCACCACCATCGCCATCACCACCACCACCATCAGCATCGCCATCATCATCGACATCAGCATCATCATCATTATCATTATTTTTATCAGCATCAGCATCATCAGCATCACCATCATCATCATCATCATCATCATCATCATCAGCATCATCATCATCATCATCATCATCATCATCATCATCATCATCATCATCATCATCATCATCATCATTAGCATCAGCATCATCGTCGTCGTAGTCGTCATCATCCTCCGCACCATCACAGTCAGCAGCGTAACTACCATCAGCATCAGAATCAGCATCATCATTGTCATCGGACTCGTCATTATCGCCATCACGCTCATTGTAATAATCATCATCAGCAGCAGCATCATGCAGCAGCATCATGATCGTCATCTTCCGCACCATGAGCAGCTTTACCATCCTTATCATCATCATCATCATCATCATCATCATCATCATCATCATCATCATCATCATCATCATCATCATCGTCATCGTCATCATCATCATCATCATCATCATCATCATCATCATCATCATCATCATCATCACCATCATGTACGGCGGCGCCTGTCACCTGTTGGCTTGCCCAGCTGGGCGTGTCACTTGTTGGTTCGCGCATTGGTGGCACGTCCCACCGTCAGCACCATCATCATCAGCATCATGAGCATCAGCATCGTCATTATCATCATCATTATCACCACCATTGTCACCATCATCAGTACCATCATCATCAGCAGCACATTCATGCTCATCATAATCATCATCAGCAGCATCATCAGCATCATCATCAGTATGATCATCATCGTAATCATCATCAACATTACCATCCATCATCAACCATCCGTCTCATCCTCTGTCGGCGTCGTTATCGTCATCGTGAACGTCATCATAGCAGCAGCATCAGCATCATCATCACCGTCATCAGCAGAATCATCATCAGCATTGACATCACAATGATGGAAGGCGGCACCTGTCACCTGTGAGCTCGCTCGGCCGGGCATGTCACATGTTGACTTGCACGACGGTGGCAGGTCCCACCGTCACAATCATCATCCTCATCAGCAGCAGCATCATCATCGTCATCATCAGCATCATCATCAGCGTTATCAGCGTCATCAGCATCATCATCAGTAGGAGCATCATCAGATTCATCGTTGTCATCATCATTACCAGCATCATCACCAGAATCATCATCGTCATCATCGTCATCATCAATACCAGCACAATCATCATCGACGTAATCACCCACATCATGCACGGCGGCGCCTGTCACTTGATAGTTCGTGGGGTTTGGCATGTCACCTGTTAGCTCGCGCGTTGGTGGCAGGTCCCACCGTGCAAGCCAACATGTGAGAGGCCCAGCCAGACGAGTTAGCAGATGGCAAGACTAGCCGTCTTTATCTTCGGGGAAGGTTTTACCTCTTTCCCTCGCGCTCGCGGGGATCTGGACCGGCGCGGCCATCCCCATCATCATATCCTATCCTTCGTCCTTCTCTCCTTGCTCCTCCTCCTCTCCTCCTCCTCCTTTTCCTACTCCTCCTCCTTCTTATCCTCCTCCTCCTCGTCCTCCTCCTCCTTGGTCGTCGTCGCTATCGTCATCGTGAACATCCTGATTTTCATCATCATCAGCATCAGCAGCAGTATCACCATCGCTGTCGTCGTTGTCGTCGTCGTCATCATCAGCATCATCATCATCATCATCATCATCATCATCATCATCATCATCATCATCATCATCATCAGCAGTACCATCATCAAGAGCATGTTCTTCTGCATCATCTTCATCATCATCATCATCGCAATAATTTCAACAACCGTACTCATCGCAATCATCATCATAATCATCATCAGAATCAGCATCATCATAAGCATAATGGTCATCATCATCATCATCATCATCATCATCAGTATCATCATCATATATCATCATCATCATCATCATCAGCATCATCATCATCATCATCATCATCATCAGTATCATCATCATCGTTAGCATCATCGTCGTAAGCGGCGTAGTCATCGTCATCGTTGTCATAGTCAGCATCATCATAGTCGGCATCGCAATCAGCATCATGCATCTGTGTACAGGTTAGTGAGTGTCAGGAGGGGGGCTGGGAAGCGCGGTCTTCCGTAATCATTGTGGTTCTAGGTCTCTCTTGTGTGTATGAGTCTCCTCACGGCATATTTTCACGGGGTGGTCACCAACGTGATAGGCGCCTGGCTCAGCCATTGGGTGGCGCCGCAGCCTCTGCACTGCCACTGCACGGGCTCGGCTGCGGAGCCTGGCCTCATCGAGCTGCTGCAGTCGCAGCTCAACCGGTGCGGGCCCTCGGACCTCGCGCCCGTCTGCGCGCCCTGCCCCGTCTGTCCAGCGCCGGGTTGGGGGAGGGGCGACGTGCTGCTCGCCGGCCTGGTGGGGTTGATCGTCGGCGCGGTGTTTACCACTTGCTGGGCAGGCGTGGGCCTGCCGGTGCGTCGGCTGGCTGCTCCGACCTGGACGGCGCACGGCAAGGGCATCATCGAGACGCCCAGGCCCATCGTCACGCAGATTGCGGACTCGGCTCCTCCAGGGCCTCTGAAGGGCAAGGGCAAGCTCGGGGTGATCGTGCAGGCCTAGCATGGCCTTTCTTGAGGCTGGTTCTTCAGCCTTTCTGTGCTATGTAGGAGATGACCTGTACCACGAGCGCATCATCCTGTGCTGGGTGTCTGCGAGCGAGTATGCGGTGGTCTCTCCAGACCTGGAGATTTTCATTGAACAGATCGACGCAGCCAATGTCGATTTGCAAGGGCTACGGCTGGGCAGTACCGACGGGCGGCTTCCTTTCGGTATGGCTGGCATGCAGGTCTATTGGTTCCAGGTGCGCCCAGCCGGCGTGGACTTGACGCAGCTCCTGGCCGAGGGCGAGCGCCACGCGCAGGTCGAGAGGGCCTCGCGAGGGCTGGCCGCGCCGCCTGGAGCCATTGCCCGCGCTGGCCCGGGAGGAGTGGCCCCTGCGGCCGTTCCGACGCCGCTGCCTGTGGCGGCGCCCCCTGCCCCCGGCGCGGCCGCGGCGCTGCCTCCGCCTCGCCTGGCAGGGCCTGCTGGGGCGTGGGTGCTGGACGAGACCGTGGACACCTTCGTGCTGGGGCAGGAGGTGCCGCTGCCGCCGACAGCGCTGGACGTCGGGGGCCGTGCCTTCGTGACCGTGAGCGGCGAGATCGTGTCTCTCACAAAGGTCGCGCCTGGCACGGACCTCACCGCCTGGGGCCTGGGCCGCCAGCAGTCGCTGCTGAGGGGCGACCCGCGCCTGCTGCCGCGGCCGTGCACCCCGACGCCCGTGGCCTTCACCGCCGACGCGTCCCTGGTCGTGCGCGACCTCAGCGCGCCCTTGCGCACCAAGAGCCCCGGGGCGTTACAGGACTCGGTGAACGAGATGTACTTGCGCCCCCTCGGCGGCTTCACCGCAGCCCATGACAGGTGGCTGATGGAGTCGAAGGTGCCCGCTGGATCGCGATCTGGACATGAGCATCGTGTCCTGTGTCGCGCCCTCACCTTTGCGATGGAGTCGGACGGGCTCAACATCGCGGACCTGTCCTGCTGCGAGTTCCTGAACCGCCGCCGGATGCTGCTCGAGACCGCTCATCGCGATGACCCCGAGCGGCCAGCGTTCGAGGGCTCGCACATCTACATGGGCGAGGACGAAGAGGGCACGGGCGCGTCGGCGACGCCCGCCCTTCGGGCACACGTCGCATCCGAGACGTCGAGGGAGTGTGCGATCGAGAAGGAGAAGAGGAAGGCGCGCGAGGCCAAGGCAGAGGCGAAGTCGGCGGCGGCCCGGAAGAAGGGCCCGCCGCCGGCGTCATGACCGCCTCGGCCCAGGGAGGGGGGATGGGCACGATCCCTTCTGGAGACCCCCCTCCCTTCGCAAACTCCAGCCAGACACGCAGGGACCGCTGGCGCTGGGGAGACGCGCAACGCCGCGACGCCCCTCCGTCAGATCACGTTGGCCCGCGGCCCGCGGCCTCCAGGTGGACCTCGCGAGCTTTTTCCCCCACCCATCGTCGGCGCAGAGGAGCCGACGAAGGTGTGCGCCGGGGCGCCCAGGACGGCCCGACGCCGCAGCACTTACCGCCGGCTGGCCCTAGACGATGCAAACGACATGGTGGCCGCGCTCAGCGCCCTCTACGGCTGGACACCTGCTGCACACCGCCAGGGAGGCCCGGCAGAATTTTGACCAATTTCTACCCCATGAGGCTGCGGTTCAGCTTCTGGGACCTCGTATCGACTATGGGGGCGATGGCAGCGCAGTGCAACCTTATGACGCCGAGCGGCTATCTCTCCCACCCTCCGGGCGGGACCCGGTGGACATCGCGAAGGTTTTGGACGTAGATGTTCGGAAGGTGCTCACCAACTTCGACAACCTCATCCTCGCGAGCCCGGACGTCGTTTCCGAGCGTAGGGAGCGTGCACCTTCGCGCCCCTACTTCGACGTCACCTTACAGGCTGACAAGAAGGCCTATGTGGATTTTCTCTGGCGCCTGATGGATCGACGCCTACTTGGAGTGGCGTCGGAGACGCTTAGTCTCGTGACCCCCTTCTTCGTGGCCAAGAAGAACGGGAAACAGAGGCTCGTGCTGGACTGCCGGCTCGCTAACACCCTCTTCGCCCATGCCCCCACCGTCGAGATCGGGAGCTCCGAGGCGATGAATGCTATCGAGTTGGAGCCCGGCCAGGAGCTGCACGCCGCCTCGGCCGACATCGAGGCCTGCTTCTACCAGTGCGGCGGCATCGGGATGCTGAGCAACTACTTCTGCCTGCCCTCGGTGTCCGTCGACGTGGCCCTCGAGCTCGGCCTGACCGCGGACGTCCGCGGCCAGTATTTCGCCGGGCGCGAGAGGGTTCACCCCTGCCTTGTTGTCCTTCCCATGGGATGGAGCTGGAGTTTCTGGCTGGCGCAGCGCGTCCACTTGGAGATGCTGCGCCGTGCAGCGGTCCCAGACGACAGGATCGCCCTCGGGGCCTGGCCGCTGCCGTCTATGACTTCAGGTCCCGCGGAGTTGCCCTACTCGGACAACATCAACGCGCTGGGTGTGGAGGCTGACGAAGTCACCGAGCTAAGAGACCGTGTCGCGGCCCGCTTCTCCGACGAGGGCCTCAGCATGCACGAGATCTCAGATACCTGCGCACAACCAACTATCCTGGGCGCCGACGTGGGGGGCCACCCGCCCGTAACCAGGCGCGCCGGGCACAAGCTGTGGGTGCTCCGAGGCGCCCTGCAGCGGCCCCATCGTGACTGGCCGGCAAGTTGAAGTGGTGGTCGGTCACTGCGTCGCCGCAGCTCTTTTCAACCGTGCAGGGATGTCTGTCCCTCGCGCTCTATATGACTTGATCCGTGATCGTTATTTGAGGCCTTGTCGACTCTGGCGCTCTTGCCGTTACGAGGCGTGGAGTTTCTCGGCCGTCGCGGCGCTGCTGGGGAGCCAGTTAGACAGGCCATGGTCGTCGACCGTGACGGCCACCGATGCTTCTACGATGGGCTTCGGAGTGCGCGAGAAGAAAATGGAATCCTCCGAAGTTTCAGAGCTTGGAAAGCGGCATGAGAAGTGGAGGTTCAAACGTCTCCAACCCGAAGAATGGGCCCCCCGAAGGAGAGCTCTCGACGATTTCCCTGAGATCACCGATCCTGCTACCGTCCTCACCAACAATGTCATCGACGGGTGAGCAAAAGTCGCGGGGTTCCCGGAGGTCCCTCGTCACGCACTACATAAAGAGGTGTGGAGGGTTATCTACAAGGGGCCATATCGCTACATCGAACACATCGGGCTGAAGGAGGGGAGGGCTATGCCATGGGCTCTACGTCGTCTCGCCAAGGACCCCCTTCCAATATCATCATCGTCACTTATTCCTGCTCGACAATTTCGGCGCCTGCTGCTGCTGCTTCGATAGGGGCCGCTCGCCGTCATATTGCATGTTACAGTTGAACCGTCGCGTTGCGGCTCTAACCCTGGCCACCGACATCGGCCCGCACTTCCGGTGGATCCCGTCGGAATGGCAGCCAGCCGACGAGGCCTCGAGAACGTTCGAGGGCCTCTCGCTGGCGCATGCTGGGCCCGCTGAGCGCGGCTGGGCGCGGCACCTTCGCGGAGGAGCCGCAGAGCAGCACTGCCCGTCCGCCGGGGCCGACCTCGGTGCCAAGGCCCAAGAGGCGCCGCCTGGCGACCGCCGCAGCGGCCGAGGGGCTGGCGCGCACGTCGAGCGGCCTGGCGGGCAGGCGGGCCCCAGCCAAGAGGCCAGCGGCACGCCGCAAACCCGCCGCCAGCGCCGCCCCCCGCGCGGCGCGGGCGCGGCCAGCGGCGCACGCCCCGGTGCCGCCGCCCCAGCTGCACGCCCGGCTGGCCAAGGCCCTGGAGCCCAACCGGAGCAGCCCCGCCTCGGCCATGGCGCTCTCCAGGTGCGAGCTGGCCGCGGCGGCCGACGCGACGCGCGTCGGCTACAGGGCGTACTCCGATGCTTTTCAGGTGTTCCTCGCCGAGAAGGGGGGAGTGCCTTCGACCATCGAAGACATGGAGGTACGGGTGCTGCAGTTCCTCAACCTCATGCTGGAGGCGGATTGCACCCGGGCCGACGCGACCATCCTGGTCGCAGCTGTCAAGGACGCCTACCCGTGGTGCATAGGCTCTCAGTCGATGCCGCGCGTGAACAGAGGGCTGCGAGGCTACGCCAAGCGCAGGCCCCCTGCCTCCCGGGCCCCCGTCCCTCGGGAACTTCTCGGAGCTGCCGTGTCCGAGATGCTGGCGCGGGCGCAGTGGGACTGCGCGCTCCAGGTGGCGTCGACCTTCTCCACCTACATCCGCCCGGGAGCCCTTCGGAAACTACAAGTACGGCAGCTGTTGGCCCCCATCGAGGGCCTCTGGGCAGTTGCAGTGCTGGAGCCTGATCCTCGCGCCGACCCAGATGAACGCAGGCGCCCCGGGCGATCCGAGGGGCCCCCACCGAGAGCTCACCAAGACGGGCACCTCGGACGAGACCGTGATCCTCGACCACCCGGCCTGGTTCGGCGAGCGCCTGGCGGCCCATGTTCGCGGGAAGGCGCCAACCGACCTGATCTCCCCCACCCCAGGCGCGTTCGTGGCGGCCCAGTTCGGAGTCGCAGCCAAGAAGTGCGGCCCCCCCCGGGTCTGTCTCTACCAGCTGCGCCACGGCGGAGCGTCGGGCGACATCCTGTCGGGCAGGCGGGATCGCAAGACTGTGAAGGCTCGGGGGCACTGGAGGACGGACTCGCCCCTGAACAGGCACGGGAAGCCCGGTGCAGCACACCAACTCCTCAACGCCATGACCCCGGCCTCCAAGGACTTCGGCAGGCAGATGTTCGAGCTGATGGGGTCGCTCTTCCAACGGACCGTCGTCGCAGAGGCGACCCCCAAGTGAGTGGTGCCAGTCCCTTCTCGGCCTGGGGAGACTGGGGTCCGCGAGGCGGCCTCGTCCTCGCTCCTACTGCCCCTCGGCCAGGTTGGATTGTGGCAGAGCTGATGGCTGGCAGTCGCGGCATCAGCGCTGCCTGCAAGAGCGCTGGCTTTTTTTACGCGTAGCTGGGAGCTGGCAGACTCTCCGCTAGAAGACTGCTTGCATAGTGATGTCTCGAGGCGCTTGCTCGACGCTGCCTCTAATAATGTCACTGCTATGCGCTGGATTGGCCTTGCGTGCACGTCCTGGCCCCGTGCGAGGCGGAACCGGCCGGGCAAAAAAGGTTGGCCAGCACCAATTCGTGATCGTGAGCACCTGCTCGGCCTCCCCGACCTTCCCCCCAATGATCGTCGGAAGGTCCTGGAGGGCAACAAACAAGCTAGATGGGCCGCCAAACTCTTCGACACCCTCTCGTGTCTTGGCGTGCCTTGCGTGATCGAGAACCCCGCTTCAAGCATGTTGTGGGAGCTCCCTGGGTTTAAACGTCTGCTGGACAAGTATAGCTCAGTCCAAGTAGACTACTGTGCCTTCGGCACGCCTTACAGAAAGCGCACGACCCTGTTGTTCTCCCACCTGCCTCTGGAAGAGCTCGCTGGGGCCCGTTGCGCTGGGAGGGGAGGGCACTGTTCGTTCTCTGGCCAGCCTCACACCGAGATTGCAGGACGCACTCCGGACAACAAACAGTTGTGGTCCAAGGTCACGTCAGCCTACCCTCCCCAGCTCTGTCTCCACATAGGCCAGCTCCTGAGTCGCTGGTGCCCCACCCACCCGCCCAGAACATGATATGGGTAAGGGTGTGTTTTGAAGCGGACAAGGCCCGCGGATTGCGCAATAGCGTGACTCAAAGCCCCTTTAAATCGTCAGAGCAAGCCCTGCGTCTGCTGCAAAAAAGAATGTCCCCCTCCGCCCACACTCATGCATCTGTGTACAGGTTAGTGAGTGCCAGGAGGGGGGCTGGGAAGCGTGGTCTTCCGTAATCATTGTGCTCTGGGTCTCTCTTGTGCGTCCCGCCTTTTTCCCCCCCTCTCTACACGGTGTGTTTTGAAGCGGACAAGGTTCGCGGATTGCGCAATAGTGTGATTTAAAGCCCCTGTAAATCGTCAGAGCACGCCGTGCTGCGTCTGCTGCAAAAAGGAATGTGCCCCTCCGCCCACACTCATGATCATCATCATCAGCAGCATCCTCATTACCAGCATCAACAACATCATCAGTATCAGCAGCAGCCGCAGCAGTAGCCATACCACCACCATCCTCAGCAGCATCACCATCATCGACATCATGAGCGTCAGCATCCTCATTGTCCTCGTCGTCATCATTATTATCGTCATCAGCATCATCATCACCGTCGTCATCATCTGTATCATCAACACCATCATCATCAGCAGCATCAGTATCAGCATCATCAGCATCACCACCATCAACATCATCAGCATCATCATCGTCATCAGCATCGTCATCATCAGCATCAGCAGCAGCATCATCATCATCATCATTATCATTCTCATTAGCAGTATCAATATCATTATCATCATCAGTCGTATGGTCATTATCATTATTATACTATTAATCTTAGCATTTGTATTATTATTGTTGTTAGTATTAACATTATTATTCATTGGTGTACGCCACACCGCCGACCCCCTGGGGCGGCCCCTGCGTGGCCTGTCCGGACAGCTTGTGGGGCCCTTCTGGACACGTTTTGGAGCCTTCTTAGGACCGTCCTGCCGTTCCCCCGGGCCGTTGCTATGGTTTCTGGGGCCTTCGTGGGGCGCCCGGAGGCCCTCGTGGAGCCTTTTGGAGAGTCTCTTGGGGTGCCAGAGGTCGGTCTTGGAGGTTTACTGGGCCGTTGTGGGCCTCGTGGAAGCCCAAGAGGCGAATATGCTGAAAATGTACGCTTTTCCCTGGGAATGATACGATTTTTGCTTCTGGAGGCCTGCTTGGAGAGCGCCTGATGGTCGCGTATGCAAACGTCTTGGACTCCCATGGGGCTGTCTGGAGGCAATCTTGGACAGTTTGGACCGAATCGTCCCCCGCGTGGGCCGTCTGGACAGCCTTTGGGAGCCCTCTCGGCCCGTTCTGGAGCCCTCTTGGGACCGTCCTTCGGGTTTCCTAAGCCGTTGATATGGTTTTTCGGGAGCCTTCGTGGATCGCCCGGAAGCCGTCTTGGAGCCTTCTTGGGAGCCTCTTCGGGTGACAGGGGTCGATCTTGGAGGTTTCTTGGGCCGTTGTGGGCCTCGTGAAAGCCCAAGAAGCGAATGTGCTGAACATGTAAGTTTTACCTAGGGAATCGGGCGGGTCTTGCTTTTGGAGGCCTTCTTGGAGCGCCTCGTGGTCGCGTTTTCAAACGTCTTGGACACCCATGGGGCCGTTTGGCGGCGATCTTGGGCGGTTTAGCCTTTGGGGGCCCTCTTGCTCCGTTCTGAAGCCCTCTTGGGACCGTCCTGCGGCTTTCCTAAGCCGTTGCTATGTATGGTTTCTGGGGCCTTCGTGGATCGCCCGGACGCCGTCTTGGAGCCTTTTTAGGAGCCTCTTGGGCTGGCGAGGGTCGATCTTGGAGGCTTCTTGGGCCGTCTTGCGCCGCACGGAAGCCGAATGGGCGAATGTGGTGAAAATGCACGTTTCCCCTAAGAAATGGGAGGATGTTTGCTTCTGGAGGGCGATTTGGCCAATGTCCCGTCGTGGCGCTGGCGACGCCCAAGTGTTGCGTCGGGCATGTCCCTCTACAGGAGGAATATCCAAGAATGGTGGAAAATAGTCTGGGTACGATTTTTCGTGCTCTTCTGGTTATTGTTTGACAATCGTTCGACTATGTGCTATTTTTCCACCAATATCCGCCTGTATTAGGACATGCCCGTTAGGTGTCGAGTGCAGCACCGTTTCGTCAGAGACGCCCGCGGGGGCCCCAGCCGGGCCGAACTCGTCTCGCTTCCGGGGCGGTGATCGAGAGCCCAGGTTTGGAAACGCGGCTCCTCCTCTTTCGCGTGTCCACGGGGGTCTTTCTCATCGTCGTCGTCGTCAACGTCGAGCTCGTCGTCGAGCTCGTCGTCGAGCTCGTCGTCGTTTGTCGTCGTTTTGTCGTCAATCGGCCAGTCGAGGTCCGAGGTGCGAGCAAGGTTTGCCACACGTTCGTCCTCCAGGGGCCCGTTGTGGGGTCCCCGTGGGCCGTCCAGGATCGCTCCGGGGCGGGAGGCTGCCCTCGGTGGACCACCAGAGGGGTCGTGGGATCGGGTTTGTCGGGCGTTGCGCAACGAGGGGGCGATAAATGGGGGGGAGAGGAGTGCACCTTTCGTGCACCCTTTTGGGGGCCCCTTCTAGGGTATCGAAGGCGCACCCTTTCTGCACTCCCTCGTGGATCGCCGCTCCCCCCCTCATTACGCAACGCCCGATTTTGGGCGGATTCCAGCAGTCATCGTCGTCGTCGTCGTCGCCGTCGCCGTCGTCGTCGTCGTCGTCGCCGCCGTCATTCGTTCGTTCGTTCTCGTTCATTCGTTCGTTCGTTCGTTCGTTCCTCGTGGTCGTCGTTCGTTTGTTTGTTCGTTCGTTCTTTCGTTCGTTCGTCCGTCGTCGTCGTCGTCGTCCGTCCGTCGTCGTTGTCGTGCGTCCGTCGTCGTCGTCGTCGTCGTCGTCGTCGTCGTCGTCGTCGTCGTCGTCGTCGTCGTCGTCGTCGTCGTCTGCGGTCGTCGTCGTCATCGTCGAGCGTACCGTGAGCCGTCTTTTGAGGCGTTATGTATCTTCTTCGGGCTTCAAGGGGGGGGGGATGGCTTCTCGCAGTCACGCTGGGATCCGCCTCGAGGTTCTGGCGGCCCCCCCTGGCGTCGCTAGGAAGGGGGGTCCAGAGCAGATCCAAGAAATCCGCGCGGAGCGACAAAAGTGTATGTTTATGCCGTTTTGTCTTCTATCCTCCTTCCTCTTCTCCCTCCGCCCGAGTCCAGGGCTGTTGCAGGTTCCTGCCATCATCGCTACACTGCCAGATGGATTGTTAACCTGCGTTACGGTCGGTCAGATACCATCTCGGGCGAAGAAAGACTAAGCGGAGCGGGAGGTGCGAAGAAGAAGCGGAAAAGTGGCGACGCCGATTGGGGCGAGGGCATTCGTATTGCGACGATGGCAAAGATCGGCCGCCGACTCTTCTTCCTTTTCTTCCTTCCCCTCAAATTCCCCCTCCTCTCTCATCCTCTCCTCATTGTCCCCACCCGTCCCTGTCCAAGTCTCTGCAGTCGCCGTTGCCGTCGTCGTCGTCGTCGATCAGTCTAAGTTCGATCAGGATTCGAACAGGTTTAAGCTATGTTCTGCTTACGGAGCCCTGTTTCAGACCCCCCCGGAGCGGAGTGTGGCGGTCGGCATCGTTGGCGGCGCTTTCCGCATATGTTGACAGGACTTCGGGGTCTCTCCGGAGGCTTTCTCGGAGGCTCTCCCGGAGGCTCGCTGGGAGGCTCCCGGGGATCTCGTCCTCGAGCTCGTCGATCTCGTCTTCGTCGTCGATCTCGTCGTCGTCATCGAGCTCGTCGTCGTCGATCTCGTCGTCGTCCTCCTCGTCGATCTCGTCGTCGTCGTCGTCGAGCTTGTCGATCGGGTCGTCGTCGTTGTCGTCGATCTCGTCGTCGTCATCGATCTCGTCGTCGTCCTCCTCGTCGTTGTCGCGGAGGTGGCGCCGCGGAGCCCCCCCGGCTGCCCAGGCTGAGCGGCAAGCCGCCCCACCCCACCCCCGCGCGGTGGCCGAAAGACGCACCAACAGGGGAGTGGGCCTCCCGCTCGTCCACCTCCTCGTCCTTGCTCCTCGTCCTTCCTCGTCCTAGTCCTTGTGCTCGTCCTCCTCCTCCCCCTCCTCCTCCTCCTCCTCCTCCTCCTCCTCCTCGTCGGTGTCCTCATCCTCCTCGTCCTCCTCCTCGTCCTCCTCCTCCTCGTCCTCATCCTCCTCCTCCCTTGTCCTCCCTCCTCCCCCTCCCTCCTTATCATCCTCCTTCCTCCTCCCCTGTCCTCCTCCCTCATCCACTGCCGCAAGACTTTGGGCCCTGGCCATCCTGACCAGCTCCGATCCGCTCGGGGACGCGCGCTCGTCCTCCTCCTCGTCCTCCTCCTCGTCCTCCTCCCGCCGCCGCTTCGTGTGGGGGCGGGGGATGGGGGAGGCCTCAGGCCTCGAGTTTTCCAGCGGTGTGCGGAAAGGGGTATTCGATAATCCACAACCTTTCCACATCGGTTAGTGTGAGATAGAAAAGTTTCCGAGATCAGGCCACATGTTTTTTATCTGCGGGGCGAGAGCGAACCTCTTCCGCTAAAAGCTAGGCGGGCTACGCACAGCTTTGATTAGGGAGACAGGGCACAGGAAGGCGGGGCCTCCGAAATCATGCCACATGTAGTGGGGTCGTCGAGGGAGGAGGCTTGCGTGGGAAATCGGCAGGTCGCGGGTCTTCGAACGATGTACCCACAACGTTTGTCGTAATATGTGTCAGCGATCGATATCATGTCACCCGTATTGGGGTCGTCCAGGGAGGAGGCTTGCAGGGGAATTGGGAGGCCTCAGGTCTTCCAACGATGTACCCACAATGGTCATCGTAAGATAGACAAGCCATCGAAAGCATATCCCCTGTATTGGGGTCGTCCAGGGAGGAGGCCTGCAGGGAAATTGGCAGGTCTCATATGTTCGGACGATGTATCCACAACGGTTATCGCAAGATAGAACAGCCGCCGAGATCATGTCACCCGTACCGAGGTCGTCCCGGGAGGAGGCGTGCGGGGCAATCGGGGCGCTCGCAGGGGTTGGATCAGCGGCTGCAGGCCAAGTCAACGGCACAAAAAGAAGACGGGTGAAGGGAGGGGAGGGGGGGGAAGCGGGATAAGGCAGGGGAGGCTGGAGGACAAGGTGGAAGGGGGCGGGGAGGGAAGGGGAAGGGAGGGGATGGGGGAGCGGGATGAGGAAGGGGAGGATGGAGGGAAACCCAGTCCTCCTCCTCCTCCTCCTCCTCCTCCTCCTCCTCCTCCTCCCCCTCCTTGTCATCCTCCTCCTCCTCATCATCCTCCTTCGCCTCTTCCTCCTCCTCCTTCCTCCTCCTCCTCCCTCCTCCTCCTCCGCCTCCTCCTGATCTACGCCTTCCCCCCTTCCCCCCTCCTCCCCCCCCCCCCCCTCGCCCACGGGGCGTCGTCGCCACGCTTCGGGCCCCACCACCTGAAGCCTCCGGGGGTCTCTGGAGGCTTCGGGCTGGAGGGGCCGAGGGCTTTCAAAACCCAGGCGTTCGATCCTCCATCCATTTCGATCCGATCGATCCGATCTTATGTCGGCTCCTGGCCGTCTGGATCCCGGTCGACTTCCGCGTTTTCAACGAGCCGATGCGCCCCGATGTTCGCCTGACGCTGCTGTACATCCTGTGCATCCTGGCGCGGCCGATCCGATCCGACGCCGGCCCCGTGGCGATGCAGCCTGATTCGACGCACATGTCGATTCGATCCGATTACCCGATTCGATGCCAAAGGGTCTTGATTTTCGTCTCCTCCTCCTCCTCCTCTTCCTCTTCCTCTTTCTCTTCCTCCTCCTCCTCCTCTTCCCCCACGTCCCGCATCTTCACCCGTCCTCATGCTGCTGGACTGTTTTTGTTTCCGCCTCCTCTCCCACGCTCCCCTCTTCGCCCACGCGCCCACGTCCTCCTCCCTCCCATCCCTCATCCTCCAATGTGTCATGAACAATTCCTCGCTGGCGCACCTCGAGGCGTGTCGGTAGGGCGGGCTGGGCGTTCCGCTTGAAACTTCTCCTCGCCACTTATGATCTTGAAGCTTGAACTGTGCGAGTGCTTCACGGATAGAGAGTGGAGGGGGGAGTAAAAATGCGGTTCTCGCCTTAGCGCCGCGCGCATTCGTTTTAAAAGTGTGCCAGAAATTTACGGATGGAGGGCAATGGTTTTCAAAATGTATATCTCGCCGCAGCGCCGCACACATTTGTTTTTAAAGTTTGCACGAGGTTCACGGATGAGGGGCGGGTCGTTTTCCAAATGTGGGTCTCGCCGCAGCGCCGTTCATAGTCGTTCTACATGTTCGCAAGAATTTCGCGGATGGAGGGCGGTTCTTTTTTACAACACGGCTCTCGCCGTAGCGTCGCGTTCATTAGACGCTGAAAAGTTGGCAAAAGCTTCACGGATGGAGGGCGGCTCCTTGTCAAAATGTGGTTATCGCTTCACCGCCACGCAGATTCGTTTACAAGGTGTACAAGAGCTTTACAAATGGAGGTCGGGTGGTTTTCAAAATGTGGATCTCGGTTGAACGCCGCGCACATGTGTTGCGAAAGTTTGCAAGAGGTTGGAGGGTGGGCGGTTTTCAATACATGGCTCTCGCCTCAGCGCCGCTCACAAGCGTTTTACAGGTTCGCAAGAGCTTCGCAAATGGAGCGCGGCACCTTTTCAAAATGTTGTTCGCGCCTTGGTACTGCACACATTCGTTCTAAAAGTGTGTCGGAGCGTCAAGGATGCAAGGCGGTTCCTTTTCAGAATGTGGTTCTCGCCTTCGCGCCGAGCACAGTCTTTTTAACAATTACAACTATTCGGCGGATTCTTACTGTTGACGTCCTAGGAATAGTGACTTGGCATGAAGTCAGATTGCCAGGTCGCAGAAGTCACGTTGATTTGCGGTGTTGAAGTCCAGGAGTGGTGCTCTGGCACAAGGCAGGATCGTCAGGACGCAACAGTAAAGTTAATTTGCTGCGTTAAGGTCCAATGGGCGGCATTTCGGCACGATGGAGGATTATCAGACGGTTGTCTTCCAACGGGGCACTTCCAGCAAAGAAATATATTCTTGTAGGGACCTATGACGAGGGAATTCGGAGGGAGGATTTACACTGGTCCTTCTCCTCCCCCCTTCTACCCCCCACATCCCCCTTGTCCCCCGCGCCCCACTCCCCTGATCTTGTCATCCTCGTCTCCCAGGCTCCCCCTCCTCACCCATCCTCCTCGTGACTGGCCTGATTTTTATATTTCGCGCCTCCGGACCCGCGCGTGGCGGGCTAAAAATGAGCTGCAGGCCGCCACCGCCAGTCCCGCATGCTGGCCTTCTAGGGTGAGCCGCGCTGCGCGTCAAGACGCCGCGCCTGGCGCGGCCTCCACGGGCTTTGTTGCTGCTACTCCCCTTCCTCCTTGCTCCGCCCGTATCCCGCGCGCTCGTCATTCCCGTCCGTGCGCCTCCTCCTCCTCCTCCTACTCCTACTCCTCCTCTTCCTCCTCCTCCTCCTCCTCCTCCTCGTCGTATTCCTCCTGCCATGATTGAAACATGCAGCTACCTAGGTGTTTACATCGGACCCTTGGCTACGCTCGTCTTGCAGCAGCGAGCAGCTGCCCAGAAGTGGTGTGCGCGCGTCCACCTCCAAGCTGCTGCAGCCAGCGCCACAATGGCGATCAATGGCTTTACTTCTGTCACTTGGACGATGCTTGTGCCGTCGTATTTCGACCAGTTGTTTTGCAGGCGATTGTAGAATACTGCGACACTAGATCTACAAATTGCACGAGGTCTGCAGGTTACCCCTGGACTCGTTCGTTCAAGCTGGCCTAATTCCACTCTCTCTCTCTCTCTCTCTTTCTCTCTCTCTCTCTCTCTCTCTCTCTCTCTCTCTCTCTGCTCGTCGCTTACACTGCAGCCCCGGCGTAGCGCTCGTGTTCTCTCACGATTGACAGGATGTGGTGCCCCAGGCTGGATGCGCTCACGATATTGCCGAGCTGCATTGACCCAGTGTGCGGTGGTACTGTGGTGCCGTGGATTCCTGAGCCCGCTCTGTTAGCAGCAGCAGCAGCAACAGCATCAGAGCAAAGCAGAGATGTGCCCATCGATGGCTAGTGGCCGCCCCATTCACATTTCCTCTTGCCAGACCATCCCTGTCGCTTGCCTGCGCGCCGCCTGGAGGGCCCACATTGTAGCGAGCAGGCGGTCCAAGCCGCACGTGACGGCCAGCGGCCCAACTTACAGCGGGCCGTTGCTCAAGCTCTGTCTCTGCCAGTGTTCCCAGGACCTTTCTCCTCCACATTGCCGAGCGCCTCAAGGTGTCTTGCATCCCTCCTCCGACGTGCCTTCCGACCTGGGGCTCCGCTGGCAATTTCCGCGGCGTGAGCTCACACATACCGCCCCTGCTCATCAACGGTGCGTGGTCACGGCGCCCTGCGCGGGCTGGATCGCTTCCCACAGAATGCACGTCTGTAAGTCGCGACCTTGCCACTTCGGATGTTCGGCGCGGGAACCGATGTGCCATTAATTGGCGATACCCCCATCCTACGCGCTTCAATCCCCTTTCCCGCGCCTTTGAACGCCTCCGCTTGATCTTGATTTGGGGACTGGGATCTGAGCAGCAACACGTCCCAGCAGACGATGTTCGGCCAACGGCCATTGGCAGAGTTGTCTTCGCCCTCGACCTCTTCCGCACAGTGAGATCCGAGTTCGCCGCTCTGCCCACAGCGGGGGCACAGCGCGGATGCCAAGAAGTCCGCACGGAGAGTCGAAAGTCTAGGCTCATGGCGTGCTCTCTTCTTCTGGAGGAGGAGGAGGCCTTCTCGGAGGGCAGCGGGACTTCTCAGAAGCCCCCGCGCGCCGCCCGAAAAGCTCGCTGCGTCCTCGGGGCGATCCCGTGGCTCTCCTCCTGCCGCTCACCGCTGCCTTCCAGCAGCACGCCGGAGCTCCGAGCCCCGAGGCTCTGTCCTCGCCGGGTCTGTCCTGAGCCGGGTGGCCACGATAGGTTCGCGTCGTGTCGACTTCCCTCCTCCTTCCTCCTCCTCTCCTCCTCTCTCCTCCCTCCTCCGTCTCTCCTCCTCTTCCCTCCTCCTCTTTCTTCATTCTCCTGTCTTCCTCCTGTCTTCCTCGTTTTTCCCTCCCCTCTCTGGCCGTTCCCCTGTACACCGCTGGCGTTCCACGGTTCGGCGACTACAAAGGGTGTGGTTACGCCGGGGTGTGGTTTGCGATCGGCACTGTCGGGGCCTGGGGGGCACGACACGGTCCTCGTCGGGCCTCCTCGGGGCGCGGCGGAGAGCTCTGTCGAGGTCCTCGCCCGCCCCCCAGGGTGCCCCTCAGGGTGCCGGGTGCAAACCACACCCTTTGCAAACCACACCCTTCGGAGTCGCCGAACAATGGACGCCCCCCGCGACCCAGAATCGGTCGATGTTGAACGGCTGACGTTTCAGAAACGGTCAAGGGTGAACGATCCCCGCGGTGCCACGCTGGAGTCAACACGGCACGAACTTGCCGCACAGCGTCTAGCAAAGCAGGTCGTCTGCGCCCATTTGGGAACAGAATTTCGTGACATGTTCGTTGCATCGAGGCTCTGCGCAGCAGGGCATACCTTGTTACAGGGGTGAAGATATCCCTTGGGTACACATTGTTCATTTCTAATGGTTCGAAAGTTCTCTGTTTTTTGGCGGGGCCAAGATCCTTTCATTTCTAATTGTTCCATCCTGGGCCTCTTCCTGGCCACTAGGGGGCCAGGAACAATTAGAAACGAGCACAATTCGAAGTGAGCACGATTAGAAGTGAACGACGTATAGAGTGGGCGTTACCACTGAGCGCACCGCTCGGCTTCCCGCCGAGAGCCTCCCAGAGGCATGGCCTTTTAGTATAGTTATCAATGTTTCTCCGCTCGTTCGGCCGCCCAGGACGGCGGCAATTTAGACTGCTGCGCCGATTGCTATCCTGCCCGCGTGGCTGATAACTGAAAGGTATGGGCCAGCTCATGGCGGGGGTGGCTGTTGATGGATAGGGTCAGGATGTTCCAGCCTACTTTAGCCTGGATCACCTACAAGATTTTCGAGCACCGGGAAAGCACCGAAATTGGAGGGTTTTCACGTGTCGGGTCCTGAGAGGCCAAATGTTGTTCGACATTGTTTCGACATTTTTCTGGGTGCTCGAAATTATTTCTGGGTGGGTTTGGCGCTACCATTAAACCCACCGATCGGCGCCGTGAGAGGTGCTTCGCAGATGCTATTCATGTCGTGTAGTATTCAGGCCCTTCGCCAGCCTCGACTCGACATCTCGGGCTTCTCGCGTGGCGGTCCTTCTTCGGTCGGTCATCGTTTGCTTCGGTCTACTGCTCGATCATGGCGTGGATCTTCTCTGGCGCCATCCTCACTTCGGATGGACCGGCGCGCGCCACAGGTTTGGTCTACTCCTCCTCCTCCTCCGCCTCCTCCT
>CAUYUJ010002368.1:70000-90647 GCA_963575745.1 Prorocentrum cordatum
GGCATGGGAGGACTGGGGTTTCCCAGACCGCTCCCACAGCACCCCAGCGCGGCCCTGGAGCTCCCAGACTGCCCCAGAGAGCCCCAAGACGCTCCCAGAAGCCCCTGGGGGATTTCACCGAGCCCCTTCAACACAGCCCAGATAGCCCCAACGTGGCCCAAGATGGGCTCGAAACGGCAAATACACAGCCCAAGAGGCCTCCAAGAGGCCTCAAGAGAGTTCCGAGAGGCGTCCCGAGAGAACTCGAAGAGGCCCAAATCCGTGGTTTTCAACTGTTCCCTACCTAGGCTCTGCCTAGAAGGGTTCTTACTCTCTGTGCTTAAAGTGGCCGGGCAGTGGACCCCGCCCCGGGCGGTTCCCCCGGCATCCGCCCCGCGATTCGCCCAGTTACGTCCCCTTAGCTTAGCGTTGCTTATCTCATCTTAGCTTAGCTTATTCAATATTAGGTTAGCTTAGCTTCATCTCAGGTTTATCTTAGCTTAGCTTACCTTCAGTTTAGCTTCGCTGAGCTTTAGCATAGCAAAGCACAGCATCGCATAGCATAGCGTAGCACAGCATAGCGCAGCACAGCATATCAGATCATAGCCCAGCATAGCATAGCATAGCTCAGCATAGCATGGCATGGCATTAGCATGGGTGGAATCCCCTACCTAGGCTCTGCCTAGAGGGTTAGCTTCGCTTAGCTTAGCATAGCGCAGCGCTGCATTAGCATAGCATAGCATAACATAACCAAGCATGTCATAGCATAGCATAGCTCAGCATAGCATAGAATAGCATCGTATAGTATAGCATAGCGCAGCATAGCATAGCATAGCATAGCATAGCATAGCACAGCGCAGCATGACATAGCATAGCTTTCCTAGGGGCTCCAACTTCTAGGTAGGGTCGCACTGGGGTAATGTGTTCGATGTGTTTCGGTTTCTCGCGTTTTCGAGCTTCCAACGCTCCAAGACGGCCGTCGACGCCCCCAAGACCGCCCCAAGACCGCCGAAGAGGCCTCCCAAAGAACCCTAAGACGGCCCCAGGGAGCCCGACAATTGCCCAGGCAGGAGGAGTCCCAGACGACCCAAGAGAGCCCCAGGACAGGCCCAAGCCCGGCCCCAGAGCGGCAGCGGGAGGCCCCAAGGCGCTCCAGGACGGCCCAGATGATCCCAACGTAGCCCCAGATGGGCCCAACACGGTAAATACACAGCCCAAGGGGCCTCCAAGAGGCCCCAGAAGAGCTCCGAGAGGCGTCCCGAGAGAGCCTGAAGAGACCCAAATCTTTGGTTCTCCGCCGTTTTTCAATGTGAACCGCTTTCTCGCGTTCTCGAGCTTCCAACGCTCCAAGACGGCTGAAGACACCTCGAAGATCGCCCCAATACCGCCGAAGAGGCCCCAAGACGAGCCCCAAGACGGCCCCGAAGAGCATGAAGACTACCCAAAAACAGCCCGAGATTGCCCAAGAGAATCCCAGGAGAGGCCCGAAATGAGCCCCAGAGCGGGAGCGGGAGGCCCCAAGGCGCTCCAGGACGGCCCAGATAACCCCAACGTGGCCCAATATGAATTCAAGACGGCAAACACACAGCCCAAGAAGCCTCCAAGGGGCCCAGAGAGAGCTCCGAGAGACGTCCCGAGAGAGCCCGAAGAGGCCCAAATCTTTGGTTCCCAGTTGTGTTTTCAATGTTTTCCGCTTTCTCGCTTTCTCGAGCTTCCAACGCTCCAAGACGGCCGAAGACGCCCGCAAGACCGCCCCAAGACCGCCGAAGAGGCCCCCAAAGAGCACCAAAACGGCCCCAGAGAGCCCGACAATTGCCCAGGAGGAGCCCCAGATGGCCCAAGAGGCCCCAGGACAGGCCCAAGATGGGCCACAGAGCGGGAGCGGGAGACCCCAGAGCGCCCGAAGACGGCCCAGATGGCCCGGGCCTCCCCCTTCCGTCCTTCCTTCCCTCCCGCCCCCTCCCCTTGCATCCATTCCCTCCTTTCTCTCTCCTCTTCCTCCCCTCACCCCTCAGGTTCCGTGTTCCTCCCTCCTCTCCTGGGACGGCCCTGCCAGAGCGCCAGACAGGCCCCGCCAGAGCGAGCGGGGCGTCGCTATACCTTATCATTTCACAAGTGGCTTTGCCCCTCCCACCCCTCAAAGGCGGCCCCGGCAGAGCGAGAGGAGCGTTGCTATACCATATACAGTCCCTGCTGTTTCTTGCTCCTCCCACCGCGCCCGAAGTAGACCCTTCAGAGCGCACGGGGTGTGGCTAGACCATATTTTTTCCTCAGGTTTCGTGCTCCTCCCGCCCCTCCTGGGCAAGCCCCGCCAGAGCGCCAGGGAAACCCCCGCCAGAAAGAGCAGGGCACCGCTACACCATATTCATTCACGCGTTCCTTGTTTCTCCCACGCCTGCAGGGCGGACCCGCCCGAGCGAGCGGGGTGTGGCTAGACTATACAATTTATCAGGTTTCGTGCCCCTCTTTTACCTCCTAAAAGGCTTCGCCGGAGCGCCGAGAAGGTACCGCCAGAGGCCCCGTCAGAGGTCCAGGCGGCCCGATACATGGGACATGCCAGGCAAATCATTGAGCATCCCCCGCGAGCCCGGACCTTCTGATCCCACGGGTGCGATTATCGCCGGCGTGAGGTTCGGCGTCCAGCACGAAGAAGCTTCCCCACTCCCGTGGGCGGACTTGAGAACAACTGATTGCAGAGAAGGGCACGGATGACCAGGAAATTTGCGCGCGCCCTTTGCAGATGCCCGACAGCTAAACGACCGCTGAAAACGAGAAGCCTGGAGCACAAGGAATAGGGAAAGAAATAACGCGCTCCCACGCGCGCGCAGCGAGGCCCCGAGCCAACCCCAACATCAGGAGGTGGCAGATGTTCTCGAGAGCCTCGTCCTCCCTGCCTTTTCCTTCTCTTTCGTCTTTCTTCGCAGTTTCGGGCCTTGCGTGGACCATGGAGGGCGTGGAGGGATGATTAAGGAGGGTTCATCGTTAGGCTGACTGGGCGTGGGGACCGCCGCCATGACAACTTGCGTGGGTTTCGCTTCCCTGCGTGGCTGCTCGCGTAAGGCCGCGTGGACATCGTGTAAGCCGTGGGAGCGACGGCGACGACGTCCACGACGACGACGACGACGACGGCGGCGGCGGCGGCGACGACGACGACGACCACGACCACGACCACGACCACGACCACGACCACGACCGCGACGACGGCAGCGGCGACGGCGGCGACGACGACGACACCGAAACGGCCTCTGGGAGTTTTTCCTGTGCCCGTGGGTTTGCCCGAGGGGCCGGGGAAGGAACAGTGTCTCATTCTTCTCTCTTCTTCCTCCTCCTCCTCCTCCTCCTCCTCCTCCTCCTCGTCCTCCTCCTCTTCCCCTCTTCTCCTCCGCGACGCAGGGCGCGGGCAAAGGAATTTCGATGGCGATGTGCTTTCCGAGCAGGTATTTTGAAGTTCCTCGGAAGAGGTGTTCGCGAGACCTCCTCGGGCGGGAGTTCTGGTTGTTCGGACCCTCATGCGCCAAGATAATGATCCCCAGGATGGGGATAGTTATCATGATGTATGCATGTGGCACGTGGAAACATGGCGCATGAGGGTAGAACGAGTGTTGTTGCTGCTGTTGTTGTTTATGCTGATGTTGTTGGTGGTGGTGGTGGTGTTGTGTTGGTGTAGTTGTTGTTGTTAGTGTTGGTGGTGGTAGTGTTGTTGTCGATGTTGTTGGTAGTGGTGGTGTTGTTGTTGGTGTTGTTGCTGTTGTTGGTGTTGGTGCTGTTGTTGGTGCTGTTGTTGCTCTTGAACTATCTCTACTGAAGAATAATTGTTTGTTGATCCCCCCCTCAGGTGTGCTTCCCCCGGGGCTCACACCCTGTTTTTAACAGGGAAAGTCACGGTGTTCAAACTGGGCCCCTGGCATCCGGTTTACAAAAACAACGGCTCCCGCTTGATATTTCCTGACAATGTATTGCCAAATCGCTCTCTCGCGGGAGTTCCTCACAATTCATATACGCATCGCGCTCTCGCGTGGGATTTCCTTGGGATGTATTCAGACGATGCGCCCTCGGCGCTCAGGAATCACGCTCTCGCTTCGGATTTTCTCACGATTTACTCGGGAATCGCGCTATCGCTCGAGACTTCCTCGCGATTCATGCAGGACCCACGCTTCAGCAACCCGCCTGCTCGACCTGGTCGCCTGGGCCCGCCTTCCCGACCTGCCCGCTATGGGTCTGCCCACCCGTCTGCCCGTCTGGTTATACCAGTTGTTTTCTGCTCCTTGCCCCCCTCCTGCTAATTTCTCTCGTGTTCCATTCTTCTCCCTCGCTCTTCCACCCGTCTTCTCTTCCCTTGTTTTAGGGGCTGCACTACATGCACGTGGCAGGCAAGGAAGATATACCCCCAAGGGGGTACGATCGAAGACGGCGAGGGCGGGTACCGAGGGTTTGGGATATACGTATTGATTGGCACGTGAGCAGATAGGAGCGAATAGTCTTAAAATGATTGTTGTTATTGTTGTTGTTGTGATTGTTGTTGTTGCTGTCGATGCTGTTGTTGTTTGGCGTCGTCCCCCCCGCGACACACCGGCGACCCACCCGCGACCCACCCCGCGACCCACCCGCGACCTACCCGCGACCCACCCGCGACCGACCCCGCGACCCACCCTCGACCCACCCGCGACCCACCCGCGACCCACCCGCGACCCACCCGCGATCCAGCCCGGGACCCGGCCCACGACCCACACGCGACCCACCCGCGACCCACCCCGCGACCCACCATCACTGCTCCAACGAAAAAATTGGCGCCTGCGGCGGGCTCATTGTGGACTTATTGTTGCAAATGACGCCTGCGGCGGGCTTCCTCATTGCCTCACAGACTGCCGGCGCCCCCGCCGCCCCCTGATTCTTATCCGCAGCTGCGGGGTGCTACATACATACGTACGTACATACAGACAGACAGACAAACAGGCAGACACATGTACGTACACACATACATATTCACATACATACATACATACATACATACATACATACATACATGCATGCATGCATGCATGCATGCATACGTACATACATACATGCATGCATACATACAGACATACGTACATATACACGTAAATGCACATACAAACATACATACAGACATGCCTACCTACATATTAATATATATATATATATATATATATATACATATACATAAAAGCAGGTATGCAGGCATGCATGCATGCATGCCTCCATACATACATACAGACATATATACATACAGACATACATACATATACATATACATACATACCTGCATACATACATACCTACACACAAACATACGTACATGCATACACACATATATATATACACACACATACATATATACATATATTATTGCATGCATGCATGCATACATGCATGAATGCATGTATTTGTGCATGCATACAGGCACACACACCTACATACACACATGCATGCATACATACAGACATACATACACGCATCAATCGTACATACAAACATGCGTACATGCATGCCTTCATACATGTGTAAACATACATACAAATATACATGTATGCATGCATGCATGCATGCATGCATCTCTACATACATACATACGTCCATACATGCATGCATGCATGTACGCATACGTACATACAAACAGACGTACGTACGTACATGCATACGTACATGCATACCTGCCTGCATACGTGCATGCATGCATACATGCATGCATGCATACATTCATACATGCATACATATATAAAACATACATAAACGCATGTATATATACCCGCATACACACATACATATATGTATATATACACCTATTCATTATCATATATGCATGCTTGCGTACAGACATACAGACGTAAATATATACATACATGCAGACGTACAAACACACATGCAAGCACATAAGCATACATCCATACATAAATACATGCATGCATGTATGTATACATCTATACATACATGTATGTATGCATACATACATGCATACATGCATACATGCCCATATGCATACATGCATACGTGCATACATGCATGCATACGCACATTCATACATACTCACCTCGCCACCCCGAGCCTCCGCCAGCCAAGCCCCACCCCCGCGGTGGCGGCGCCGCCGCCGCCGCGGCGCCGCCACTCCGCCCCGCGAGGATGGGCGCCTGGCTGTCGGGCTGCTGCGGCGTGCGCGATGCCCCCTGGGACGGCGCGCAGCCCCCCGCCGACGCGCCCGCCGCCAGCGGCGCCGCCGCAGCGCCCCACTGCGCCGCGGAGGAGGGCCCTGGCCAGGCCGCCCCCGCGGTGGCGAGGCCGGCCTGCGCCGCCGCCGGCGCGCCCGCCGCCGCCGCCGGCGCTGCGGCGGGGGGCGTGCGCCGCGGAGGGCCGCGGCTTGGGCGCCAGCGGCGCGCCCGCCGCCGCCGCGAGCAGCGCCGTGGCGCCAGGGTGCGCGGCGGAGGGCCCCGGCCGGGGCGCGGCCGGCGCGGTTGCCGCCGCCAGTGCCGCCGGGGCCAGGGCTCCAGCGGCGGCGGGTGCCAGTGCCGCGGAGGGCGCGAGCGCTCTGTGGCAGCACGCGGGCGGCGCGGAGGACCCAGCCGTGCTCGCGTCGAGGCGAAAGAATCACGACGAGGGGGGGGGGGTTCTTGGCCGTGCTCGGTTCGAGGTTTTCGGCCCGAGGTGTTCGATAGTTTTCACGGGTGCTCGGCGGTGTTCCAGCCTCGGGGTATACCTTCAGCGGCTGCGCCTCGCCGAGGGCGTCCTGGGGGTGCCTGGATCGCCCAGAACGGCCGCCGGAGAGCCGATTCATGATCCGACAACCAGACACACAACGCCTTCAGAAAGTCATGACGGAGGCTTTAGGCCTTCTTCAGCCTCTGGGGGCCCTCGCTGGGCCCCGGGGCCGTCCACAAACAGCTCGGGATGGAGACCCGGCCCCGGGGAAAGAGTTGGGACATCCGAGGGGGCCGCATAGAAAAAGTCACGGCGTCGTATGTTTGGGGAGTGGCGGCCGCGCTCGATGGGGGTGGCGCGAGGGAGGCGGCCTTACGAGAATGCGCGGGGCCTTCTTGGAAGGGCCCCGAGGCTTCTAGGAAGGCCGCTGAGGAATTCCCTGCCGCCTCAGGCCCAGAGACTCCACGTCGCGAAAAAGATAACATCGCCAGAAATCTCGACCAGAGTCCTAGACCTCAACCTCCTGCGGCATATTCCGAGCCATATCGATCCGTGAGTCTAGGCCTCCTAGATGGGGTCCGAGTAGATGGGAACGGAGGATCGCCCCGCATCGCCGATGCATCGGCGATGCGGCTCGATGCGGAGCCCGATTTTCTCCACGCCGACGTCGCCGATGCGTCGCCGACGCCGACGATGCAATGCCGATGCATTGCTGATGCGGCGCGATCCTCCGACCCCATCTACTCGAACCCCATCTAGGAGGCCCCTAATGGTCGAAGGTCCCGGGGGCCCAATCCGGGCCAAAACGCCCGGTGTGAAACAAAAATTGTATAGCGCCAGGGTCCCACGGGAAGCACGCCCACCACCTTCTCAGAAGGCCGCCCCCGCCCCAGACCTCCGCTGTCGTGAGCACCTCCGCACGGGGCCCCTTCCCGAGGACCGGCTCGTCCACAGAGCTCCGAGGACCTGATGGTTTCAATCCGGCCTGGCTTTTCCTGGGGCTCGGCCGCCCGGGAGGCGTCAGCGGGCCCGGGGACCATCAAAAATGGATCCGGGACGAAAACTTCGATTCTACACGTAAGAGTTACCTGTCACCGGAGTGACCTCTGGTGCGGGTTCACAGGGCCTTGGTCCCCCCGATCGCTGAGCGCGATGCGATAGTGGCTGCTTGCGCTTTGGAATCGGCCCCCTCGCGTCCCCCTCGTCCGCGCACTGAAGGTCATTCGTGCCTAGGGTCACTCTTGCGTGCAGCCGAGAAAAACCATGCCCAGAGAAGGGGTCGGGACCTCTGATTGGCAAGATCATATCGGCGGATGTCTGGGTCGGTCTGAGTCGTCTTCCGACAGCCCTGGGGCCCCCCCAGACGCCGAGAGTTGCAAAACGCACACTTCGGCCTCGAGTCTCTGGAGAAGTTGGAGGTCCAGGCGGGGAAGCCCCCTCCCCGCTGCAGACATGCGACGTCCTGATTTTTTTCAGGGCGGCGACCCCGGAAGCCCCGACCCTTTCCCCGGGGCCAGTTTCTCATCCCGAGTCGTTTTTTGACGCTCCCTGGGCCCAGCGAGGGCCCCCCGGGGCTGGGAAATAGCGAAACACTCGCCGTCCTGAGTTTTTTCACGACGCGATCATGTCTGGTGCCTTCTCTGACGGCCGCCCCCCTCGCGCCGCGCCTGCGTGCGAGCCGCCGCCGAGGAGGGCAGCGCGGGTGGCTGCGTCCAGCTCGGCCGCAGCCGCCACGCCCCGGCTGGAGGCACTGGCAGCGCGCCCGTCGCCGCCGCCGGCCCCGCAGGGTCTCCGGCAGGCACCGCGGCGGGCACCCCTCGCCCCACCCACCCCACGAGGAGGAGGAGGAGGAGGAGGAGGAGGAGGAGGAGGAGGAGGAGCAGGAGGAGGAGGAGGAGGAGGAGGAAGCAGCAGGAGGAGGAGGAGGAGGAGGAGGAGGAGGAGCAGGAGGAGGAGGAGGAGGAGGAGCAGGCACCGCGGCGGGCACGGTGGCCGCCGAGAGCGCGTCGGCCGCCCGCTGCACCGGGGCGCCGACGCCGGCCTCGGCAGAGTGGCTAGGCTGGGGGAGGGGGGGGCGGAGGCTCGGCGGGCGAAGCGGGATAGGGGAGTGGCTAGGCTGGGAGGGGGGGAGTGCAGAGGCTAGGGGGGGGGAGTGGCTAGGCTGGGAAGGGGGGCGTGCAGAGGCTAGGGGGGAGTGGCCAGGCTAGGCTGGGAGGGGCGGGAGGGGGGGGGGGGGGGGGGGCAGAGGCTAGCGGGGAGTGGCTAGGCTGGGAGGGGGGGAGTGCAAGCACGATAGGTTGCGCCAGCGGGGGCGCCTGTCCTGGGGCGGCCTGAAAGGCCATTCCCCCCCCTGCCACCGTGCGGTAAAATCGGGCAGGTCGCTCCACAGGAGGAATATTCAGAAACAGCGAAACAGTAATGTGGAGACGATTTTTCGATGTTTTATGACAATGTTTGAATGTGTTGGACTACGTTCCATTTGTCCTGCAAAATTCACCTGCAGGAGGACATGCCCGCACACCGCTCGTGCCCAGGCCAACAAGCTTTCCAGGTGGTGTAGACTCGAGGCGAGCCCAGCAGCAGTCACACAGCCGACACGAGGGTTAAGATCGTGTGTTGTTAGAAGTGCCCTTGGCCGAAGGTGCCCCCAGAGCACTCCATCCCGAGGCACCGAGGGCCCCCGGTGGCCCCAGAGTGGGGCGGAAAGCTGGGGGCACATTGGGCCAGGGAGGAGGAGGAGGAGGAGGAGGAGGAGGAGGAGGAGGAGGAGGAGGAGGAGGAGGAGGAGGAGGAGGAGGGAGGAGGAGGAGGAGGGGAGGAGGAGGACGGGAGAGGAGGAGGAGGAGGGAGGAGGAGGGAGGAGGAGGAGTAGGAGGGGAGGAGAGGGAGGGGGAGGGAGGAGGAGGAGGAGGAGGAGGAGGAGGAGGAGGAGGAGGACAGGGAGGAGGAGGGAGGAGAGGAGGGAGGAGGAGGAGGAGGAGGAGGAGGAGGAGGAGGAGGAGGAGGAGGAGGAGGAGGGAGGAGGAGGAGGAGGAGGAGGAGGAGGAGGAGGAGGAGAAGGAGCAACCCATAGATTTTGGTGCTCCTCGCGCTCGGGCTTTCCACCTGGGCTGCTTTTTTTTCCGCTGGGGGTGTCTCTCCACGGGGCCCCGGACCCATGGGCGCACGGTCTCGGCCCACGGCCTCTCGTGGCCATGTCTTGAAGGGGCTCCAACGCTTGCGCGCCACGGTTGCCTCGCGCGCGCAGCACGCTTGCGCCCGACGAGAACGACGACGACAACGACGACGACGACGACGACGACGACGACGACGACGACGACGAGGACGAGGACGACGCCGAGGACGACGACGACGACGACGACGACGACGACGACGACGACGACGACGACGACGACGACGACGACGACGGCGACGGCGACGACGACGACGACGACGACGACCGTGCTGCAGCTGTGTTCCCACGCACAGTGCGCCTCTCTACGCCCCCTTCTTGCGACCCTCGCTGCTGCGGTGCTGGCGAGGTGGGGCAACTCTGGCGCGAGGAAGTGCTTGGCATCGCTCGGACGTGTGCATGTTTGCGAGGAGCGTGTGAGGTCATCCTGCGAAGAATGCACGCACGACGCCGAAACAAATGCAAGGGGGATCGACGTCCGAGCGATGGCGAGGAAGCGAGAGGACGCCCGGGCGACGGAAGGAAGCGGGGTCGACGGCGCGGACATCCGCGCGTGAGCTTCCCGCGCGGAGGGCGCGCGCTGAAGCGCCCTCGCCTCCAGGGTGGCGTGCCGTGCTGGCGGCCCGCGCAAGGCCACCGCGTGAGGTCGCCAGGTCGTCTCGCGTGCAGCCGGACCGAGGTAGGGAGAGCGAGGTCGGTTCGGGGAGGGTACCTCAGGGTTCCTCGTGCTCGCCGGATGTTCTCTGCGCATCCTCGGGACTGAGCTGCCTCGATGCGCCCGCTTTGATACGCAACACGTGCCGTGTTCAAAGCGTCCGTGTCAATACGTGGCGTGTTGGCTCAACGTATTGGCCCACGTTGTGGCGAACTTATCGCGTCAGACCTACGTGTTCGTCTACGTGTTGAACTCCGTATCAAGACGCTACGTGTTGCATGTTGCGTATCGGGGCAGCTAAGCATCGGGAGGGTACCCTTTGGACGTTCCATGCGTTTTGGCTAGCGGAGGGTCTCCTGTTCTCGAGGGATGCTCTTCTGGCCTGGGTCCGACTGTACGCCACCGCGTGAGGCCGCCACGCCATCTCGCGCAGGACCCGTTTTTCTTTTGTTTCGTCGCAGACCTCGTCGGCGGCGCGCAGGAGGGGGCAGGCTTGGAGGGAGCGGAAGCCTTTTTTCTGCCGTCCAGGATGCCCTCGCTCGGGGACCAACAAGCAATGACGTGCACACCACGGATTCCGCACGGATTCCTCGGATCCGCGCCCGACGATTAAATTTCGACGACGACGACGACGACGGCGACGGCGACGGCGAAGGCGACGGCGGCGACGACGACGACGACGACGGCGACGGCGACGACGGCGACGGCGAAGGCGAAGGCGAAGGCCCGCACGGATTCCTCGGATCGACGCTGGGGCCCCCCTGGCAGCGCCTCCGACGCCGCCTCGGGCGCGCGCTCCGCGCGCCAGGGGTGTGGGGTCCAGCGCCGGTCCGAGGAATCCGCGCGGACCTCCGAGCTTTGCTTCTTCTATTCTCTGTGAGCAAGCTCCTGCTGTCTCCGCAGCTTCTCAGCCCAAGTGCCCCCCCGTCGGCCGCGCGTGCGGACGCCTTATGCAGGCGCTCGCACAAGCGGCTCTCGGAGGCGCTGGGGAGATCTTCTTCAGGGGGCTGCGGGCCGCGCTCTACGAGCGGCTCGTGTCTGCCCCTTTCTCTGTTCCTCAGGACCCAGGGCCTCCTGCGCCGGCCTGGTCCATCCAGCAGGCGGACTCGTCCGAAGGTGAGGGGGCTTTCTGCCCCCTCCCTTCGGCGGGTTCCGCCTGCCCCACCGTCTGCCTCGGGCTGGCGGTGGATCTGAGCGGCGGGGTTTCGCCCTGGCTGCTCAGCACGGTCGTCGCCCTCCTTGGGTTGACGGCCGCGTGCAGCGCCTGCGCAGGCTGCTGCATCGGGCTGCTGGGCCCGTACGCGTGGCGGAGGCTCAGGGCCTCCGCCTGGCCGCGCGGAGCGGTTCCTGCCCCCTTTGAGCAGGACCGCCGTGCGGCGCGAGCGCTGGCTTACGGGGTTCCGCCGCGGCCCTGAGCGCTCGTGCGGGCAGACGCCCAGCATTCAGGGAGCAGCTCCCTCGGCTGCGCCCATTGATGGCCGAGCTGCCACCAGTTGGCGGAGGGCCTCTATGGCCCGAGCTCTACCCATTCGCAGCTCCCACGGCTCGCGGCTACGCACGTTGGCGTTTAGACGACGGCGACACCAGCTGGGCAGCTATCCCCCTCGCGTCTCGAGAAGGGGGCATCCTCCTGGCCCTGCCTGGCGCCTTTCGCTCTACGGCGGAGCTCGAGGCTGCCGAGGCGGGGGGTTTTGCGGGGATGATAGGCCCCTTCCAGCTAGTGGACGCCCAGCTCCAGGGGGCCGCTTCGCGGCCGCTCGCCACTACTGCCTCCGTCCTCGTCGTGGATATCGAGGTTGCAGAGCTCGAGCTCGAGTCGCTTTACCCTCTAGAGGTCGGCGAGGACGCGGCCATCGTCCCCTTCGCCGAGGTGCGGGGCCGCGTCTATTGGCCACACCCTTCAGGGGTTCGGGTGCTTCGCGAGGGTTACGCACGCTTGCACGGCGCCCCGCCTACCGCAGGGGAGGAGCCGCTCCCAGGGGCCGATCGGGCTACTCCCTATCACTCTGCCGACGAGATGGAAGAGCCCGAAGGGTTCGCGGCCGACGAGGACGCCGAACGCCCGGCCCCAAGTGCGCGATCTCCCGCGGACGCTGGAGCGCCTCGCGGCCCGCCCCCGAAGCGCACGGGCGCAGCCGCGCCGCCACGGGTCGCGGGCCCCGCTTCGATCGCTCCTGGTGCCCCTGCGGCGGCTCTGGACGACGGGGCTCCTATGACCCGTGCCGAAGTAGCTGCCGAAATGCGCGCTTTGCTTGCAGCCCACGCAGCCTCCACGATGGTCGGCCGACCCGAATCGCTGGGCCCCGAGCCGCCTGCTCGGAGCGATCGGCCCGAGGTGCCTCAGCTCTTCAGCGACGAAGCGGTGCGCCTCGGGCTGGACCCTGCGGGGATCGAGGCCGTCCTGTCCCACGCGCCCGTGGCCCCGCAGCGGGTCTCCGCGCGTCCCAAGGGTCCGACCTCCGCGCTGGTCTCGGCGTGGGAAAAGGCGCGCTCTCTGGCTGTCCCTCGGGCCCCTTCGTCGGGCTTCGGAACGATGGGCCCTCCGCCGCCACCTGGGTTAGCCCATCCCGCTGCGGTCGACGGCTTTGCCGAGGCGGGCGGCGCCGACGGGTTAGAGCCGCCCCATACGGCCAATCCGACGGACTTCAGCCTCATGCTACAGTGCCTGCACCAGTCCCTCCTTCTGCAGCAGGGGCGGGGCCATCGTCCAACCGTCCATCCGCTGCTGGGGACCCTGAGCGACTCAGCTCAATCTCCGCCCGCGAGCTCGGGCGAGCCCGCGCCCGTATCGGCTCAGATGGGGGGCATTGCTCGGAGGCGCGAGTGGCAGCAAGCGCTGATACAGCACGGCCCCGACGTGCGAGGGCTGATGAAGGAGAATCTGGCTCGCGTCCTAGGCGTGGAAGTCAGCGCCGTGACCCCCATGGCCATGCATCAGTACTTTCGGGAGCACAGCCCGTTGGGGGCTCAGCCGACGACGCACGAGTTGCTGACGCATTTCGCCTTTCTCAGCGCCGAGCTGTGGCGGGCCTGCGAAGAGGGCAATCCCGAGAGAGTCCAGACTCTACTGACGTGTCAGTGCATGTTCATCGACCAACTGGCGGAGGACCGCGGCTATCTCGAAGCCGCCTGGTTCCTCACAGGACTGGAGCCTCCCCCGTGTCGCGTGACGAGTCTTCACACGGAGCGCGAGGCCCAGACCCCGTTTTCACCTCTGGTGGACCCTCGTTGGCTGTCGGCGCAGGGCGAATACGTGAAGGAGCTGCAAGCATTTCGGGCGCGTCTCGACGCCGAGCGCGCCGTCGCGCTCCCCAAGCACCCTCCTCACCAGCCAAAGCAGCCCAAGGTTGCGAAGCAGCCCTTCAAGACCCAGGGTGCTTCCAAGGCGCCGAAGGCGGTGCCCAAGAAAGACTGAAGGCGCCTTCGGCGCCCGCCACCTGGAAGGGTGGGCCTGCGGGGGGCCGGGGTACGCCGCCGCACACAGACTGCACCGACGCTGTTGCGGTTGCTAGGCGCGTTTGGGCACAGCGAGGGCGTGAGGGTAGGAATGCGCTCTTCCAGCGATGCTGTTGCGGCCCCGCAGGGAGGAGTACGTTCCGCCACCACGCCCTTCGCTCTGCTCCGAACCGCTTCTCGGATCCCTCTGGCCATTTTGGCCGACGCTTGCCTCAGTCGAGCGCGCCCTCCAGGGGGCCTGCAGCCCCTGAGGTTGGTGTCCCTGCTGGTGCTTGCTCTCCTTCAGGCACCTCTGCTGCTCTTGCCAAAGTCGCGCCATTCGTCGCTGACTTGTCTGCCTTGCTGCGCCTGTTCCCAGGCGCGAACATTGATATCACCCACTGGGCAGCAGCGCTGTCCCAGGTTGGGATGGGTGCTCGATGTTCTCTTGGTTCTTTCTCCCGCTCATCTATGCGTGCAATGGACAGGGACGGTCCGTACCTTTTGGGGCCGCCTCCCCGCGATCCTTGGCCGTGCCCGCCTGCTCCTCCTCTTGGTCCCCCGCCTGACGGCTTGTCGGCGAGGCGCAGGGAGCGCTGGAGACTGCGGCGCGCGGCGCGGACGCTCGCGCAGTATTCCGTTATTGCGTTGAACTGGCTCACCTTGGGTCATCCCAGCCTCGCTCCCGCCGAGGCTCGCGTCCGTGCCACGGTCTCGCCCTGCCAGGAGGGCGTCCGCACCCGTATCGAACGGTTGTGTCGGATCGCAGTTCGCCTTGCCCGTGGCGGCAAGAGCGACCTAGGTCGGGCTTTCGCCAAGTTCGACTCCACCGAGGTCTCGCTCCATGGCCTGGCCACCCATGTTGCAGCTCTGGAGGCCTCTTTCACCTCCTCTTCTTCCGTGCCTGCCCCCATGCGGCACTGCCCGACCGGCGCTCCTCCGGTGCCTGGGTCGTTGGCGACTGCGGCGGCTTGGGACTCCACCCAGGCCGAGCCCTTCGATTTGAAAGTCAGGGCATCTCGCATCAAGTGGGATTATTCGCCAGAGTTTGATCCCGTTCCCTTCCTCTCTGACGCGCGAGTCCGCGAAGCTTTCCTCGATCCTGAGGTTATGCGGCTACCGGCATCAGAGTGGCCTGCTGGCCAGAAGGGAGCGCGCGTCCATATGGACCGCGCCGAGCTGTGGGCCCTACTCCAGAAGTGGGATGCCTGCGGCGCCCTGTACCTGACTCCTGCTTCGGACCTCGCCTGGGATGAAGCCTGTGGAGCTTTCAGGGTACCGAAGGACAGCGATTTCGACAGGCTGATCCTGAACCCCACGGTTGTGAACAGCCGCTGTGCTTCAATTTCTTCCAGCACCCAGCGCCTTGGCCAAGGTTTCCTCCTGTGCCGTTTGGGGCTGGCACCTGGGGAATGGCTGGCAGTTTCTTGTGACGACCTTCGGGAATTTTACTACACGTTCCGCGTCCCTCCCGCGCGTGCCAGACGTAACGCCCTGCGCGTTCGCCTGCCATCCTCTCGTTTCAAGGCATTTCGAGCCTGGCGCCCCGAGCTGGAGGGTGTGGATGTCGCGCCCTGCCTCAATGCTCTGGCGATGGGCGACAACATGGCTGTGGAGATTGCCAACTCTGCGCATGAAGGCGTCTTGCACAGCTTCGGGGCTTTGAGGCCTCACGAGCAGGTTGTCCACCGCTCGCCCTTTCCGCGGGGCCCGTTTGTCGAGATGCTGAATATTGATGACCACACAGGTTTTCAGAAGCTCTCGTGGCGTGGCTCCGCTCCTCGCCCCGACGACCCGTGTCGCCGTGATCGTGAGGTCTTTGCCGCGTGTGATGAGGGCTACCCGCGCGTGGGCCTGATACAGCATCCAGGCAAGCGCGCGCGCGGTGAAACGCACAAAGTGGTGGTGGGCGCCGAGGTGGAGGGGCGCATAGGCATCGTCTGCGCTCCTCTTGTGCGGACAGTGGCCCTGTGCAGGCTGACCCTGATCCAAATCTACCTCGGGATCACCACCCGCTCCCTGCTAGCCTCTCTGGTGGGCTGCTGGGTCCAGGTCTTCCTCTATCGCCGCCCGCTGCTCGCCATCTTTACGCACGTCTACAACTTCTTGTCGCGCCTGGCAACCGAGGACGGTATCGAATACGACCTGCCCCCTTATGTTCGCGACGAGCTCCTGGCCTGCACCTTCTTAGCCTTTACGGCTATAACCGACCTTCGGGCGCAGCCTTGCCCCGAGTTGTTCGGTAAGGACGCGTCTCTCGGCTGGGGGGGCGTTGTCCGCGCTCCTATCAGCCCGCAGCTCTCTGCCGAGCTGTGGCGCAGATCGGAGCACGGGGGGTGGCACACGATTCTGCACAATCGGAGCCTCCTCGCCGTGCTCAGCCGCGGCGTGCCCGTGGGCCCTGAGCTCACCCAGCTGCATCACGACCTGGGGCTCCCTTCTCTTGAGCCCCCTGTCGCGCCGCGCTGGGTCACCGAGCTATCAGAGTCGCTGCGCTTTCGGCTCGCGTACAAATGGGAGTTTCGCATGCCTCGTCACATCAATATCCTTGAGACAACCGTGTATAAGAGTCTGTGCAAATACTGTTGTGTTCGCCTCCCCGACTCTCGGATCCCCGTCCTCTTGGATTCAAAAGTAGCTTTGGGCGCGACCGCGCACGGGCGCAGCAGCTCTCCTGGTTTATCACATGTTCTCTCGACCACTTTGCCCTATGTGATAGGAGGAGGTTTATATATGGGAGGCATGTACGTGCCCACGGACGTGCATAGGGCCGACGATCCCACGCGCAACCGCGCGGTGAGGCCCCCGTCCCGTGCCCCTCCCGCCTGGTTAGTGGAAGCAGAGAGAGGAGAATTTACTCGCTTTGATTGCATCGCGTACGCCGACTCTCGCTCGGCATTCCCTACTTGTCTCTGGGGCCGTTTTGTTGCGCAGCTTGTGGCTCGAGGCCCCGAGGGGTTGCTCAGCCACCGTTGGGCGGCCGCCCCCACCCTCCCGTTGGGTGCGGGCATGGCCGCCGACGCCGCCGGCGACGGCGCCCAGGGCGACGCCCTTGACCCCTCGGGCGCCGCCGAGAGCAACAGCGAAGCTGCTCTCGCCAGCGGAGAGCGTCGCGGGCCTCGCAACGCGCTCTTCGCTGACAGCGGCCGGCGTTTCACGTCCACAGCAGACGCCTCGCCCAAGGCGCCTGTATTCTCGGAGGGCGGCGCGCGCGGCCCCGACCCTGCCGCCGCCAGCGCTGGTTCGGCTCCCCCAGCCGCCAAGCGCCCGCCACCCTTGGCCCTCCGCTCCAAGGCCGCAGCGGCCCCTCCGCCTGCGATCGGGGGGGGCTCGTCGCGCGTCGGCTCGCAGGAAGCGCCAAAGGGGGCCACGGCTGCTACCCCCCGCGTCTTCCAGCGAGCGGCCAGGGTGAGCGCGTCTCGCCAGCTGCTTGGCGTCGTGGACGGGGCTTCGCGCAGCACCATCGAAGCCGCCTTCAGGCGCCAGTCCTTAGTCTACCATCCAGACAGGACCCCTGCGCACTTGGGGGCTGGCGAGCGTGCAGCCCGCGCGCTCAAGTGGAAGCAGCTCTGTGACGCCAAGTCAGTGCTGCTCCAGGCGCTCTCGCAGGCCGCCGCGCCGCCCGCTGCTCCTAGCACGGGCGGTGACGGTCCTGCCGCTCGCGCCTTCGCCCAGGCGAACGCGGCAGGGAAGGGCGCCCGCAAGGGCAAGCTGGCTCCTGGGTCGGCCATGGCCCTTCAGGCGCTCGAGGAGGCGGTCTCTTCGCGGGTCGCCCTGGCGAGTGCCGAGCTGGCCCCTCGGGCTGCCCTCCCCGCCTCGGGTGCGCCTCTCCCGAGCAGGGTTTCGTCCGCCCTCGCGACGCGGGCGGCTGAGTCCGATGCCATCCTCGCCTCCGCCGTGTCGCGCGGCCGCGTGGAGCTCGACGCGCTCCGCACCGCGCGGGCCGACGCCACAAGGCGCACGGTGCAGGCTCCAGCACGCGGCGAAGGCGAGCGTGCCGTCGCTCGCGCCGAGCTCGCGGAGGGGATGGCCGACCGCGCCTACTTCCGCCGCTTGCGCGAGGCCGCCAGTCGTGAGGCCGCGGGCTTGCCACGTACGGCTCCCGTCCAGCTGGGTCGGGATTGGCGCAAAACTCTGCGCGCCGTCCTGCACAACGCTGAGGTCTCGACGGGCCTCGCCAATGCGGATCGTGCCGCTCGTGCTGGGGACGCCCCCGCGTCGTCCACGGGGCGCTCCCTGGCCGATGTGGAGGCTGTGGACCCGCGCGCCTTGGCGAGGCCTGCCGACGACCCAGCGTCCAGCTTCAGCCGTCGCGAGGGGCGCGCTGTCCGCGCCCGTTTGGGCCCGCGGGAGGAGGCTGTCGAGGACCAGCCCAATCGCGGTGGTCACGCACCACACTCCGCCTCGCGCACGGGCGCCGCGCGCAACAAGCGCGCCAAGAAGCAGCGGCGGGCTTCGACGGCGGCGCTTCCCGCCCCTGAAGAGGGAGCCGCCACGACGCCTGGCCGCAGGTCGCGTCGCACAGCTAATGCGCGCCACTGGGCAGGTGCCGCACGCCCCAGCTCCGCCGCGGGAGTGGGCC
Source organism: Prorocentrum cordatum (assembly GCA_963575745.1). Classification (NCBI taxonomy): domain Eukaryota; class Dinophyceae; order Prorocentrales; family Prorocentraceae; genus Prorocentrum; species Prorocentrum cordatum. The sequence continues at coordinate 88,475 of CAUYUJ010002368.1, forward strand.
CTCCACCGCGGAGCCGCAGCCCTGCCCGCAGCCGTACGCGGTCGCCGAACCCGTACGGGACTGATCACCCTTCGCCCTCGGGAGGCGGCTCCTCGCTTCCCATCGACGTCTCGAGCGCGCCTGAGGAGCCGTCGGGGCCGCCGGCGGGAGAGGCATCGGAGGGCCCGCACACTCCTGAGGGGTCCCCTCCAGCGAGCGCCCGCAGCCGTTCGAGAGCGGAGCCCGCGTGCGAGGAGGACTCTCCGACGGAGCTCGAGGACGTCGGTTTGAGTGCTCTCACTGACTCCTCGGTGGACCTCGAGCGCGTCGTGGCGGGCCTGAACCCCGAGGTCCTCCGCCGCTTGCAGGCGGCCTTCCCGCGCCGCGCGGAGACCTCTCCGCCCGCCGCTCGCGCTGCGGCTCGCAGCCGCTCTCGGGGCCGCGGCCCGCGTGCTGGCCCCGAGCCGCCGCGGCCCGGTCCCCCGCCGCCGTCGCCACCCCGTCACCACTCTAGGGGGCGTGCGGCGTCGCGCTCACGTGCGCCGCTTGGGCGTCGCGCGGTGCGCTCTCCTCGAGTCGCTCCGAAGCGTCGCCCGAGCCCCGCCACCTCGCAGCGGCCAGCCAGCTCCCGCGCGGACTCCGCTGCTCAGGCTACTCCGACTTCGGTAGGCATGCGCTCTTCCAGCGATGCTGTTGCGGCCCCGCAGGGAGGAGGGCGTGCCGCCGAGGAAGGGGGGTCTTCGAGCGGCTTCGTGCGTGGCCGAGTTTCTGAACCCGAGCTGCCCCTCAGCGGCGCTCACAGCGGTGACGCTGAAAGCGCCGCGGCTGCAGCCTTCGCAGCGCGGCGCACGGCCTCGGCGGCCGCAGAGCAGCCCCTGCCTCCAGGGGCCGCGAGCGCCCTAGCGTGGCGCCTCAACATCGGCGGCGAGAAGATCACGGTAGTGAGGTGGGGCCCCGCCTGGCAAGCTGCCTACCAGAGTGCGGCGTCGTGGCTGAGGACTTTCGCACCCGCAGGGGCCGCCGAGCCCGAAGGCAAGGATGACCTGCACTGCCTCCTGCGGGCCCTGCACGCCTACAAGCGCCTGTTTCAGACAGGCGGCGCCGAGCCGATCGACGAGGCCTCGTGGCTGCATCCTTACGCGGCCGTCGTCGAGCCCGAGGCTATTCCCGCACATGCTGACCTCCAGGCCATGGGAGCGGGCGCCATCCGTGGCATCGGGCTCGGCTCAAAGATCGAGCAGCGGCGGCGCGCGGGCAAACTGGCCTGCCTTTTCGACTTTCTGTACCACGTGCAGGACAGTCACGGCGCCATCCCAGCAGCGCTGTGGGGATCCCATTCCCCTCCGTCCGAGATCCTCGACGCCTTCGCGGAGGTGGTGCCCGTGCCTCATCATTCGGGCCTCACGTCCTCGGCAGCTCGTTCCGAGCTGGCCCAAGCAGCCGCAGCGGCGCGTGCCGAGCCGCGCCCGCCTTTTGACTGGCCGACCCTCGAGAAAGGGGACGCTCTGCCAGCCGAGATCGAAGCAGGGGCTCGCCGCGCCTACCGGAACATGGGCGGGTCCTTCAGCTCGGCGCGGGCGATGCTGGCTGAGGCGTCGGGGTTCGAGACCGACGGGCGGGACGCCCTCGTTCCGCCCTTCTACGCGTCCAGGCGCAGGAGGGCCGCCACACTCATCAGCTCTCCGAGCCCTGGCCGCCCTGCGCTCATCCGGTGGTGCGTCTGCGGCCTCTGCATCTCTCTGGGAGCCGCGGCGCCGACCGCCGGCCAAGGGCTTAGTGGAGCTGCGCCGCCCGCGCCCGCTCGCCCTCCGCGCACTCCTTTCGTGCGCGATTCTCACCTCACCTCCGCGTATCTCGACCGTCGTTCGAGATCGATTGATGCCTTCGAGCTGTGGTTAGCAGAACACACTGGCGTGCCACCCGCCACGCTTTACCGAAGCGGGATACTTCTCGCCCGTTTCCTAGCGACCTTCGGCGTGTGGCTTCATGATGCAGGTTTCCCCATTATATTTTGGTCCACGCCATCTTGGGAATCCAGAGCGCCCATCCGCATTGGAAGGCCTTTCTGACAGAAGCTTGGGACGTAGCGAAACAATGGAAGCTTGCGGAGCCGCCAAAGCTCCGTCCCCCCTTGCCACGCGCGCTGCTGCGCGCCATGGTCGGGCTCTGTCTAGCCTGGGACTGGCCTGTGATG
>CAUYUJ010002369.1:0-2500 GCA_963575745.1 Prorocentrum cordatum
AGGCAGGAGCACCGCGAGGGGCCTCGTCGAGAGCGTTCCAGGGGGGCCCTGCAGCCACGATGCCCTCCAGCCGCTGCGCCTCGCCGGCAGCGCTCCCGGGGGGCGCCCGGGTCGCCCCGGGCGGGCGCCGGAGAGCCGAGTTGGGGCCCGAAGAGCGGGGGGCATCGCTGGGGGAGGATGGGCTCCGGGGGGGAAGCATCGACCCCCACCGTCCTCCTCCTCCTCCTCCTCCTCTCCTCCTCCCTCCTCCTCCACCCCCTCTTCCTCCTCCTCCTCCTTTTTCTCCGTTTGCTCCTTGTCCTTATGAACCTCCTTTTTCTCGTCCTCCTCCTTCTCCTCCTCCTCCTTCTCCTCCTCCTCCTCCTCCTCCTCCTCCAGCTCCTCCTCCAAGCGCCCCTTCATCGCCGGTGGGGGCCTGCCAGCCCGCTCCGCCCCAGAACGTGGGGATTCGCCACCGGGGGCCTCTCGCCGAACCTGCGGAGGCTGGTCGCCGAAGCCACGTCGATGTTTCCCCCCGGAGCCGGTGCCCCCAGGGCCCCCTTCACGGTGCCCCTCGGAGAGGCAGGAGGGGGGCCTGCCCCCGTGTGGTCAGCATGGCCGGTCCGAGCTGTCCCGGAGGCCACGCCTCTTCGGAGTATCTCGCGGGCCGTTGCTCGTTCCCCGTGGGAGTGGGCGGGACGGTCGCGGTGGCAAGGCATAAGCATGTGCGCGTTACCGGTGCCAGTAGCAGCAGGGTGTCTTTGCTCTGCACGGTACCATTGTGCTTCTGTGCGCGGTGTTCTACGTCACGATGCAGGAGATTTGGAAATATCCGTGCTCGGAACACATGAATGTTTTTTCATTGTGCCTCCGCTCCCTTCTGATCCGTTTTGCCACCCATCGCAGTTGGCTAGCATTCATCGAGATGGCCTGCGTGGTGCTCTGAGCAAGCGGTCAGTGTTTAGCATACTCGAGTTTGTCCCTGGTTGTCAACTCCGAATTCGCTCACACGCCAGTCCGCACCAGACGATGGGGCTCACTGCAAATCACGAACAAACACGTGCTGTGTGCCGCACACCACGGCGGTCGTCGAGCGCTTCTTCTGGGAGCCAAAAAGATGTTCTCCAATCGACAGGTGATAGTTGCACGCTGGGCGTCTAGGTAAACAGTGAATCGGCGGACAGTGGGGATGCGCACGCGCTGTTCCTGTGCAAAGCGCGCATTTCTTTCTGCCTGGCCAGTTTCTCCTCCTGGTGCCACCAGGGGGCGTGAACACCCACGTAGAGGAGGATGATGGTTGAGGAGGGTGGCGAGAGGAAGGAAGCAGGGAGGGAGGGAGGGAGGAGATGAGGGGGATTTGATGAGAATGCTGCTGCGGATGACGATGATGGCTGTGATGACCATGACCATGATGATGGTGGTAGTGCTTATGACGATGCGGTTGTTGTTGTTCATGATGGTCATGGTGGTGATGATAGTGACGATACTGATGGTGTTCATGAGGATGATGGTGATGGGGAGAGGATGGTGATGACGACGATGACGACGAGGATGACTGTGATGCAGATGTTGATGATTACTGTGGTGGTGGTGGTGATTGTGGTGGCGGTGGTGGTGATGGTGACCGGCCATGCGCAGCGCGGCCGCCAGTCCCAAACCATCCAGGGTGATCCCTGCGCATCCCGCGGGTGCCAGCCCTGCATATCACCACCCAACAAATAACCCCAACCCGCAGGCCTCAATTTGCCCTCCATTTCCAGTTGGCGGGGGGGTCCGGGAGCATCAACAAAAACACGCATATGGAGCCCATACCCCCCCCAACCCGAAATTCGGGTCTTCGGGTTGGGTTGGGCTGGCCTGGTCGATCGTCAGCCTTTGTGGGCCCCGGAAACGGCAGGGCCGATTTTCCACCGTTTCCAAACAAGTGTCCCTTAAAATATGGAAGCGGCAACAAAAACGGCGACCGAAAACGGCAGAAAAAAACGGCTCCAGGCCTGGAGCCGGAGCCGGAACCGGTCCAAAACGGCGACGGAACCGGTAAAACAACGGCGTCGGAACCGGCAACCAAAGCGGCAAAACGGAACCGGTAACAAAAACGGCCCTGTCGTTTCCAGGGCCCGCTAAGTCGTCAGCATGCCGCGGCCGCCGGGGCCTGCGCAGCCCGCCGCGCCGAGTCTCCCCAGGGGGGCGCCACGGCGTCGCCCGCCGTCCAGGCGGCGCGACGCCGCGCCGTCCACGGGCACCTCGAGCGGACAGCGAGCGCACACATCAGTCACGGACAGCAAGACTTGGCCTCGCTCGGACGTGTGCGTTTTTCCTTCGGCGAGGAGCATCGAGGAGCATCCTTGATCATTTCGCGAAGAAGCCACGCACGAAGCCGAAAAAATCACAGGAAATGGACGTCCGAGCGATGGCCAGCAAGAGCACAACCCTCATACATCCAAATTGCACATCCAAGGCAGACAACAATAGCATACATCACGCCAGACAAAAAACCCGATCAGTGGATGGTTTTCGCTGA
>CAUYUJ010002369.1:7500-10882 GCA_963575745.1 Prorocentrum cordatum
GGAGGCTCGCAGGAGGGGTAGGAGAAGGAAGCGGGGGAGGAGGAGGAGGCGGATGGGAGGGAGGGAGGGAGGGAGGGAGGGAGGGAGGAGGAGGAGGAGGTGGAGGAGGAGGTGGAGGAGGAGGAGGAGGAGGAGGAGGAGGAGGAGGAGGAGGGGGGGAGGAGGAGGAGGAGGAGGAGCAGACGGAGACGGAGACGGAAACGGAGACGGAGACGGAAACGGAGACGGAGACGGAGACGGAGACGGAGACGGAGACGGAGACGGAGACGGAGACGGAGACGGAAACGGAGACGGAGACGGAGACGGAGACTGAAACGGAAATGGAAACGGAGACGGAGGAGGAGGAGGAGGAGGAGGAGGAGGAGGCGGAGGAGCTGGAGGAGGAGGAGGAGGAGGAGGAGGAGGAATAATAATAATACGAATCGGAAGACTAATAAGAAGAATAATAAAAGGAATTAGAAGAACACGAATAATACGAATAATACTAATGAGAGTAATCATACTAATAATAAAACGAATAATAATACGACTGAGACGCAGAATGCTACTACTAATCATAAGAGGAAGACGGAGCGTAATACTACTAATAACATTAAGAAGCAGAATGCTGAGAATACTAAGCATAAGAAGAATAATCATATTACTAATGCTGCGAATCTTATTAATAGTAATACTAATAAGAAGCATACTGGTAATATGAATATTACGAATATTACGAATTATAGTAATACTAGTAATACTAACAAGAATAAGAGTAGTACTGCTACTACCATTACTACTAATTATAATAATGGTAATAAGAAAAACAAGGTTAATCATAATAAGGATAGTGATATAATAATATTCATAACATTAGCCATAATAATAATATTAATATTATTCGTAACACTACTACTGCGACGACGACGACTACTACTACTACTACTAATACGAATAATACCAATACTACTACTACTACCACTAGTAATATTAATAATACTGCTACTAATAAAAATAGTACTAATAATTATGATATGAATAATAACAATAATACGAACCATACTACTAATACGACTAGTACCACGAATCATAGCAGTACTGCTACTACTACTAATACTAATAATAATAATACCAATATTCGCAATAGTGAGAATACTACTACTAGTAATACTCATAATACTACTCATAATAATACTACTAATACTACTACTGATAATACTGATACTGATATTAATACTACTACTTATAATACGGATACTCATACTAATATGCATACCAATAATCATAATACTACTAATAATTGTAATACTACTAACACTAGTAATAGTAGTACTACTGATGCTAATAACAATAACAATGCTAATAATGCCGATCATCATAATACGAATAGTAATAATACTAATCCTCATAACAGTAATACTCATAATACTAATACTAATACTATTGATAATTCTAATAGTTGTAGTAATACGAATAACAAGAGTCAGACTAATACGACTACTAATAATAAGGTTAATACTATTACTAATAATACTACTACTAATCATACTGGTAATAATGATGATACTATTAATACTGGTAATCATAGTAATAATACTAGTCGTAATAATACTAATACTAAAACTACTATTACTAATACTAATACTAATACTAATACTAATACTAATACTAATACTAATACTAATACTAATACTAATACTAATACTAATATTAATACTAATACTAATACCAATACCAATACCAATACTACTAATAATAATAATACTACTAATACTAATACTAATACTAATACTACTGATTATAATAATAATAATAATATAAATGATAATACACATAATAATAATAATGGTAATGATGTTAATAATATTAATAATATTAATAGTATTAATAATATTCATAATATTCATAATATTCATAATATTATTAATATTAATAATATTATTAATATTAATAACACTGATACTAATACTACTAATTATACTAATACGAATGATCATCTAATGCTAGTACTAATACTAGTAATACTGCTAATACTATGGCGACTACGAATACTAAGATTATACGTACTAAAAAGAAGAATAAGACTCATACTGCAAATGCTAAGAAGAAGACTGATACAACTGATACTAAGAAGAGGAGGTGGAGGAGGAGGAGGAGGAGGAGGCGGAGGAGGAGGCGGAGGAGGAGGAGGGAGAAGAGGAGTAGGAGGAGGAGGAGACGGAGAACGAGACGGGGACGAGACGACGACGGAGGAGGAGACGGAGGAGGAGGAGGAGGAGGAGAGAGGAGGAAGGAGGAGGAGGAGGCGGAACGGCGGGAGGACGGAAGGCGGAGGAGGAGGAGAGGAGGAAGAGGAGGCGGAGGCAGGAGGATGGAGGAGGAGGAGGAGGAGGAGGGGAGAGGGGGAGGAGTGGGAGGAGGGAGGAGGAGGAGGAGGAGGAGGAGGAGGAGGAGTGAGGATGGAGGAGGAGGCGAGGCGGAGGAGGAGGAGGAGGAGGAGGCGGAGGAGGGGAGGAGGAGGAGGAGGAGGAGGAGGAGGCGGAGTAGAGAGTAGTGGGAGGAGTGGGAGGATGCGGATGATGATGATGAGGAGGAGGAGGAGGAGGAGGAGGAGGAGGAGGACGAGGAGGAGGAGGAGGAGGAAGGAGGAGGAGGAGGATGAGGAGTGGGAGGAGTCGGGGGATGAGGAGGAATATGCTGGAATATGCTGAAAGCGCACGCACGTGCTTCGCAACCAGGGGCAAAGGAGCGCAAGCAAGTGGCAGGTGGCGCCGACTGCACGCGAGCTCTCCACGAAACAACACCGCGTTGGGTGCCGCCCCATGCCTCCCACCAGGCACGGTCCCCAGGCGGCCTCCACAAAACGGGCCAAGGAGGAGGAAGGGAGAAGAAGATAAGCAACTGCAGCCACATGTCACCGTGCCGTCACGGGGGTCTTCAGCCCACCACAGCAGCAAAACTCCTAACTCCACCTCCAGCTCGCAGGGCCAGCCAGCTCGCCACCTACCACACGGTTTTCCGAGCTGCGTCCGCCCCGTAAGGCTCAGATAACGACACCACCGTGCCGCCCCAAGCCACCCGAGGGGGCGCCACTCCCCTCGGGCGACTCCGCACCCCCACGCACGCCAGGGCGGGGCACCCTGGCCGTGGGGGGGATGGGTGCGGGGTCCACCGATGAGCCCCCCGCAGGGGACCCGCTCCCCCGCCCAGGCGCACGCGGTGTACGTGCCGGGCCACCGCAAGGAGGGAGCTGGCGACGAGATGCATTTTTCTCTCCCCCTGGCCCCTACGGGCAAGCAGGGGTGACGATCGGGCTGCTACCCGCCTGTTTTCCTCCTGGCCCCTACGGTGGGGGCGCGAGGCCGCTCAGCCGTGTCCTGAATTTTCCTTGCCCCCCCCCGGC
>CAUYUJ010002369.1:10982-53482 GCA_963575745.1 Prorocentrum cordatum
CACCTCGCCGCATTCCTCCACGGCGAGCGACTGCTGGCACCCACAGCGCGCGCGATCGCAGTGAGCCGCACACGGACGTGGCACGTGGCTGAGGGCATTGGCGCTTGCTCGGCGGCGAAATCCGAAGCCTACCCTCGACGATCAAAGGTCCAGGCTGCTCGATGGGCGTCGGGGGTTAGGGCTCCGAAACCGTCGAATACGTGGCGAGCTCCGAACCCTACCCCCGCCTCCCAGCGATTCAGGAGAATCGATGGTTGGTGGGGGCCCTCGGGGAACCGCTTGAGATCGCTTGGGAGCCTCTGGCGAGCGCTCGCCAGCGCCCGCCGGGGACGCCCGGGAGCGCTCGGGAAGCGCTTGGGCAGCGCTTGGGCAGCGCTTGGAAAGCGCCTGGGATGCTCGGGCCGCCTCGGAGCAGCGCCTGGGAACGCGTGGGAGCGCCTCGAGAGCGCGTGGCAGCGCCTGGGAGCGCCTGGGTGCATTCGGGAGCGCTTGGGGTAGGGTTCGGATGTCGCCACATGCGCGTTGCACCTCTCCACTCCTCCTCCTCCTCCTCCTCCTCCTCCTCCTCCTCCTCCTCCTCCTCCCCCTCCTACTCCTCCTCCTCTCCACCTCCTCCCTCCTCCTCCTCCCTTGCTCCTCCTCCACCTCCTCCTCCTCCTCTCTCCTCCTCTCCTCCCCCTCCTCTCCTCTCCTCCTCCTCCTCCTCCTCCTCCTCCTGCTCCTCCTCCTGGGCTTCTCCTCCTCCTCCTCCTCCTCCCCGCGAGCCACGTCTGGCAGCACAACCGGGGGGCGCCGCGTGTGCCGTGCTCCCTCTGCCACCGCCTCTGGCCTCTGGCCTCTGGCCGAGGCTCGGCGGCGTGGCGGCGCTGGGCCGGCGGCCCTCCGGCGTGGCCACGGCTCGGCTGCCTCCCCGCGGTTCGAGGTGAGGACGGGCTGCAGTCGCAGGCGATGTTTCTAATTGTCCCAACCCCCGACTGTTCGACGAAGAATGGGGCGGCTGAGAGAAGGAGGGGCACCTTGGGATACACCCCCAGAGGGGCTGTTCGGACGCACCCCTATGGAGGATGGGCGCCCCCCCCTCGTGTATCCCAGGGTTGGGCCGCAAGTTCGTGGTCCACTCGAAAACCCCACGAAGCCTGGGATAGGGGTCGCCACATCCCCTGTTATACAGACTTGATCTACCCAGAATTGTGTATAGAGACTGTTTTTTTAGGGTCTGGCGATTACCCGGGTTATCGGGCTTGCCCCCCCTCTCCCCCCCCAGGGTAACCTAACCTTGTCGGTTTTGCAGATCCGCAGGAGGGGGCGGGCGCGGGCATATGCAGGGCTGCCCAGAGCGTGAGGGTTAGGTAATCGGCCGGCCCCCTCCTCCCCCCCCACCTGGGATAACCCAGGTTAGCGCCGATTCAAAAAAACAGTCTCATATTTCGCCGAAGCTATAAAAAATATGTGGGATGCTCCGTAGATCCACGAGCATTCGACGTATTTTTGTTGGGTGCGGTCAACCCGCATAGTCAGGATGCGCGACTTTTCAAGGTTACCCTCGCATCCTTCCCCTCCGGCCCATCCTCGGCCGTTGCCGCGGGCCGCGCCCCGCTCTCGCACAGCGTGGACATGGCCTTCCAGGGCCCCTGCATCCTCGTCGTGCGTTCGACGTCCGGATTCCACGGGCTGACTGTGACTGTGCACTCGCCGAACATGCCAACTTCGGGGCACATCAACTGCAGTCCATACTCCTGCTCGAGTGGTGCTGGTCGGGCCGTGCCCGCACGCCAGGAGCCGCCGCCGCGTGAGCCGGACGCTGGGGGCACCTCGCCACCCCCGCCGTGCCCCTCGCTGCGGGAGGGGGGAAAGCGGCACCGCCAGCGCCAGGGCGGCCACCTCCAGCGAGGAGGTCCGCGACGCCTCCCCGAGCTGGGGGTCGGAGGGGGAGGAGGATGAGCAGGAGGAGGAGGAGGAGGAGGAGGCGGAGGAGGGAGGAGGAGGAGGAGGAGGAGGAGGAGCAGGAGGAGGAGGAGGCGGAGGAGGGAGGAGGCGGAGGAGGCGGAGTAGGAGGCGGTGGAGGATGATGATGTGGATGTGGACTTGGATGTGGATGTTGATGTGGATGTTGATGATGTTGCTGCTGCTGATGATGATTATGAGGATGCTGCTGATTGTGATGCTGATGCTGATGATTATCATGATGGTGATGATGATGATTATGATGATGATGATGATGCTGATGATGCTGATGATGATGATGATGCTGATGATGCTGCTGCTGTTGATGATGATGTTCATGATGATGCTGATGATGATGATTATGATGCTGTTGATGATGCTGATGCTGATGATGATGCTGATGATGCTGCTGCTGCTGCTGATGTTCATGATGATGCTGATGATGATGATTATGATGCTGTTGATGATGGTGATGCTGATTATCATGATAATGCTGATGCTGATATTGTTGCTGCTGATCAGGTTGATGATGATGATGCTGCTACTGATGCTGTTCATGCTGATGATGATGATGATGCTGATGATGACAATGCTGTTGATAGTGTTGTTGATATTGGTGCTGTTGTTGTTGTTGTTGTTGCTGTTATTGCTGTTACTGTCGTTGTTGTTGTTGTTGTTGTTGTTGCTGCTGTCGTTGTTGTTATTGTTGTGGTTGTTGCTGTTGTTGTTGATGCCGATGCTGGTGATGATGCTGCTGCTGCTTCTGATGATGCTGCTGCTGATTATGATGATGATGATGATGATGATGATGATGATGATGATGATGATGATGGTGGTGGTGGTGGTGGTGGTGGTGGTGGTGATGATGCTGCTGCTGCTGATGAGGAGGAGGAGGGGGAGGAGGAGGGGGAGGAGAAGGAGGAGGAGGAGGAGGAAGAGACGGATGCGTAAATACCATTTCGGTATCCGCACGAGTGTGGTGGCATCCGCTTTGTTGAAACTGAGCTATAGCAGAACATGGCGACAGTAGAGAATGAGCGTGACGATGCTTGGTTTTGTGACGTTGCGCCAGGACTCTGGGAGAGAGAGTGTGACAAATCGGTGACCCCACCACCAGCGATGTGACGGCACAGTTCGGTATGCTGTGTGTGTTGCCTTCACCTTCATCCCGTACTTGGCCTGAGCGGAGGGGGAGGGGGGCTGCGAGAGAGCTCCCCGATCGTCCAGCCGGCGCGTGCTTATGGAGGACCGGTGCGACCTGGCCAGGCTCCGACTTGGAGGTCGTCCAAAACCTTTGTGTGCTCTCCGGCGTGCTGGCAGCCCCTCCTTTCGCAGTCCTGGAGATTGACATCGGCGGTGTGCCTCCACCGAGGGAAGACGATCCCGATCTCGGTGATGGTGGTAATCTTCTGGCTTCCAAGGTGACCGAAATATTACCACCAGCACCGAAATCGAGGATCATCTCGCCCCTGTGGAGGCAACCCCCTGTGTTGGTGTTGGCGCCCTGTGTGCGCAGGAGGAGGAGGAGGAGGAGGAATGAGGAGGATGAGGAAGGAGGAGGAGGAGGAGGAGGAGGAGGAGGAGGAGGAGGAGGAGGAGGAGGAGGAGGAGGAGGGGGGAGGAATGAGGAGGAGGAGGAGGAGGAGGAAGGAGGAGGAAGAGGAGGAAGGGGAGGAGGACGACGATCCAGGAGGAGGAGGAGGAGGAGGAGGAAGAGGAGGAGGACGACGATCCAGGAGGAGGAGGAGGAGGAGGAGGAGGCAGCCCCTCCTTCGGTCCTTCGCCCCCCCGCCCGCTCCAGAGCACGCTCGGGGAGCGCTCTGGCTCCGCGTGCCGCGCCGCCGGCTCTGTCTGGCCCACCTGCGCTCCTGGGCGGCGCCCTGGCCACGCCCGAGGCGTCCCCAGGCGTCAGCGCCCCGTCGGAGGCCTAGAGGTTGACACCAACACCAATATCGGCGTTGTGCCTCCACCGAGGGAAGACGATCCCGATCTCGGTGATGGTGGTAATCTTCTGGCTTCCAAGGTGGCCGGAAGATTGCCACCGACACCGAAATCGAGGATCGTCTTCCCCCTGTGGAGGCAACGCCCTGTGTTGGTGTTGGTGCCAATTTCCAGGCCTCCAACCAGGGCCGCCGCCGCGACGCGCCGTGCAGAAGTTCCGGACCGTCGCCTCTTCCCGGCAGCCGAGCGTCGGCGTCCCGAGGCTTCCCAGCCTCCCTCGGGGGCGGAAAAGAGGGGGGTGATGACTAGGGGGGGGCGGATATCATGGCGGGGGCCATGCTATCTCCCCCGATCTCATGGCGCCTCTTCTCATTTCATTGCGTCCCTGGCCCCCCCCCCCTGGGCCGCGCACGTGCCGCCGGCCATGATTTGCACCCCTCCCTCTTGGACACCCCCCTCTTGGCCGCTCCCGACCGAGGCTTCCCAGCCTCCCGCCCACTGGAGCGGAGCGGCACGCTGGCAGCCTGCACGCCGCAGCGTGCTGCAGGAGCCGCCGCCGCGGCACGCGGAGCAGCAGCTCCTGGCCGCCGTGCGCCCTCCGACGCTGCCGCGGCCCCCTGCCTGTGACACGACAGCTTTCGGGCCCGTCCCTCGTCTTCCAGGGCGCATTTCGATCCGATCGACCCGATTCGGCCTCGGCCTCGGCCATGTCGATCCGACTCGTTTCCGACTTCTCGTCCAGCCGGTGCGGTCCGATGCTGACATGGCGCTGTTGTGCATCCTGGTGCAGCCCGTCCTATTCGATTTCGACTCAGTGCCCATGTGGCCCGATCCGACACACATTCCGATCATAATGGAGGATGACGATTAATAAATGACCGGGGGTCGTGTTCACGCGGCGGCGCCCGGGATGACGATTAGAAAAAACCGGCCGCGGGCTGGAAAACTATTTGTTTTAATCGTTCTCCTCCAGTCAGAAAGTTGAGCAGAACTAGCAGGAAACTATTTTTTGTAATCGTTCCCCCCCATATTTTTTGTTCATCGTCATCCCGCATTACTCGATTTCCCGATTCGATGCTGACTGATCCTGCGTCTTCTCGTCCCGATCAGATCTGGCTCTCGTGATCAGCAGCAGGAGCACGAGTGGCAGCCCCACGATGCTGCCGACTTGGAGCGTTCCCCCTTGGATCGCCGTCGGCTTCAACTTGGCATCGCTCCTCGTGCCATGAGCGGATCAAAAGCGCAGCACTCTGTCATGCTCCCTTTTCCTCCTCCTCCTCCTCCTCCTCCTCCTCCTCCTCCTCCTCCTCCTCCTCCTCCTCCTCCTCCCCCCTTCAGCTGGGTAATGACGTCGTCGCCCTCCACCCCACCCCTGCTCCTCCACCCCTCCACCCCCCGTCGGCCCGGTCTGGAAGAGCCCGCGGCGTGGCGGAGTTTTTTTTTTGTTGGGGGGGGGCGGGCGGTGGCGGCGGGGCAGACGCGTTCCCTCTCCTCCCTTCTAGGTGTCGTTCCAGATCGAGCTGAACGCCTCGAGCGGCAAGCAGCAGGCCTCTCTGTCCCTCCCTCCCCTCCTCCCCCACCTCTTCCCTCCTCCTCCGCCTCCTCCTCCTCCTGCACCTCCTCCCCCTCCTCCTCTCGCCTCCCCCTCCCCGCCGCCCTCCCCTCCCCCTCCCCTTTTTTCGCCTCTGCCCTTCGCGGGGCACCTCCACGGGCCCTCGCTCTCCCCCTCCTCCTCCCCGCTCCTTCCTCTCCCTTCACAATTACTCAATATGAATACTACTCTCCCTCTTCCCCTGATGACGGTTTGAAAGTGTCCGACCCTCCCCCGCGTATTGTTTTTTACACAGGTTTTCCCGGAGTTGGGTTTTCGCTTGCATTTTTTCTTCAAAATGCTGCTCTCGCTGAGGCGCCGGCCTCATTTTCGGGCCCCGCTCGTTCCGAATCGTGCTCCCGCTGCAGCGCTGGCCTCATTTCCGTGCTTCCGCTCGTTCCGAATCGTGCTCCCGCTGCAGCGTTGGCCTCATTTCCGCGCTTCCGCTCGTTTCGACTCGTCCTCCCGCTGCAGCGCTGGCGTCATTTCCCGTGCCATGTCACGGTGGGTCACGGCGTGCAATGCAATGCTAGGTTGATGCTACGCTTGCGGTGCTCTTCTACGCCATGCCATGCCGTGCTCTACAATGCATCGCGTACCCTTTCGGGATCATTGCCCTGCTCGACATCCGACTGTGCGAGTAGAGAGGGGATCTGCGCCATGGTAAGGGATGGGAGGGAGGGGTAGGATGTCAGATATGACGCGAGCGCACCTAGCTTGTCTCCCCCCTCTCTCCCTGCCCCCGCCTTCCCCCGATCTCCACCCCGCGCCCCGCGCCCACCCGCCAGCGGGGCCCGAGCCGGCAGCTCCTCGCGGCAGAACGCACACGGCCTCGCGTGCACGGAGGGGGGCTGGTGGCGACGGCGCAGCCGGAGGACGCTGCCTCTCCCCCCCCTCCTCCCCGCCTGCCTCCCCCCGCCTCCCTCCCGCCGTGCCTCCCTCCGGCGGCGCGCGCGGGTCCCTCGCCGCGGCCGGCGCACGCCGAGCCGCCGCCCCTCCCTCGGGGAGGGCGGCTCCCCCGTGGCCAGTCGCCAGACGAGGCCACTCCCGGGGGGGAGGGGTCTGCCGGCTGGGGCCCTTCGGCTCCGACGCGCGGGCGCGCGGCCAGCCACGCGGGGAAGACGAGGCCAGCCTTCCTGCGCCCTCCGCGCCGCTGCCGGCCGCCGCCCGGCGCCTGCAGCCAGATGGCGCATTGAGGGGCTCGTCGGTCTCTACCGCCAGGGGGAGGGGATCCACGCGCCACTGGCCCGCGTCGAGGGCCACCGAGCCTTCGACCGCGGGGAGGAGAGGGAGAGGGCCCAGCGCGCGCGCAGCTCTTGCGCGTGCGGGTCGGGGAGGCGCACCACCGCAACCGTCGACGGCCCAGAGGCGGTGGCGGCGCTGCTCGATGACCCGGGGCGCTCTGCGCTCGGGCCCTCCCCCGTGGGGGCTGGGCCGGAAGAGGCGCCGGGCGGGCCAGCGGGAGGGCGCCTGCGCCAAGCGGGCGAGGAGCGGCCGCGGGCGGGGCCAGGGCGTCGCGGAGGATGCCGGGCGCGAGAGGAGCCAGCCCCCCGCCCGGCTGCAGCAGGGCGCCAGCCAGCTGCGTGGCCGCGCCTCGTCCGAAGTGCCCGGCTCCGTCGCCAGCAGGGCAGGCGTGGCGCCATGGGCCCCCCGAGCGCGGCGGCGTCGCCGGCCGCAGCAAGCGCGGGCCGGGCAAGCAGCGCGCGGGCGCCAGCGGCGACCTCCGTCTGCGGAGCCCGCAGTTCGCAGCGGCATGGGGGGCACGCTCGGCCGCGCGTCGTGACCGAGCGGGGTGAGCTGCCGTGGCACGACTGCCGCGCAGTCGTTCTGTAGTAGCCAGCAGCGGGTTAGTTACGGCCCCTAGAATCAAGTCGGGCCTCTCCCCCTGCAGGGGGATTTTCGGCGACAAGTAAAGAATACTCCAAAGATGCCCCAAAAAAGGTCAACCAATATTCGAAGAATAGTCCCCAGACATTTTTTTGATTTTTTTTTTGACTATTTTGTTTCTGGGTATGTTTTATCTCTCGTCGAAGATCCCCTTGTGGGGGGACAGGCCCGACTTGCCACCAGAAGGGAGAGGGCGGCCTCTCCAGCGCTCGGGCCCAGCCGGCGCGGCGCGCCGCTCGGGCCCGGGCCTCCCCCCCCTGGATCGTGCACGTCTGGCTGGCTGCGCGGGGCCTCTCTGTCCCCAGGGTGTGGCTTGCCCGAAGGGCTCGCGCTGGGTGAAGGGCAAGGGAGGAAAAACCACCCCGACCCCGACCATTGGCGTTTACTAAGCGACCCTGGGCGTTTACTAAACGGCCCTGCCCTGTTTGATTCTTTCTTCGGGTGCGTTGACTAGACGGCTTCGCTTGTCGGGGTGGTTATTCTCGGGGTGGATTTTCTGCCCTCCATTGGTGCCTCTGGAGGTTCCTCGGGTTCCCTGGGCTCCTCGGGTTCCCCAGGTTCCCCGGGTGGTCCTTCGGGCTTCATGCAGTGCCAAGCAGTGCCAGGCAATGCCGAGCAACACCAACCATTGCCAACCAATGCCAAGCAATGCCAACCATTGCCAACCAATGCCAAGCATTGCCAAGCAATGCCAAGCAATGCCAGACAAGCAATGCCAAACAATGCTAAGCAATGCCAAGCAATGCCAAGCAATGTTAAGCAATGCCGAGCAATGCCAGGCAATGTCAACCAGCGTCAAATAATGCCAAGCAATGTGAAGCAATGCCTAGCGATGCCACGTAATGCCAAGCAAACACAAGCAACTTCATTTGTATGATTACCCTTATCCGCCTGCTTGTCCTCATCCTTATCCATGCCCATATCCTTATCCTTATCCTTGTCATTACCCTGACCCTTATCCTTATCCATATCCTCATCCTTGTCCTTATCCTTATATCAACATCCTTGTCCTCATCCTTATCCTTATCTTTATGTTTATCATCGTCCCTGTCCTTGCCCTTGTCATTGTCCTTATCCTTATCCTTATCATGATCCTTAGCTCTGTCCTGATACATATATTTATCCCTATCCTTATCCTTACCCTTATCCTTATCTTCATCAGTATCCTTATCCTTGTTCTTGTTCTTACCCTTATCCGTATCCTTATCCTTCTCATGATCCTTAGCTCTATCCTCATACATACCCTTATCCTTATCCTTATCCTTATCATTATCCTCATCCTTGTCCTTGTTCTTACACTTATACGTATCGTCATCCTTGTATGTATCCGTAGCCTTAGCATTATCCATATCCTCGTCCTTATCCTTATCCTCATCTGCATCCTTATCCTTATCCTTGTTGCTTTGCTTATCCTTATCCTCATCCTTATCCTTGTCCTCATCGTTGTCCTCATCCTTGTCCTCATCCTTATCCTCATCCTTATCCTTATATGTATCCTTATCCTTACCCCTACCCTTATCCTTATCCTTATCCTTATCACTACCATTATAAATATCCTTCTCCTTGCCATTGTCCTTACCCTTATCCTTACCGTCATCCTTATAGTTTCCCGTATCATTACCATTGTCCGTATCCTCATCCTTACCCTTATCCTTAACCTTATTCCTATCCTCATCCTTATCATGATAAGCATGCGTATCCTTATCCGTATCCTTATCCTTATCCTTATCCTCATCCGTATCCTTATTCTATTCCTTATCCTTATCCCCATCCTCAGACATCCTCATCCTTGTCCTCATACTTGTCCTCATCCTTGTCCTCATCCTGATCCTTATCAGTATCCTTATATGTATCCTTATCTGTATCCTTGTCCTTATCCCTATCCTTATCCTTATCAGTATCCTTATCCTTATCATTATCATTATCCTTATCCTTATCCGTATCCTTATCCTTATCCTTATCCTTATCCTTATCCTTATCCTTATCCTTATCCTTATCCTTATCCTTATCCTTATCCTTATCCTTATCCTTATCCTTATCCTTATCCTTATCCTTATCCTTATCCTTATCCTTATCCTTATCCTTATCCTTATCCTTATCCTTATCCTTATCCTTATCCTTATCCTTATCCTTATCCTTATCCTTATCCTTATCCTTATCCTTATCCTTATCAGTATCCTTATCCTTATCATTTTCAGTATTCTTCCTTACCATTGTCCTTGTCCTTGTCCTCAGCCTAATCCCTGTCCTTATCCTTGTTCTTGTCCTTATCCCTATCCTTCTCCTGATCCTACTCCTTATCCTCATTCTTATCCTTCTCCCTATCCTCATCCTTATGCTCATCCTTTTCCGTATCCTTGTCCCTATCCGCATCATTGTCCTTGTCCTTGTCCTCGTCCTTGCCCTTGTCCTTGTCCTCGTCCTTGTCCTTTTCCTTATCCAACTTCCTTGTCCTCCTCCTCCTCCTCTTCCTCCTCCTCCTACCGGATCTCTGTCTCACTGCGAGAGCTGCTCGCAGGTGAGGGCCTCAGATTTCCACGCGCCACGACCAGGACCCTCGACGGCCACTTTCTGGGGTTCGAGTCCGGGGCGCCCAGGGCTCGGGCCCCGCGGCCATCAAGAGCGACCTCTGGCGATGTTTTCGGCCTGGCGATGACCTTACAGTGGAGACCCATGCCAGGAAACGCCCTGCTTGCCTCCAGGGTGCCCTGGGTTTCTTGGGTGTCGATGGTCTTGCTATGGAGAGCGTGTCGTTCCCATACCAAAAATGAATGGACATCCTGGGGTCTCAGGGTTGGGCTTCTTGTGGAAGGTTTCTTGCGGTCGAGCTCCTACTGTAGGCCCATTCGTTGTTCTGCCTTTGGGATCGGCCGCTGCTCGTCGCCGTGGCCCGACAGGCAAACACCAAGGTCGCAGGTGCACCTCCCCGCCGATGTGATGTCCGACGTTCCCGGTTTCAGCGAGCATGGGGCGCACGGCGGCCACGGCAATGCCGTATGGCATGCCAAATCCTCCTCAGGAGGAGGAGGAGGAGGAGGAGGAGGAGGAGGAGGAGGAGGAGGAGGAGGAGGAGGAGGAGGAGGAGGAGGAAGCGGAAGAGGAGGAGGAGGAGAGGAGTGAGGAGGAGGAGGAGGAGGAGCGGAGGAGGAGGAGGAGGAGGAGGAAGAGAGGAGGATGAGGCGTGAGGAGGAGGAGGAAGAGGAGGAGGAGGAGGAGGAGGAGGAGGAGGAGGGGAGGAGGAGGAGGAGGAGGAGGAGGAGAGGAGGAGGAGGAGGAGGGTCCTGCGGGAACCGGGTCCTGCGTTTTGCTGGCCGCTCTCGTGCTCTCGGGGCCCTCGGCGGCTCCAGGGCCGTCGGAAAACGACTGCTCGTCCTGGGGGTCTAGCCTCAGGACACGTCTTCGTCGTGCTAGCACGAGTATCTTTCGGCGGCGAGCGAGGGGGGGAAGTCACAAGGGGCGGGCCTTCTCAGAAGTCTCGGAAGTCCCCCAGCCTTCTGAGAAGTTTTCGAAGCTTTCCCCGAAGACAGAAAAAACTTCTCAGAAGGCGCGAGGGCTTGTGAGAAGTCCCGCCGCCTTCTGAGAAGGCCTTCTCCTTCTCATTTCCCCCCCTCGCTCGCCGCCAAATCTTGGGCGCAGGTTGTCACTCGGGCCGTTACCTCAGCGCCCTCACATCTGCGCCGTCGCGCCGGTCGTGAACCCTGCGCCCGCTCGGCGCGGCGCCTCGGCATCTTGAGCCGCTTGAAGGTCTTGATGCCGTGCCGTCCCCCTGTGCGGCTGCGCGCCGGTGGGGTTGAGGGCAGAGCTCGGGGGCAACGTTGGGGGGGGGGTAGGCCCAGTGGGGAACGCATCGATCCCCAGTCGCTCATTCATTGCCAAGGGGGGCCCAAGAGCCCACCCGGTCTAGGACTTCGCGGAGTAGGAGGAGGAGGAGGAGGAGGAGGAGGAGGAGGAGGAGGAGGAGGAGGAGGAGGAGGAGGAGGAGGAGGAGGAGGAGGGGAGGGGAGGAGGAGGAGGAGGAGGAGGAGGAGGAGGAGGAGGAGGAGGAGGGCAGGAGGAGGGGGCAGGATGGGGGAGGGAGGGGGAGGACGAGGAGGTCAGTCAGGCCAGGGTCCAGTCAAACAGAGTTCGGTCACCATGTGGGGCACAGACTGACCCCACGGTCAGATCTTTGAGTTCGGGCTGGAGACATGTGCGTCCGAGGTGCGCTGCGCGAGCGGAGGGAGGACGAGGTCTGGCGCTACGAGCTCTGCCGAGCTCGACAGCTTGCCGAAGAGAGGGGGAAGAGGGCGACGACGACGATGTCGAGAGAGGGAGGTGGGATCAAGTGCCGCTGCGTGATGACATGCGCTCGGAAACTTTTCGGCCGAGCGTGTTGCGCCATCGGCTCTGGCCCACCACGCTTCGGCGCGACACGCTTCGATGATGCTCAGGACGTGTGCTAGCCCAAACGTGTGCTTATAGTCAAGACGCTGAAATAAGGAACAGTTTGGGTTCGGAAGGGGCTCGATGTTCCTTAGGCACCTCCAGTGCTGTTCCTCGTGCCCTCCTAGGGCCCGGAGGCGCTTACAGGGCCAAGAAGGGGCTTCGTTCCTTATTGAGCGTTCCTTCTTTCAGCGGCCCGACTGTACCCTGTTTGGCTCCGCCGATAGCGAGCATTCTGTGTCGACCCTCGCTGAACCGCCTGCATCGTATTGAAGGGCCTCGGTGGACAGACACACGTTGGTGCTAACACACGTTCTGAGGATCATCGAACGCTATCCATATCCTGGTCCCCAGGCGTCAACATCCCGAGATTTTACCATCCCCCCGCCCCGTGGAGCGGAGCGACACGTGATCCGATCGCAGGGCTGCCTGTCGCCATTGGCCGCCGTCGCGACACGGTAAGCAACAGTTTCCGACGGCAACATGTTTTCGGCGTCACCCCAACATACTTGTACAATGTGTGCGTCGCCCTCCTAGGGGTGACGCGCGCACCGAGAAATCTTATAGTATATGCGTCGTGGCGGGCGTTTTCGGGCCACACCGCTCGGGAAACGACCGCGCACCTCCAAGGAGGACATGCAGTAGAAGTATGTCTTTGTGCCTCCCATGCTTCGGCGAGAGAGGAAGCGGATGATGCTCGATACGATACCTCCGCCCGTGGCTCCGCCGACTCTTCTTGCGCGCACGCCAAGGTTCGGCCAAGGGCTCGTGCCCCCTGGCCCTGAACGCGTCGCGCGGTGCGCGAGAGGTCGTCGTCGTCGTCGTCGACGTCGTCGTCGTCGACGTCGTCTTCGTCGACAGAAGGAGGAAGAAGTGGAACATAAGGAGGAGGAGGAGGAGGAGGAGGAGGAGGAGGAGGAGGCGGAGGTGGAGGCGGAGGAGGAGGCGGAGGAGGAGGACGTGGAGGTAAAACAAGGTGGAGGAGGGGGAGGAGGACGGGGAGGAGGAGGAGGAGGAGGAGGAGGAGGAGGAGGACTAGGACGGGGAAGGGGAAAAAGAGCAGGAAACCGAGGAGAAGGTTGCCGAGCATGATGACGTTGATGATGATGATGCTGATGATGCTGATGCTGATGCGGATGATGATGATGATGATGATGATGATGATGATGATGATGATGATGATGATGATGATGATGATGATGATGATGATGATGATGATGATGTTGATGATGATGATGATGATGATGATGATGATGCTGATGCAGATGCTGATGCTGCAGCTGATTTTATGCGCATGATGCTGCTGATCATGATGGTGATGATGTTGGTGTTGTTGTTGCTGCTGTTGATCATACTGATAATGATGCTCATGATCATGATGATGCGGATGATGGCGATGCTGATGTCGATGATGATGAGGGTGGTGATGATGGTGATGCTGATGCTGAGTATGACGATGATTCTGATGCTGATGCTGCTGCTGCTGATGGTGATGATGAGCTTGTTGATGATGCTGCTGATGGTGAGGATGATCCTGATGCTGCTGCTGCTGCTGATGATGCCGATGCTGATGAGGATGAGGATGAGTAGGATGTGGATTATGATGAGGATTAAGACGATGATGATGATGCTGCTGATGATGATGATGATGATGATGACGATGATGAGGATGATGCTTATGATGATGATCATGATGATGAGGATGAGGATGCTGATGCTGATGCTGATGATGATGCTGATGCTGATGCTGCTGCTGATGATGAAGATGCTGATGATTTCGGTGATGATGCTGATCATGTTGATGATGATGATTCTGATGATGATGAGGCTGATGATGATGAGGTGGAGGAGGAGAATGAGGAGGAGGAGGAGGGGGTCGTGGATGCTGCTGATCACGTGGGCGTTGATGAGGATGACGCTGATGCTGATGCTGATGCCGATGCTGATGCTGATGTCGCTGATAATGACGCTGCTGGTGCTATTGGTGGTGATGCTGATCGTGATGATGATGCTGCTGCTGATGATGATGATGATGATGATGATGGTGATCATGATGATGCTGACGACGATGATGATACTGATGATGCTGCTGCTGATGATGATGATGATGATGGTGGTGATGATGATGGTGGTGATGCTTATGGTGGTCGTGATGATGATGTTGTTGCTGATGCTGCTGATGATGCTGATGCTGATGATGCTGCTGTTGATGCTCATGATGCTGATGCTGCTGATGCTGATTATGCTGATGTTGATGGTGATGGTGATGCTGATGATGATGAGGAGGAAGCTGATGCTAATGCTGATCCTGATGTTGCTGCTGCTGCTGATGATGATGTTGCTGTTGATGCTGATGCTGATGATGAGGATGAGGGGGGTGTGGATGAGGATGTGGATGGGGATGCGAATGAGGATGATGATGAGGATGCGGATGAAGAAGATGCTGATGATGCTGGTGATGAGAATGCTGATGCTCATGATGAGGATGCCGATGCGGATGAGGATGAGGATGATGATACTACTGATGATCATGATCATGACGATGATGCTGTGATAATGATGCTGATGCCGCTGATGATGCTGATGCTGATGATGATACTGAGGATAGTGATGATGGTGATGATGATGATGATGATGATGATGATGATGATGATGCCGGCACTCATGCTGCTGATGAAGATAATGATGCTGATGATGATGACGATGATGATGTTGTTGCTAACGATGATGACAATGATGAGGATGATACTCCTGATGATGCTTCTGCTGATGATGATGCTGGTGATGGTGATGATGATGATAATGCTGATGATGCTTATGCTGATGATGCTGGTGATGCTGATGATGATGGTGATGCGGATGCTGATGCCAATGATGGTGCTGATGCTGATGCTGATGCTGATGATGATGATGATGATGATGATGATGATGATGATGATCATCATCATCATCATCATCATCATCATCAGTATGATCGGTTCCGCCCCCCCCTTTCCTTGAAGGGGGGGCGGTCCAGACCCCCCCCCCCTCCCCCCTTGGCGCTGGAAGGGGGGGGGGTCGACCCCCCCCACCTCCCTTTTTTTGCGCCGAGCAGGGGGCTGGGGAGGGGCCTCTCGGGTAGTGAGTAGGGAGTAGAGTGTTTTAAGGAGGGATTGGTGAGTAGTGGGTATTTGATAGTGAGTAGTGCGCAGTGAGTCGTGAGTGGTGAGTAGTGAGTAGTGGGTCATGGGTAGTGGTAGTCGTGAGTAGCGCGTATAAATTAGTGAGTAGTGAGTACTGAGTAGTGGGTAGTGAGTAGTGGGAAGCAAGTAGTGAGTAAGGAACTGTGAGTAGGGAGTTGTGCGGAGTGAGTAGTGTGTAGTCAGTAGTGCATAGTGAGTAGTAAGCAGGGAGTAGGGATGAGGGAGTAGACAGCAGCGACTAGCGAGGAGTGAGTAGTGAGTAGTGACAAGTGTGCAGTGAGTAGAGAGTAGTGAGTAGTGAGTGGTGAGTATTGAGTAGCGAGTAGCGAGTGGGGAGTAGCGAGTAGGGAGTAACGAATAGTGAGTAGTGAGTAGCGAGTAGAGCGTTGTGAGTAGTGAGTAGTGAGGAGGGAGTAGTCATGAGTCACTAGTGAGTAGTGAGCAGGGAGTAGTGCGTAGGGAGTACGGAGTAGCGGGTAGTGAGTAGTGAGTTGTGAGTAGTGAGTAGGAAGTAGTGAGTAGTGAGTAGTGAGTAGTGAGAAGCGAGAAGTGGGTATTGAGTAGTGGGTAGTGAGTAGGGGGTAGCTCGGGTTTGGGTTTGGGGTTCGGGTTAAGGGTTAGTGTAAGGGTTAGGATTAGTGTTAGGGGTGGTAGGGGTCGGGTTCCGGAGACCGAGGGCGCCGTGGCGAAAGGGGGTGGTGGTGGAATTTGGCGGCCAAAGGGGGGGAGGGGGGGGGGGTCGGACCCCCCCCACCCCTTTTGAAAGGGGTGGAGGTGGGGGGGTCCCCGACGACGGACCAGGAAAGGGGGGGGGGCGGGTTCCCGACGACGGATTGGGAAAGCGGGGGAGGGGGGGTGGTGGTTCCCTGACGACGGATCGGGGAAAGGAGGGGGGGGTCCCCCCTCCCTTGGGGTCATCCAGCGGCGCGCCCTCATAATGAGCATCATCATCATCATCATCATCATCATCATCATCATCATCATCATCACCCTCATTATCATACTCCTCCTTCTCCTCCTACAAATCATCATCAGCAGCATCCTCATCACCAGCATCATCACCATCATCGTCATCACCAGCATCATCATCATCACCATGATCATCATCATCAGCGTCATCATCATCAACATATCCTCATTGACATCTGCATCGGCATCATCATTATTTTCATCATTATCATCATCATCATCATCATCATCAACATCATCATCATTATCATCATCGTCGTCATCGGCATGGTCATCGTCATCGTAATCGTCATCGTCTTCGTCATCATCATCAGCATCGTACTCCTTCTCCTTCTCCTCATTTCTCCTTCTCCCACCTCCTCCATCCTCCCTCGTCCCCCCTCCTCCTCGTCCAACCCCCCTCCCTCCTCCCCCGCAGGCCATAAATGTCACGGGCGCCGGCCAGAAGGGCGACGTCATGAAGGGCGACGGGAAAGGCTGCGGCAAGGTCGCCGCGCCCTTCGGCGCCAACGGCTGCAACCCCGCGGGCCCTCCCGTCCCGCCCGCGGAGATGAAGTCCGGAGCCCGCGGGGGCGGGAGGAGAGCAGGGAGAGCGTGCAATAGCGCCCAGCATCACCAGTTCGAAACATATCCCCATCCCTATTTTTGGCATCATCTTACCTCGGTGCCGATCTCAGGGACCCCCTCAAATTCTGAGGGCACATCCCTGAGAACGTCATCGCTCTGTGGTTGCCCAACTCAGGGATAGGGATGAGCTCGAGGCTGGTGCTAGCAGTCTAGCACCCTGCTGCACACCCGGAACGATTGGCTCTTCCCGACTCATGTGCTCTAGTCTTGCGACTGGCGTCGAGGGGCAGCGCAGGCAGACGCCGACAGAAGGCAGGCCCGACACGCAACGACAGCCGGTGAGAGGTGGGTCAGGCGCAGCGCCAGGGGCGGAAGGGCTCAGGGGTGGGAGGCTTTCGGACGAAGCTTCGAGGTTCGGGATTGCCGGTTGTTTTCGCAGATTTTCGGCGGCTTTCCAGCCTCGGGGTGCCTTCCTGTTTTTGCGCCTCGCCGACATCTGTCCAGGGGCGCCCGGATCGTCCCGAACGGCCGCCGGAGAGCCGAGTTCTGGCCCGAGAGCAAGGGGGAATTTGTTGGGGAGGATAGGCTCGGGGAAGGGGTGCGTCGACCCCGTGTGCCCACTCATCGCCCGCAAGGGGCCTGATGGCTTCCCCCGCCCAGGACTGTGCGGATGTGCTGTTCGGGGGCACGTCGCCGATCTATCGGCGGTGCGTCGCCGATTCAACCTCAAATATCCCCCCCTGAGCCAGCCAGTCCCTCCCTGCTGTCGCACCCGAGGAGGCGGAGGGAGGGAGGGAGTCGACCGCACGCAAGAGAGACCCTTCGCCGGAAGGGGCTTCGGTGCGCGGCGCGGCTCCTTGGGGGGCGCGATGGGGGCCAAGCCCGAGCGTGCGGGCCGCTGTTGTCGCACTTGCGCGCAGCGGTCGGCAAGCCGCGCACCAGGGGTCACCCTTGCGTGTGCCCCAGGGGAGGAGGGACGGAGAGTGGGGGACAGGCGACGACCTAAACGCTGTTTTGGCGATGTCATGGGCCGTTTTCGTCTCGCTTTCGCGTCGCAGCACAGGCGGACTGGAGACAAGACGAGGGACAACGAGAACGGCACGAAACCGAAAAACATTGGTTTCGGTCGATCCCTGACGTGAGGGGCGGGGGGGAGGGGAGCCCAGGGAGGAGGAGGAGAGGAGGAGGAGGAGGAGGAGGAGGAGGAGAGGAGGAGGAGGAGGAGGGGAGGAGGAGGGGCCCAAGGAGGAGGAAGGGAGGCCCTAAGAAGGAGGCACAGGAGGAGGAGGAGGAGGAGGAGGAGGGAGGAGGAACGTCGTAGGAGGAAAGAGGTCGGAGTACGCGCACGGGGAAGCGGAGGGGAGGGATGAGGAGCTCCCCCCCGCCTCGTCGTGGGCTGCCCCCCCCCCCCCCCAGGAGTAGTGGTGAGCTGGAACCCCGAGAAGGGGCTCGCGGGCCGCGGCCACGCGCGCCGGCACGTCGGCGGGGCGGCCAGAGGCTGGCAGTCGCCTGCTGCGAGGGCGTCGGGGGCCAGCGGCAGGAGGCTGGGGGATGGAGGAGGAGGAGGAGGAGGAGGAGGAGGAGGAGGAGGAGGAGGAGGAGGAGGAGGAGGAGGAGGAGGAGGAGGAGGAGGAGGAGGAGGTAGGAGGGGAGGAGGAGGAGGGAGGAGGAGGAGGAGGAGGAGGAGGGCGGAGGAGGAGGAAGGAGGAGGAGGAGGAGGAGGAGGAGGAGGAGGAGGAGGAGAGGAGGAGGAGGGAGGAGAGGGGGAGGGGAGGGAGGGGAGGGAGGGAGGGAGGGAGGAGGGGGGAGGGGGGAGGGAGGGAGGGAGGGAGGGAGGGGAGGGAGGGAGGGAGGGAGGGAGGGAGGGAGGGAGGGAGGGAGGGAGGGAGGAGGAGGGGGGAGGGAGGGAGGAGGGTAGGGAGGGAGGGAGGGAGGGCGGGAGGAGGGGGAGGGGATGGAGAGAGAGAGAGAGGGAGGTGAGGCAGGGAGGAGAGGGAGGATAGGGAAGCTTCTGGGGGCGCTTCGGCTCGCGGTGAAGATATTCGTCACCTTGCTGCTGCTGCCGCACGAGTTCAGCGGTGGTGGGTGTGCGTTGGAATCGTGACATGCTGTTGCAGGAATGTAAGCGGGGGAGAAGGAGGAGGCGGACAACACCCGCTGATTTCCTCGTAGATTCTAGGAGGGGCCCGTCAGTCCAGACAATCTTCCCAACCGTCCTGTCCAACCGCACGCCCCTCACACGGCTCTTGGCCCCACAGGGAGCCCCAACCGAAGGCCGAAGTGGTAACGTCCCCACGCGGTTTCGCCCCCCCGTTCCGTGGCCCCATGCACAAGGGGCTCCACCGAAGGCCTCAGTGGCACAGTCCGCGTCCTCCTCCTCCTCCTCCTCCTCCTCCGCCCGTGTCAGCGCACCCTTCACTCGTTTCGTGGCCCCACGGGCCAGCTCCACGGCCCCAGCGGACCCGTCCGCTCCCCCCCCCCATTTTTCGGCGCACCCCTCAAGCGTTCCGTGGCTCCGTGGGGAGCTCCACCGCAGGCCCCAGTGGCGCAGCCCGAGGGCTTGGCCATCCGACCCTCGGGTCGCCGGCGCGCGCGAGGCTGAGCGAGAAGAGACAGCGAGATTTCACGCGACGGGATCTGGTAGACGAATCGGCAAGTCTTTGCGGCCACCATCTCGGCTGACTGTGTATGACCCCAGCGTCGGGGGGCGACGTAAGCACACTCATCACCGAGCTCTTCCTCTCTATATCTGGTCCCTCCCCTGTCCCTCCCCTGCTCCCTTGTTCCCCCTTTGTCCTCCTCTTTTGGATCTTGCTACCCTCCCCGCCCCGTCCTCGCCCTGCGTTTGGTCCTTATCGTCCTCTTTCTCCTTCTGCGAGGGCCCTCTTCTCTTCTTCCTTGGGAGCCCTCTGGGGGGCCTCGCCGCAGAGTTGATATTGTTGTGCATTTGCCTTTGCAGTGGTGCTTGCAACTGCGCAGGCAGTAGTATCTATCGGCGGCGAGCGAGAGGGGGAGTGAGAAGGATGAGGCCTTCTCAGAAGGCCCGGGAGCTTCTCAGGGGCCCGCGGCCTTCTGAGAAGTATTGCTGTGTCTTCGGAGAAGGCTTAGACAACTTCTCAGAAGGCCGTAGAACTTCCCAGCCTGCTGAGAAGGCCCGTTCCTTCTCGCTTCTTTCTGGGCGCGCCGCCGAATCTAGCAGCTTGAGGCTTCAAGTATTTATACCTAAGCCGCAGTTTGACCCGCGCACCTCCAGCCTGCGCAGCTGCGCGACGTGGCGCTTCCAGAACTGGAGCGCTCCGCGATGAAGACGGCTTTCGCGGAGGAGAGCTTGCCGATCAACCGGGTCCAGCTTTTCAACAACGGCATGGTCTCGGTCGAACGTAGCGGCATCGTTGAGCGGGACACCATGGTGAAGTTGAAGGTCCCCAGCTCGACTTTCGAGGAGACGCTGCGCACCATCTCTTGGACAGGCCCCGTCGAGAGCATGAGCAGGCTCAAGATGGACGCTGCGTACAGATCGCCAGCGAGCCTGGAACTTGCCGAGGGTTCTGTTGACTATCGCAGTATCATCGGCGCGCACGTTGGCGTCGAGGCACGCCTGCTCCTTGACAGCGGGAAGGAGGTGTGTGGCCTGATCGCAGGCGTGAGCACTGCGGGCGAGAAGTCGGAGGTGTGCATCGTGCAGCCGGACAGCGTGACCAGGACCCCTTTGGCGTCGGTGCGATCACTAACCTTCACCAACCCGCGAGTGCAGGAGGAGTTGCAGCAGACGCTCATGCGACGGCTGGTTGCGAATTCCAGTGATATCCGCGAGATTGAGGTTTTCACAAAAGAGGGTGGGACCATCTCCTTGACGTACAATCTCACAGGTATAGCGTGGAGCACTGGCTACCACATCGACATCGAGGGTGGGATGCACGTCAGATGCTACGCATGCGTTGATAATTACACACCAGAAGATTGGACGAACGTAGAGCTTGTGCTGATTGTGGGCATGTTGAGTGGCAAAGGCGGCGCTGGAGGCGACAGCGGCGGCAGCGAGGCCATAGGCAGTGGCATGCCGCTCATGGTGAAACTCACGAGTGGCAAGACGTATTCCATCAATGCCCGCTCGGACTGCAGGGTTGACGTGCTGCGCGACCACATCGCCGCTCGTGAGGGTGTCCAGGGTGCCAACATGCAGCTCATTTTTGCAGGGAGGCAGATGGAGCCTTCGAAGACCCTCAGGGACTATCCAGCTGCCTGCGGCAAACCCCGCGACCGTGGCTCTGCGACAGCTTATAGCAGGCAGGCGGGCCTCTCGGACCCATCAGTTTGGGCCTTTCGTGGTCTGTTGGGGGCTCCTGGAGGCCTCCTGCTGGCTTCTTGGGGGCCTCTTAGAGCCTTTCGGGCGCACGTTGCGGGTCTTAGAGGCGATCTTGGAGGGAAGGACTCTCGAGGACAGCTCGATTTCCTTCTTTTGGGTTTGGGGTCTTCTTTCGGGGCTCTCGGGCAGTCTTGTGGGCCTCTTGAGCCGTCTGGGGGCCTTTTTGGGCCGTCCCAAGGGGATCCCAAGACGATTCAAGAGGCTCCCTAGGGGGTCTAAAGCCAGCCACAAACAGCCGAAATGCAGTCCATGTCGCCCGAAGGCAGCCCCAAAGGCCCCCAAGACGGTCCCAAGACTCTTCAGGATGGCCTCGGGACGGCCCAGGAGGCCAAGGTGGTTCCGAGAGGATGCCCAAGAGGCTCTCGAGAGGCAAAACAAAATGGTTCCACAAGCAGTGCTTGCACGTAGGGGCTCCTGTTTCCCTTTGGAGGATCTGGGCCCGTCTGCGGTCCCGGCGGCCACGTTCCCGTCCGTCGCCGCACCGCATAGTTTACACCACATAACATTTGTAGCATTTCATCGACTGCACGACATGGTTCACACCACATGTGTTGCAAGCGCTATATATATAGATTGCACCACATAGCTTGCACCACATAGCTCATACTACATGTATTGCACCACACCGCGTAGCTCACACCACATGTATGGTGCACAACACATTTTGCGCCACATGGCTTACATCTCACAGCTCACACCACATAGACCAAACTTCGTGGGGATCAAACTGCATAGCTTTCACATCCATAGTGCAACAACTCACTGTTTGGGGTCCACGCTGGCAAGCATGTTCCGAAGGCGGCCCAAAAGGTTCCCAAGAAGGCTCCAAGGCAGCTCAAGAGGGCCTCGAGAGGCCCCGAGGCAGCCCAGGAGGGTTCCAAGACGGTTGTTGTTAGACGGTGTTGTTGGTTTTTGGTCTTTCGGCCTTACTCGTGGGTCCTGTTCTGCCCCTCCTCGGGAGGGGGGGCGGGCTTGTTTTCGCCCCTCATCATTTCAGTCTGTGGAGTTCTGAGGGTGGTTGTTGGTAGGGTTGGGGGTCGGCCTTAGAACGCATTAACAACAACAGCACCAGACAACAGACGAGCATTCTAACACGCCCACTCCGTGCAGGCATTGTGGCGGATGACATTCAGAAGGAGTGCACGATCCTCGCCATCCATAAGAAGGGGGGGATCGTTGCCGCCAACGACTTGCAGCTCAGCTGCTCAAAGGAGGACATGGTGGACCGGGAGTCCCTATCACTCTACCCCATTCCCAAGCCCGTGTCCATCAAGAAGGGCCATTCCTCTTTACTCCCTTACTGCGACGTCGAGCTCGACGGCGAGCTGGTTGCCATCTTCGACGCTGCCAAAGATCCAGAGCATCTGCTGCAGGGGCTACGCCTGCAAAACACGTCGGGCAAGACGCTCGAGTGCGGAAGCATACTCGTGCAGAAAGCTGGGACATATTTTGGAGAGTCGGAGGTGCCCACCCTTCGGCCGCTGGACGATTGTTTCCTGACCTTCGCGGTCTTACTTGCCACCAGGGTGAGTAAGCAGGACATGAACGAGCCTAACGTGTACACGCACGTTACAATAGAAGTTGCCGAAGTGACCCTGCGGGGCACCAAGCACAGCAAAACGACCTACACCGTGCTCAACAAGAGCGCGTCCAAGCAGGTCGTCTTCTTGCTGCACTCTTGTGACGCCGACAAGGACTTCGATGGGGTCGTGGGAGAGGCTGGCGTGGACGTGGTCGACGTCATGGGGCTGCGGCAAAAGCTGCGCTTCGAGGTGGACGCGGGTGCCGAGGTCTCGTTCGGCGTCCTCGAGAAGTGGCCGCACGCGGTGTCCATAGCATTGGGCGAGGAGTTGTTGGCCACCATGCCCGTGCCGTCGGTCGCCGCCGCACTTGGGCTGCCACAGAACGTCCAGGACGTCCTTGCCAGTGGCAAGGCGCAGGCCCAAGCTGCAAGGCATGCGCGAAGTGCACATCGGGCAGTCGTGTTGGAGAAGAAGGAGGCCACGCAGAATCAGCAAACGGTCCAAGATCTACTCAAGAGCATGCAAGGGGAGTCACACCGGCTCAAGTACGAAGAGCAGCTAGACACCACCTATGAGCGGGTGCTGGATCTGAGCGAAAAGGAGAAGGCCTCCCAGCTGAATGTTGAGTGCGAGTCCAGAACGTTAGCTGCGCTACTCAGCGGTCAGCTCAGCTACTCCGGGGCAGTTCCGACGGAGCGCCGCTATTCGGCTTACGACGATTCTGGGCTGTGGGGCTGAGCGAGGGCCGTAGGGGCGACTGCCCCGCGCCCTGTTTAGACATGTCCGGCTGCCGTCGGCCCACCCCCCGCCAACAGTGCAGCGTGCAGCGGGAGCGAGTGGAGGCCAGAACGTGTCCCCGGCCGTGCTCCTGGGGGGGCTCGGACCCAAGAGGCCCTCGGGAGGCCGCCCTCTGGGGGGCCTCTTGGGAGCCCCTTTGGCTCCCCCCGCGCCCCTCCGCCTCCCTCTTCCCTCCTCCTCCTCCTCCTCCTCCTCCTCCTCCTCCTCCTCCTCCCTCCTACTCCGTCTCCTCTCTCCCCTCCTCACCCTCCCTCCTCCTCCTCAGCTCCTCCTCCTCCTCCTCCTCTCCTCCTCCTATTTCCTCCTGTACGCTCCGCCTCCCTCTCCTCCTCCTCCTCGCTCCCTCCGCCTCCCCTCCTCCTCCTCCCCTCCTCCTCATCCCTCCTCCCCTCCTCCCTCCTCCTCCTCCTCCTCCTCCTCCTCCGCTCCTCCTCCTCCCCTCCTCCTCCTCCTCCTCCTCCTCCTCCCTCCTCCCCCCCCCTCCTCCTCCTCCTCCTCCTCCTCCCTCCTCCTCCTCCTCCTCTCCTACCTCCTCCCCTCCTCTCCTCCCTCCTCCCCCTCCCCTCCTCCTCCCCCTCCTCTCCTCCTCCTCCCCTCCCCCCTCCTCCTCCTCCTCCTCCTCCTCCTCCTCCTCCTCCTCCGCTCTTTCGCCACTGCCCCTGCGCCAGCCGTGCTCGTCCTCGGTCCTGGCCTCCTGGTGCTCGGGTCTGTGCCGCTCGCGGCTTGCTCGGAGAGTCGCAGCTCCGTGGCCTCGCCAGTGGATACGGGCGCGCCGCCACCACGAGGATCTTACCAGCCTGGAACATGTCCCTATCCCTATGCTGGGCACCTCCTCATCACGATGTCAATCTTAGGGATTCCCTTCTTTTTTGAGGGCGAATCCCTAAGATTGGTGTTCGCCTTTTGGCGTGTCAATCTTAGGGATAGGGATACGTTCGAGGCTGGTAAGGATCGGGCGGGCAGATCTGGCGGATCCTCCAGAGGCCCTCGACCGCAGGCACTCGTCGACAAGCGGCTGGGGTGTGCTCAGGTCTCGTTTGGGTCCCGCCCGGTGGGTCCGCGCCGCGCTGCCGCAGCGGTGTCCCCAGCGAGGGGGCCTCGTGCGAGCCCTGCCCCTGCCCCCCACGATCTCTGCGGGGGAGGGCGGGGTTCGCTTCGTTGGGGAGCTCTCGAGCGAAGTGAACCCCGCCCTCCCCCTCAGAAATCGTGGGGGGCATCACCAGCCTGGAAAATATCCCTATCCCTATGATTGGCATCGCCTCATCTCGATGCCGATCTTAGGGATTCCCTCCGTTTCTGAGGGCGCATCCCTAAGACTGTCGTCGACCTTTGGCTTGTTAATCTCAGGGATAGGGATACGTTCGAGGCTGGTTAGGGTAGGGGTGGGGTTCGCACGTGGCCCCCCAGCTGCCGCAGCGGTGCCCCCTAAGTGCGGGCGCTCCGGGTCGAAGGCCGCCGGTGGCCCAGAAGCGGCCGACGGCGAGCGAGCTGCCCCGTCGGGGACGGCCGGGAACGTGCAGGGTTCTGCGCGATCCCACGGGGGCCCGAGGCCGGCGCCGGGGGAGCAAGCAGGAGGGAACAAAAAACACACAGACACCATTCATCGCCGATTCCCCAGAGAACATGGGGAAATCTGGGAAGGGGGGGGGAAGACAAGAACCCAGAACATGCGGGGAAATGTGGGGAATCCTTTATTTGTGTGTATGTGTGTTTATTTGTGTGTCCCAGGGCCGCTTCAAACAAGCAATGCCGTAAGCATGCAGACTCGGAGGTCCGCGCGGACTTCTCGGATCGGCGCTGGGCTCTGGAGCGCGCCAGGGGCTGCGCTAGAGGCTCCGCCAGGGGGCCCCGACGCCGATCCGACGGATCCGCGCGGGCCTCCGAGTGTTCCGTTTGCGTCATTGTCTGATCCCCTAAATGCCGACCGCGAGCGAGGGAGGGGAGGTGAGAAGGGGCGGGCTTTCTCAGAGGGCACGAAAGCCCCCCTGCGTCCCGGGAAGTTCTCCCAGCTTTCCCCGAAGACACGGGGGGATTTCTCAGAAGCTGCGAGGGCTTCTGAGAAGCCCCGCCGCCTTTGAGAAGGCCTTCTCCTCCTTGCTTCCCCCCTTCGGCAACACCCAAACATACTTATACTACATGTGCGTCGCCCCCCCAGGGGCGACGCGCGCACCGAGAAATCTTATAGTATATGCGTCGTGGCGGGCGCTTCCTGGCCACACCGCTCGGGAAACGATACACTACAAGATGGGTATACTATATGTTCGGGTCGGGCTCGCGCCTCCAAGGCGGACACATAGTATTAGTATGTCTCTGTGCATCCCACCCCGGGGTGCGCCGCCGAATGTCCATCAAACTCGGCTCCCAGACCCCTCCCTGGGCCCCTCCGCCGCGACTTTTTCGCCTCGCGCATCGGGCTTCGGGGCTCCTGGTGGGGC
This sequence comes from Prorocentrum cordatum, assembly GCA_963575745.1. Classification (NCBI taxonomy): domain Eukaryota; class Dinophyceae; order Prorocentrales; family Prorocentraceae; genus Prorocentrum; species Prorocentrum cordatum. Next base: position 36,608 of record CAUYUJ010002369.1, read on the forward strand.
CCGACGGCGGCCCCCTCGGAGGGCCGAAGGCGACGAGCAAGACGCCTCGAAGCCCGAACCTCGAAGTTCCCCCCCTCGAAGCTCGAAGTTCCCCCCTCGAAGTTCCCCCCCTCGAAGTTCCCCCCCTCGAAGTTCCCCCCCTCGAAGCTCGAACCTCGAAGTTCCCCCCCTCGCTCGCCGCCGAAAAAGCTCGGGCCGGGCGAAAGGGGGGGGTTGGGAAAGCCACGCCTGGTCGCAGCTCGGAAAATTGCCGCGTTGGGGCTCCGTGAGGGGTCCGCGGACCGACTTCGAGCTGCCGTTGCCTCAGCTCGCTCTGCCCCCCGGCCAACCCGCCGCCGCACCGACCCTGGCCAGGATCGGCCCCAGCCAGGCTATCGACTGGTCGCAAGAGTGACCCCTCGCTGGAGTGACCTTCTGGTGCGGGCTCCTCTCGGGCCGGACGAAAGGGGGGGGTTGGGAAAGGGGGGGTTACGAAATTTGCTGCATGTAGCTGGTTTCGGCCTCACCGAGGGGCCCATTCCTCGATACATGGCCGCTTCCGGCGCCGGGAGGCGCCGGGAAAATCAGCTACGTGAGCTGATTCTCAAACCCCCCCTTTGCTATCCCCCCCTTTCGCCCGACCCGAAAAGCCAAGGCGTCCTCGCGGCGCGAGCCCAGCGTGTGGAGCCTCGGCGGCGAAATCCGGGCACTGCCCTCGCCGATCAAGGATGCAGGCAGCTCGATAGGCGGCGGTGGTCGAGGTCGGAAGTCGTCGAAGACGAGGCGAAGTCCGAGCCATACTCGGAAACTGCAGCATATGCGTTACCAGTGGCGGGCTGCTTTGCAATCCCAGGAATTGTTGAGGGTCGGAGGCGACGTCGGGGTGGTGTGGTGTATACGTTTTTTCCCCGTTCTCCCGGGGAAACAAAGAAAAATGCATACACCAGGATCCCGTATACCCCAGGATCCGCTTCCCTGTGCGAGATTCATTGTGAGGCCAGACAAAGGCGTCGGTGTATAGAGTTCGGTTCCCTACATGCCTCCCATCGGTTCAGGAAGATTGATGGTTGGTGGGGGCAGGGGCACGGCCGGGTGGCTCTGGCACCTTGAACCCTCGAGGCCTTCCCTGCGCGCCCTCCTGCTGCTGCCGAGGCATCGCCAGCTCGATGCCTGGGCAGCACCGGGCCGATGCCCCGGCGTGGGCGGCGCCCGGCTACGCCCACGGACGCATGCCTCGATGCATGCGTATGCACACCCGTGCGGATGCCTGCGCGTCCGAGGCATGGGCACGGCCATGCCTGCACGCCGGTCGTTGAAAGTAGGTATTTCTGGATTCCCAGATCCCAATCTACTTCAAGCGCCTTCCTACCTTCAGGAATCGGCACGCTTTTGCTGCGTGTTGTTCTTCTCTGGGGGGGGGGGCTGGACCCCATCAGCTGACTCCGCCTTCCTGCTTCATGCTTTTGCCTACTTCTTCCGACCGACGCGTATGCATGCTCCGATGAGGCCCACGGGGGTTCGAGGTGGTGGCTGGCAGCAGCGCGAGCGGGCCGACCCGCGGGTTCCGACGTCGCCACCGACAGCCGTGGCCGATCCTTACCAGCCTCGAACGTATCCCTATCCCTAAGATTGGCACGCCAAAAGGCGACGACAATCTTAGGGATTCGCCCCCCCCCCCCCCCCCCCCCCCCCCCAAAAGGGAATCCCTAAGATTGGCATCGTGATGGGGAGGTGCCCCGCATAGGGATAGGGATATGCTCCAGGCTGGTAGCGATCGGCTTGCTGGGGAGGGCCGAGAGCGCCAATAGAAAGAGGCCCCGCGTGCCGCCGGGGCAGGGGCGCGCCGCTTCCCTTCGGAGCCGCGGTCTCTGGGCCCTTCCCTGAGGCCGTGCTGGCAGCCGTGGTGGCACGGGAGGGGGAGGAGGGGGAGGAGCAGAAGGAGGAGGGAGGAGGAGGAGGAGGAGGCGGAGGAGGAGGAGGCGGAGGAGGAGCAGGAGCAGGAGCCCAAGAAAGAGCGAAACGTGTCAGGAGGGGCCCTCAGGGATCCCCTAGAGTGGGGCCCATCCTGCAGGCGGAGGACGATGCGCGGGTCTCCCCGGAGCCCTCTGGAGGCCCCCCCCCCCGGAGGTCCCCGAGGCCTCGCGGACCACACGAACGCCCCTGCAAGAAGCGGCATAGTTTCAGGATGCCTCGATCCTCGAGGATCAGTCGGAGGACGAGAACCAGAGTGAACCCAAGACGTAACAGCGATGCTGCAAGGCACCTTCCCGCCCCACGTCCCCTCTTCGCGCGTCCCTGCAGTGTGTTCTCTACTCCACGTTTCTTCCCCCCCCCTCCTGCGGGGTAGCACACTTCGCTACAACGGTGCCCCCGTGTAGTTCGCTCCTCCGCCAGCGCAGTTACTCTGCCTAGCCGCCGACGCAAACAGGCTCTTGACTCCACGGAGCCCCCCCCCCCCTGAACGGCGAGCGCCCCACGGGGCCCCCGCAGCCTGGGCGGGAGCTCCGTGTGACAGACATTGCCCTGCACCCTCGGAGCTGCCAGCAGTGCGGCAAGGCGGGGGGCAGAGTTCGACTAGGGGATCGATTGCAGAATCGATTTACCCCAAAAATCGATTCGCTCGTCGAGTCCATGAGGAGTGCGTAGAGCGTCCGCAGATCTACGAAGAATTCTACGTACGACTCGACGCGAAAATTAATTCCGGGGTAAATCAACTCTGTAGTCGATCCACCACTCGAAGAGTGTTCCCACAGGGAGGTGCCCAGCGGCAGCCCCGCGTTGAGAGCAGACCCCGCCCTCCGTCCGTCGCAGCCGCTGCGCAAGCAAGGCACCTCCGATCGCAAGCTGTGGCGAGGGCCCGATCCTGGAAAGGAGCCGTCCTCTGTCCGTGTACAGTCGGGGCGTTGACCTGAGGAACCCTAGATAAGGAACGAGGCCCCTTTTTCCCATAAGTTAAACTTCGATGTCCCATCGAAACCCTAAGCAAAACCAAAGGCGAACTGCAAAACAACTAAGGAACGCCGAGCCCCTCCCCAACGAAAAGGTTCCTTCCTCAGCGCCCCGACCGTAGCTGTTGCGCACTCGTTGTGCTTCTGGTGGCCAGCTCCGCGGAAGTCTCGGGCGACTGTCCCGTTCCGAGAGAGGATCGCCGTCCACGTCCATCCGTGCAAGCGTTGGGCTCTTCTGAGGGCCGGTGTGTGCGTGGCGCCAGAGCGAGAGTCCCGGTTTGACGACCATTCGGTCTCCATCCGAAGAGCTGCTGGGCGCGTTGCAGACACGCGCTCGCGGCGTCGAGGCGGTGCCCCCCATTCCGAGACCGGCCTTCCCTCCCTCCGTGCAGCCTTCGGGGGCGTCAGATATTGCAGGACCGCTAGCAGTGAGCAGTCTTCGGGCGACGTGCGTGGACCGCCCTGGCGACACGCGTTGTGTGGCAGGGAGGTCTCCAGGTATGACCAGCCTCGAACGTACCCCTGTCCCTAAGATTGTCGGGGATGGACAGACCTCCTACCCTGACACGTCGATTGAGGAATTGGCCGTTTTCGGTTCGCGAGAGAGCGTCGAGGCCGTCATTTTTGCGGGTCCAGGTCCGTTGGTTTCGGTCCCAGGCCGTTTTCACTAGGGGGAGGTCTACTAAAGGGAGGTTTGTCCACCGCCGAGATTGGCACGCCAAAAGGCGATGACAATCTTAGGGATTCGCCCTCAAAAAATAAGGGAATCCCTGAGGTTGGCATCGTGATGAGGAGGTGCCCAGCATAGGGATAGGGATATGTTCCAGGCTGGTAAAGATATGCGTGTGTGTTGTTTTCTCTTCGGCTTACACATCCGGGGGCCTTGAGGGGCCTTCAGGTTCCGCCTGTGCGAAAAAAGATTGGCGGGCGTTTTGGCTCCGATTTCGGTCCCCAGGACCGTTGACGGATCGATCTGGCTCGAAAAGCGCCGTACAACGATAGGGGTGGGTCGAGGGTTGCGCCATGATCTCTCGCGGAGTCGTTTTTTTATGCAATCGCTTTCCCATCCCCTTCTCACGACGCAGGATCATGGGGTATTCTCGCTAGTGCTGCGGCGGGCTCCAGCGACTTGGCAGGCGGAACGGGCGAAGCCTGCAGCACAACCCAGTCAAACGCCGCGCGTGCACCCAGGGACATAGGAAGCCTTCCGTGCAGCTGAGAAGCAGGAGTACAGTGTTGGTAAGGGGAGGAGCACGAACCGCGGGACAGTGATACAACGACAGTCGCTGTCCACCATCCCAAGGTTCGGCTTCGTCGACCCGGAAGACGGCACTGAGGACTGCCCGTTCGAGATTGGAAGGGATCTTATTCCTTCATCTACCTGTGACTCTCTCCCTCTCTCTCTCCATCTCTCTGGCCCTCATATTCCTTCCTCTCCTTCTCTCTCCTCTCATTTTTCCTCTCCCTCCCTTTCCCCTACCTTACCCGCCCCGCTCCACTCAATCCTTACCTACCCACCCACCCACCCCATCATTGCTTACAAAACCTTCTCCCCACTCGACTGGCCGCCGACGAGGGGTTCTGTTACACACTAACATGTCAGAACACGTAAGTGTAACGCATCGATATTGGGCAGGGGTGGTGGGGTGGGGGCAAATTGGCCGCTGCGTGCTGACCCGCCATCCCTGTCAAAAGTCAGTGCAGAATGACGGAGGGTGCGCGCGCCATGTGCGAGATTGATAGCCACCCCGCCGCTACTCTGCATGGCTTTCGTCAGGGATGGCTGGGGTGTTGGCAGGTTGCTCGATCTGAGCTGTTACACCCACTTTGCACCTGGCGCACCTAGTGCACCTGGGGCACCATGGGCGTCTGACTCACCTGGCGCGCCTATCGCGCCTAACCTGGCGCATGTGGGGCACGTGGCGCATGTGGCGCATGTGGCGCGCGCGCGGCGAGCCTCGCGCGCGCGTCGCTCTTCTAACGTCATTTCTGATTCGCCATTGCTGTCCACTGGACGGCGACCGCTGCCGATGCCGACTCCTGGGTGTCACTCATGCAGCGGGAGGGCAGGCGGGAGTTGCGCGACGATTCGTGGCTTTCTCTCTGAGGGCGTGACCATACTATGCCTTAGTCGCTGCTCTGCGTAAGCGCCCCCTCCTTCACCCGAGCGGCCGCCGACCCGCCCACGAAACTATTACAGAGTGCACACGGCGGCAACTGCTGGACCGTGCGCGGGCACCCCATCACCGTTCCGAGTATTGGGTCTTGGAAGGTGGGTGGGGGTTGAGACATACGTGTTGGCCGCTGCATCCTGGCCACCAATCCTTATCCAAGCCAGTGCCACGTTGTCGGGGATGCACACGTCGTATGCGATGCTGGCCACCCCTCCCCCACTCTGCACGGTTTCGGTCAGGGATGGTGGGGATGTCGATGTATTACCCGGTGTATGTTGTCCGATGCACCAGCGCATTTGGCGCACACGGCGCGTGCCGCGCGGGGCGCATTTCGTGTGCGCCTGGAGCACGCGGCATGTGCGACGCATCTGGCGCACCGGGTGCGCCCAGCGCACGTGCGACACCGCGCGCACCTGGCGCCTGGCGCATCTGGCACGCCTGGCGCACCCCGCGCGCATGGCGCACCTGGCGTTTGTATTGGTGCCCAATAGCTCTCTATCGGATGACGACCGTTGCCTAAGTTGAATTTCGGGTGCTACTCACGCGTGGGATGGTGTGGGAGATGGCGAGGCAGCTTGCTGCGTTCCTGTCGTGGCTTTGAACCTGCCCTACCCTAGCTCCCGTACCTATCTTTGCACCCGCCCTCCCTATCACGAACAGCTTTACTCTCCCTCCTCTCCCTACCCCCTGGTCATCAGAGGGTTACCTCAGCGCGACACCTGTTTCCGCTCCGCGTACCTGCCAAGGGATTCCGAGCTGCGAGCCCAGGGGGCCAAATGCCGCGAAGCACTACTGAGGCGCTCGCACAGCCAGGTAGGAGATGTGGAGAGGAGGCTCTTGGCTTAGGGTGCAGTTTAAAAGTTTAGCAGCTGTCCTGTCCAACGTTTGCCCCCCATGCGTTTTACCACCGCGAGGGCGATGGGCTGCTGTTGACTCCTGGCGCTGGCTCATCCGATCACTCTCTTTTTCTTGATCCGAAAACTTCTCTTTCAGGCAGCCTGATGGGGGAAGTGAGATAGTTCTGGAAAGCTCTCAGAGCGTTCTGGAGTGCTCTGGAGTTGATGCGGCGCCCGATAATCAGGTCTTCTGGGCCTGCTGTTTTTTTCAGTGGTTCCCGACTAATTCCCAACCCGATGTTGTATTTGTCCTGCCTTCGTTCTACGGTCCTTCATTTCTTATCCCCTCCTCCCAATCCTGATCTCGCCTTCCCCCTCCCCGCACCCCATCGCGCCCGCTTCTTGATTCCCCCCAGGGCCCGAACCCGGCATCCAGAGGCTCAAAGCCATACACGTTGGACGTCGTGTTTTTCTTCCGAAGCCCAGGTCTGGGTTTTCGGCCTTCGATCGAAGAAGAAAACACGCCATAAGCATAAACTTTTGGCGCCCCGCGCGGATTTCCTGGATCCACGCTGGGGCCCCCCCGGCGGCGCCTCCGGCGCCGTCCCTGGCGCGCTCAGCGCGGCTCCAAGAAATCCGCGCGGAGCGCCACAAGTTTCTGTTTATGGCGTTGTTGTTCCTGCTTCTCGTGCTGTTCTTCCGAAGCCCAGGTCTGGGTCCTTGGCCTTCGACGCACCTCGGCCCCCCGCGGGGGCGCGAATCCAGCCGCGCTCCGTCGGAAACTGGATCACATACACTACTAGTGGCGGGCTGTTCTCCAATCCCGGGACTTCTGGAGGGTCGAGGACGACGCTGGGGTGGTGTGGTGTATAAGTTGTTGTTCCCCGATGTCCCAGGGAAAACAAGGACAAATGCATACACCGGGGTCCCGTATACCCCAGGATCCGGTCTCCAGTTCAAAGTTCCATGCAGGGCCAGAAAAAGCGTCGGTGTACAGCCGGGGCCCTGAAGAAGGAACTCTTTTCGTTGGGGAGGGGCTCGGTGTTCCTTGATTGGGCTGCACTTTGCCCTCTGTTTTCCTGAGGTTTTCCATGGGAAATCGAAGTTCAACTTATGGGAGAAAGGGGCCCCGTTCCTGAGGTCAACGCCCCGACTGTGTACACCTTTTGGGTTCCTTTTGGGTTCCTTAGGTCAACGCCCCGACTGTATACACTGAACTTCGATTTCCCACGTCCATGGGAAATCGAAGTTCAACTTTTGGGTTCCTTAGGTCAACGCCCCGACCGTATACACCAGGATCCGCTCTCCAGTTCAGAGTTCCATGCAGGGCCGGAACAAGCGTCGGCGTGCAGAGTTCGATTCCTCACTCGGTGCGCCGAGGTCTGGGCCAGGAGAGCGGCTGCCCTCCTCCGAGAAGGGCGCGGCGCGAGGGCGCCGCGGGCGCGAGGATCACCGCGCCTCGCGCCTCGCGGGGCGCGAGGCGCGCCGTTGGGCGACCCAGAAAAATCGGCCACGACGACGACGAGGACGACGACGGCGGCGACGACGACCACGAAAGCGACGACGAAGACGACCACGACCACGACTTCGACGACGGCGGCGACGACGACGACGGCAACGACGACGACGACGGCGGCCACGACCACGTCCGCGACCACGACGACGAAGACGACGACGACCTGGCCAGAGCTTCGATGCGGATCTGGCCGTGGCCACGGAGGCCCCCGACTTCGGCCCTCGATCCTCGATGCCGGAGGTGCGGGGATCCATCCGTCTGTCCTCGCACGCCGCCGTGCGGGAAAAGACGGCCCCCGAGAACGTCTTCATACACCGAAGCGCGCTCACCGACGGCAATGTGCGCCGCCCCGCCCTCGCTGCTGCCGCCTTGCGGGGGCGAGCGCGGGGTCTGTGAGAGCGTTCCCGATGATCGTTATGACGATGATGATAATGATGAGGAGGATGATGATGATGATGCTGATGCGGATGATGATGATGATGATGATGATGATGATGATGATGATGATGCTGATGATGATGATGACGATGATGATGATGATGCTGACAATGATGATGCTGATGGTTATGATGATGATGATGATGATGATGATGATGATGATGATGATGATGATGACGATGACCATGACGATGCCGATGATGATGCTATTGATGATAGAGCTGCTGATGATGAAGATAATGATGATCGTCACGATGATGATGATGATGCTGATGATCCTGATGATGTTGGTGATGATGACGATGATAATGACGATGACGCTGATGTTGATGATGATGATGATGATGATGATGATGATGATGATGATGATGATCGTGATGATGACGATGATGATGACTATGATGATGAGTAGGAGGAGGACGAGGATGGAGAGGATTAGGATGATACTGATGATGCTGATGATGATGTCCATGATGATGCTGATGATGATGATGACCATGATGTCGATGATGGTGATGATGATGATGTCGATCGCCAGGATGATGCTGATGATGATGATCGTGACGATGATGCTGATGCTGATGCTTATGATGATGATGATGATGATGATGATGAGGATGAGGGTGAGGAGGATAAGGATGATGATGATGATGACGATGATGACGATGATGAGGATGAGGATGAGGATGAGGATCACGATGATCTTGATAATGATGCTAATCATGATGCTGCTGATGATAATGCTGATCATGTTGATGATGGCGATGATGATGATGATGATGATGATGATGATGATGATGATGATGATGATGATGATGATGATGATCTTGGTAATGATGCTAACGATGATGCTGATGCTGATGAAGATGATGATGATCGTGATGCTCATGACGATGATGGTGCTGATCATGACGATGATGATCGTGATCATGATGATCATGACCATGATGATGAGTAGGAGGAGTAGGACGAGGATGCGGATGATTAGGATGCTGATGATGATCATTCTGTCGATGATGGCGATGATGATGAGGATAGGATGATGGTGCCGATAATGAAGATAATGATGCTGATGGTAATGTTGATAATGCTGATGAGGATGATGATCATGCTGAGGATGATGATAATAGTGATGATCATGATGATGATGATGATGATGATGATGATGATGATGATGATGATGATGTGATGATGATGATGCTGGTGATGCTGATGACGTCGATTCCAATGACGATGACGATGGCGATGCCGATGCCGATGCTGATGATGAGTATGATGATGATGCTGATGATGATGATGATGATGATCGGGACGATGCTGATGATGACGATGATAATGATGATGGTGATGCTGATGACTATGATGATGATGATGATGCTAATGATGATGATGATGATGATGATGATGATGATGATGATGATGATGACAATGATGATGTTGATGTTGATGTTGATGTTGATGTTGATGATTCTGCTGATGCTGATGCTTATGATGATGATGATGCTGATGATGATGATGATGATGATGATGATGATGATGCTGATGCTGATGATGATGATGATGCTGATGATGATGTCCATGATGATGATGATGATGATGATGATGATGATGATGATGATGATGATGATGATGAGTAGGAGGCAGAGGACGAGGACGAGGAGGATTAGGATGATGACGGTGATGCTGATGATGGCAATGATAATGACGATGATGATGACGTCGATCTTCATGATAATGATGATGATGCTGATGGTACTGATGATGCTGATGATAATGATGACGATGATGGTGACGATGACGTTGACGATGATGATAATGGTGATGATCATGATGATGATGCTGATGCTGCTGCTGCTGCTGCTGATGCCGATGATGCTGATTAGGAGGACGAGGATGACCACGTTTATGATGATGAGGATGATGATGCTGTCATTGATGGGGATGCTGATGATGACGATTATGATGATGATTCTGGTAATGGCGCTACTGATGATGATACTGATGCTGATATTGCTGATGATGATGGTGATGCTGTCGATGATGGCGATGTTGATGGTGATGATGATGGTAACGATGATGATGATGATGATGATGATGATGATGATGATGATGATGATGCTGATGATGATGATGATGATGATGATGATGATGATGATAGTGATGTCGGTGGCCGCGATGATGAGGAGGAGGAGTGTGATGATGATGATGCTGCTGATGATTATATTGTGATGCTGGTGACAATGATGATGTTGATGCTGCTGATGATGACGATGACGATCATGATGGTGATGGTTCTGATGATGGTGATGACGACGATGATGATGATGATGATGATGATGATGATGATGCTCGTGATGATGGTGATGATGATGATGATGATGATGATGTAGATGATGATGGTGATGACCATGGTGAGTAGGACGAGAAGGACGAGGATGAGGAATATTTGGATGATGATGATGATGATGATGACTCTCTCGATGATGTTGATGAACATGACGATGATGATGCCGATACTTGTGATAATCATGATGGGCGTGATGATGATCATGATGGTGCTGATGCTGATGATGATGCTGATGATGGTGCTGCTGCCGGTGATGATGATGATGATGATGATGACGGTGACGATGACGATGTCGTTGCTGATGACGATCACGATGACGATGATGATGTTGATGATGATGACCATGATGCTGATCATGCCCATGGTGATGATGCTGATGCTGATGATGATGAGGAGGACCAGGATGAGTAGGATTCGAATGATGATGACTATGATGATGCTGTCGATGATGGCGATGCTAATGATGATGATGATGATGATGATGATGATGATGACGATGACGATGATGATCATGCTGGTTGAGATGATGATGATGATGATGATGATGATGATGATGATGATGATGATGATGATGATGCTGATGCTGATGATGATGATGATGATGATGATGATGATGATGATGATGATGATGATGATGATGATGATGATGATGATGATGATGATTATGATGATGATGATGATGATGATGATGATGATGATGATGATGATGATGATGATGATGATGATGATGATGATGATGATGATGATGGATCATGCGTGTTCTACCGCTGCTGGCGGAAAACTGGTGGAGTCACTAGGGGTTCCCACCCCGCCCCCCCTTCGAAAACCGGGGGGGGGGGTCACTACCGGTTCGAACCCCCCCCTTCCATCCCCCGTCCATGGTGAAAAGGGGGGGGGTCACTACCAGTTCGACCCCCCCCCTCCTCGCCGCCTGCAAACGATTCCTGCTCCTCGGGACAGTGGGACAGTGGTGGGGACAATGGGACAATGGTGAGGACGGTGGTGGTGGGGACAGTAGTGTGGGGACAGTGGTACAGTGGTGCGGACAGTGGGACAGTGGTGGGGACGGCGGTGGTGGGGACAGTGGAGAGGGGACAGCGGAACAGTGGTGGGGACAGTGGGGACAGCGGGACAGTGATGGGGACGTTAGTGGTGGGGACAGTGGTGAAGGCGGTGGTGAGGACGGTGGTGGGACAGTGGTACAGTGAGGAGAGTGGTGGGGACAGTGGGGACAGTGGGACAGTGGTGGGGACAGTGGGGACAGTGGAACAGCACAGTGGGATAGCGGCGGGGACAGTGGGGACAGTGGGACAGTGGTGGGAACAGTGAGACAGTGGTGGGGGCAGTGGGGACAAAGGGGGCAGTGGGACCGTGGTGGGACAATGGTTCGGACAGTGGGGACAGTGAGACACTGGTGGGGACAGTGGTGCGGGGACAGCGAGGACAATGGTGGGAACAGTGGGGACACTGGGACAGTGGTGGGGACAATGGGACAGTGGTGGGGACGGTAGTGGTGGGGACAGTGGTGTGAGGACAGTGGGACAGTGGTGGGGACAGTGAGGACAGTGGGACAGTGGTGGGGACGGTGGCGGTGGGGACAGTGGTGAGGGCGGTGGTGAGGACGGTGGTGGGACAATGGGACAGGGGTATAGTGGGGACAGTGGTGGGGACAGTGGGGACAGTGGTGGGAACAGTGGGACAGTTCAGTGGGCTAGCGGCGGGGACAGTGGGACAGTGGGATAGTGGGGACAGTGGGGACAGTGGGACAGTGGTGGGGACCGTGGGGAAAGTGGGGAGAGTGGGACAGTGGTGGGAACAATGGTGGGGACAGTGGGGACAGTGGGGGCAGTGCGACAGTGGTGGGGGCACTTGTGGGGACGGTGGGGGCGGTGGTGGGAAAAGTAGGGACATTGGTGGTGGGGACGGTGGTGCTGGGGACAGCGGTGGGGGATGTAGTGAGGACGGTGGTGGGGACTCAGGAATTGTTTGCCGGCGGTGAAGGGGGGGGGAAGGTTTCGAACCGGTAGTGAAGTGACCCCCCCCAGTTTTCTGGAGGGGTGGGAGGCGGGGGGTTCGAACTGGTAGTGACCCCCCCAGTTTTCTGGAGGGGGGGGTGGGGGGGAGGGGTTCGAACCGGTAGTGACCCCCCTCGGTTTTCTGGAGGGGGGGAGGGGTTAGGGGGGGGGTTAGCCAGGGGAAGGGGTGGGGAGGGGGGGGGAGTTCCAGCGAGGGGGGGGGTTTTCGAAGGGGGGGCGGGGGACCCCCGGGTTCCGGAGGAAGAGGGGGGGAATTTTCCACAGTAAAGCGGCGGTGGATCACGCGCTCTCTGATGATGATGGTGATGATTCTGATGATGATACTGATGATGATGATGATGATGATGATGATGATGATGATGATGATGATGATGATGACGAGCAGGATGAGGACGATGAGGACGAGGTTGATCAGGATGAGGATGATTGGGATGTTGATGATGATGCTGGTGATGATGATGTTGGGTGAGGGTGAGGGTGAGGATGATTATTATTGTGCTGATGACAATGCTGATGATGATGCTGATGATGATAATGATGATGGTGATGGTGATGGTGACGGTGGTTGTGATGATGATTGGTGATGCTGATGCTTATGACGATGCTGAGGGTAATGATGACGATGATGGCGATGATGCTGATGATGCAGATGAGGATGACGATGCTGATGATGATGATGATGGTGGTGATGATGATGATGCTGCTGGCGTTGTCGGTGGTGATGCTAATAATGACAATGATGAGGAGGGTGATGATGATGATGACGATGACGATTACGATGGTGATGATGGCGATGATGATGACAATGCTGATGACGATTGTGATGATGATGATGATGATGATGACGACAATGCTGATGATGATGCTGATGATGCTTGCAATGATGATGATGATGATGATGATGATGATGATGATGATGATGATGATGATGATGATGATGATGATGATGACGATGGCGACGATGATGATGCTGATGACGACGAGGAAACTGATGATGATGATACTGGTGATGATGATGATGATGATGATGATGATGATGATGATGATGATGATGATGATGATGATGCTGATGCTGATGCTGATGCTGATGATGATGATGATGATGATGATGATGATGATGATGATGATGATGATGATGACCAGAATGATGATGAGGATGAGGATGGTGATGGTGGTGATGGTGATGCTGACGGCGAGGATGCTTATTATGATGATGGCGAGGAGGCCCAACGACCACATCAATCGGCCTCTTTTTCAATGCTTATGTTCGATGCCTATGGGCACCTGAAGGCTGCGGCTCGAGCAGCCCCCCCACTTGAGTTGTGTGTTGCTTGACCTTCTTGTGAAGTGTACCTTCCACTGCCTAGCAAACGGAAGCTGACTCAGGCCAGTTGACGCCAAAGACGAACTGAAGTGCATCACGGTTGACGCCGGCATCAAAGTTGAAGTGCACAAGCAAGGATGAGATGATGCGGATGAGATGATGCTGATGATATTGCTGATGATTTTGATGATGATGCTGCTGCTGATGATGATGATAATGATGATGTTGGCGGTGATGATTATCATGCTGATGATGGCTGCTGCTGCTGCTGATGATGATGATGCTGATGCTGCTGACGACGATGCTGATTATGATCATGATGGCAGTGATGACAGCGATGATGATGCTGCTGCTGATGACGATGACGATGCTGCTGCTGACGACGATGATGATGCTGATGCTGATTCTGATGACAGTGGTGACAGGGGTGCTGCTGCTGATGATGATGCTTGTGATATTTAATGCGATGTTGCTGCTGATGCTGATGATGTTGATGTTGGTGTTGCTGTTGCTGCTGCTGATAATGATGATGGTGATGATGATGCTGATCGTGATGATGATGTCCCTGCTGCTGATGATGATCATGATGATGATTCCAGTGATGACAGTGGTGATGATGCTGCTGCTGATGATGTGGATGCTGATGATTATGCTGATGATGATGGTGGTGAGTATGATGATGGTATTATGAATATATTGATGATGAATATGAATATGCATATCGTTGATGACGGTGATGAAGATGATGCTGAGCATGCTGCTGCTGATGATGATGATGCTGATGGTGATGACGATGACTGTGACCATGATGATGGTGATGATGCTGATTGTGCTGATGATGATGCTGGTGCTATTGATGATGATGATGTTCACGATGATAATGGTGATGCGGATGATGCTGACGATGAGGATAAGGATGATGAGGATCATGATGCTGCTGATGATGCTGATACTGGTGATGATGTTGATGATGGTGGTGGTGACGCTGATCAGGAGGATCAGAAGGAGGAGGAGGAGGCGGAGGAGCGTGATTTGATGTTTGTCCTGTGTTTTTTTGTGTTTTAGCCATTGTTTTTTTCCCAGCCCTCCTGCGTTGGGTTCTCGTTTTGAATAGAGCACTGCTCGCGCGAACCTTCCCGCACCCCCCCGTCCCTCTCTTCCCCCCTGCCTTCGCTCGTCGCGTTTCGAGGGCTGCTGGGGGCTGCGATCTGTGAAACTGTCGCCGCTTTCGAGGGCTGCTGGGGGGCCCAGCACAGTGGGTACCCACGGCGGATTCAAATTAGACCTCGCCATCCCTGGGGGGCTGCGATCTGTGAAACTGTCGCCACTTTCGAGGGCTGCTGGGGGGCCCAGCACAGTGGGTACCCAAGCCGGATTCAAATTAGACCTCGCCATCCCTGGGGGGCTGCGATCTGTGAAACTGTCGCCACTTTCGAGGGCCGCTGGGGGGCCCAGCGCAGTGGGCACCCACGGCGGATTCAAATTAGACCTCGCCATCCCTGGGGGGCTGCGATCTGTGAAACTGTCGCCACTTTCGAGGCCTGCTGGGGGGCCCAGCACAGTGGGACCCACGGCGGATTCAAATTAGACCTCGCCATCCCTGGGGGGCTGCGATCTGTGAAACTGTCGCCACTTTCGAGGCCTGCTGGGGGGCCCAGCACAGTGACGCCACGCGGACTCAAATTAGACCTCGCCATCCCTGGGGGGCTGCGATCTGTGAAACTGTCGCCACTTTCGAGGCCTGCTGGGGGGCCCAGCACAGTGGGTACCCACGGCGGATTCAAATTAGACCTCGCCATCCCTGGGGGGCTGCGATCTGTGAAACTGTCGCCACTTTCGAGGCCTGCTGGGGGGCCCAGCACAGTGGGTACACACGGCGGATTCAAATTAGACCTCGCCATCCCTGGGGGGCTGCGATCTGTGAAACTGTCGCCACTTTCGAGGCCTGCTGGGGGGCCCAGCACAGTGGGTACCCACGGCGGATTCAAATTAGACCTCGCCATCCCTGGGGGGCTGCGATCTGTGAAACTGTCGCCACTTTCGAGGCCTGCTGGGGGGCCCAGCACAGTGGGTACACACGGCGGATTCAAATTAGACCTCGCCATCCCTGGGGGGCTGCGATCTGTGAAACTGTCGCCACTTTCGAGGCCTGCTGGGGGGCCCAGCACAGTGGGCACCCACGGCGGATTCAAGTTAGACCTCGCCATCCCTGGGGGGCTGCGATCTGTGAAACTGTCGCCACTTTCGAGGCCTGCTGGGGGGGCCCAGCACAGTGGGTACACACGGCGGGTTCAAATTAGACCTCGCCACCCCTGGGGGGCTGCGATCTGTGAAACTGTCGCCACTTTCGAGGCCTTTTGGGGGGCCCAGCACAGTGGGTACACACCGCGGACTCAACTTAGACCTCGCCATCCCTGGGGGCTGCGATCTGTGAAAGTGTCGTTGCGTTCGAGGCCTGCTGGGGGGCCCAGCACAGTGGGTACACACCGCGGGCTGAAATTAGACCTCGCCATCCCTGGGGGGCTGCGATCTGTGAAACAGTCGTTACCTTCGAGGCCTGCTGGGGCGCTCAACACAGTGGGTACCCACCGCGGACTGAAATTAGACCTCGCCATCCCTCGGGGGGCTGCGATCTGTGAAACTGTCGCCACTTTCGAGGCCTGCTGGGGGGCCCAGCACAGTGGGTACCCACGGCGGACTGAACTTAGACCTTGCCATCCCTGGGGGGCTGCGATCTGTGAAACTTTCGAGGCCTGCTGGGGGGCCCAGCACAGTGGGTACCCACCGCGGACTCCATTTAGACCTCGCCATCCCTGGGGGGCTGCGATCTGCGAAACTGTCGCCACTTTCGAGGCCTGCTGGGGGGCCCAGCACAGTGGGGACACACCGCGGACTCAAATTCTTTACGCTTCGCGTATCCCCACCAGCCCATCTCTCAACAGCAACTCTTGCGAAGCGTGCCGACAGTCGTGTTTTTCATGCGTGTTTCCGCCTGCCCCCGCATATCTCCCCTGTTACTCCGTCCTCCCGCCTCCTTGTACATCCTCCTTGTGGGGGGAGCGGGAGAAGGACGAGGCGGAGGAGGAGGGAGAGAAAGCGCGCCTCGTGGTTTGAGTCGTTTGTGGTTTCTCGTCCTGGTGTGAGTCGTTCGGGCCCTTCTTCCTGGTGTGAGTCGTTCGGGCTCTTCGTGGTGTGAGTCGTTCGGGCTCTTCGTCCTGGTGTGAGTCGTTCGGGCTTCTCGTGGTGTGAGTTGTTCGGGCCCCTCGTCCTGGTGTGA